>JARQOD010000002.1:570338372-570397816 GCA_033576555.1 Oophaga sylvatica
GCGCTGTGGGGCTAAGATTCCCCATGGAAATAAATTCAGGATGGCCTGTGACATTTGGACACGGCTTGCTCATATCGGTCGCAACAGGTAAACTTCACAGTCCCATGTGAGGTAACCGTGACGGCTCTGCAGCGATGATTCGAGGAACTGGAATAGGAGAGGAATCAATGTGTACAGACTGATTCCTGCAATCCTTGGAGTTGGCAGAACACTACAGCGCCACTCGCAAGATCATACCCGGCTGCACAACATTGACCCAATGGGCATGAGGGAAAGGTTTGTCCCTGCCAGGGTGTTAGAACCCTCTTGTTAGTTTTTGTTTCAGTTTGCTGGTCACATGACCTTTTTTCCCATTAGTCTGGCTCCGCCCTTCTGGCTTTGCTTGACTTCATTGTATTATCTACTGTTAAGCTAGCCGGTGCTTAGGTGCCTTAATCTGTGAGTTTTGCTTGATGTTAGGATCACAAAGTATTTTTTTTTCTGTTAATTATCCATGCTACAATTTATTTAGGACTAGAGGTGTCCACCTTTCTCCCAGTCCCAGATCTTGTGAGGATTACTCCCTCGCAACTATAAGTCTTCGTTCACACAATGAGGACTTTAGGCGGGTCTGGTCGCAGGATCAGGTTCCCCGTTACATCGAGGGATTCAGCTTAGTTGTATTGTAGGGACAGAATTCCCTTCTTTCCTTACTGGTTGTAGCAGATCATAACAATGGGTACTGGTCCACGCATCGGTGGTCAGGTGGACCTTGCTACTGAGGCTTTTAGTAGCGCATGTTTTAATTTTTCCCCTCAACATGCTTTTGCAGACCAGGGACGGCTTGCCTGCTGAAATGAAATCGGCTTGGCACATTGTATTGTGGGATTGACAATGATATTCAGTTACGGAAACTGTCTGTCTCCACCAGCCTGAATCACAGCATTTCAAGGGACAGGAGTTTTGCAATGCCAGCATTCAGAGCCTGTGCTCGTGCATGGTTTGCGGAGTATGGCCGTCTTTTATCCCATGCCTGTGCTACCGCTGGCTGTTTTGTGCCTGGGAGTGTGAGGATGACAGGAACTTGCTGCTGTGTGTGGAATAACAGTTTGTCTCTGGACAACAGTGGCCGAGGTTCTTCCATGGCGATCCTGTGAGGAAGCATAACCAGCTGTGTGTGAGCTCGATGAAGAGGCTTCAACACAACCTGAAGATGTAGGTGCTGCTGTAGGTTGGCCTACATCTCCAGTGTGTCTTTGTAACTCAACTACGTGCTTTGTCCGCACATGTTTCCACATATTTGTGGTATTGAGGTGACTGACACTTTTTAGCTATTTTTAATTTTTGATTACACAGCTTGCATTTCACATAGCAAATATCATGTGCAAGTGTGTGAAAAAAGGACCACGCAGTGCAAGTCCTGGGAGCGCACGTTTTGACTTTTGGAACACAACTGCTCCGAACAGGTGCCAAACTGGAGGCTACAGGCAACCGAGTCTGCAGCCTAACTCTCCCTCCTGTTTGTACCGTTGGGGCAATGTCTTCCTCTATCTTCCTTCTATCACTAACCATTTCTCTAGGCCTCTCCCAGCTTTCAACCAAAGTACTGGTTCTCACCCACAAAGCTCTCCACAGTGCAGCACCCCTCCTACATCTCCTCCCTCATTTCTATCTATCGGCCTAACCGACTGCTGCGCTCTGCAAACGACTTTCGACTAACCTCTGCACTAATACGTACCTCCCACTCCCGACTCCAAGACTTCTCCTGCTCTACGCCAATCCTCTGAATGCTGTACCCCAAGAAATTAGGACTATCCACAATTTGCATGGTTTCAGGCGCTCCCTCAAAACACATTTGTTCAGAGCGCCTATCACATTCACTAATCAAAGTCATTCTATGTATTCTGTGTAAGTGTGTGTGTGTCTCTAGCCCATTCACTATCTCCATCCCTCAGTCCCTTAAGATGGCTGGAACATCATTGTAAATGCACCATTGTATATAAACACCTATACTTTGTATCTCCCCCATCTCATTGTACATTGTAAGCTGTCACGAGCAGGGCGACTTATTTAGCTTAAATTATTGTATTGTTAACGTTGTTACTTATGACTTGTGTTCTGAAACTGCTAAACTGTAAAGCGCTGCGGAATATGATGGCGCTATATAAATAAATATTATTATTATTCCTCTGAGCTGCTCCCACCACCTTCCTGTTCTTCATGCCATGTTGGGTATTGGACCTCATCATCTCCACTACCCTCTTCCAACACCTGCTGTTGGGTGGTCTGGCCAGCACCATGCTCAACAGAAACTGGCACCTGGTCTCATCATCATCATCAGATGCGTTCTGCGGTGTGCTGACCATCGGCACTGTCTCACCCGCCTCTTCAGATTCAGAGAGACACAGCTGTTGCGCATCACTGCATACTCCCTCTTCTTCACATTACAGAATGCTGCTTGGCTGGGCCCCTGTTTGCAAGCCAATAGATTCTGAGAACAGAAGCAGACACTCAGCTGGCTCCTGTACACAACTCTCTGACTGCCTGGCAATTTGCCAGGCGGTGAAGAGACAGATGGTTGCCCAACAGTGCTGTGGTCCTGAGAGGAGGTGGAAGCAATTGAAGTCGATGCATTGGCTGAGATCCAAACAACAACGGCTTTAATTTGTTCTTCCCGCAGCAGGGGGTACTCCGAGCTCCTACAAAAGTGCGCATAAAGGAACGCTCACGGGGAAAACTGGTGGATGCTGTGTCACTGGGGGCCGCAGCAGCCACAGAATCCCCACGTCCTCTCCCTGAAGAAACTCCACGACCACGTGCCTTACTCCCTGCCTTCTTCATCTTGGTAGATTGATAAAGAAAGTCTGAAAAGTTATAAGGCCTAAGTGTGGTTATTTCCGCAGAGACTGCAGTGAACACTGCACACAACTGTTCAGTAGGTGTGAAAGGCCCCTTTGTGTACTTCTATAGTGTTTGCAACCAATGTATTGTATACGGATGGAAGCGCGTCACACTAATAGATTTTATTTATTTGTAATAGAGTGGAGCAGCAACAATTAGAGAAAAATTTCAAGGATGTGCCAGTGACACACGCTCAGCAGACTACAACCAGCAGTGGTTGAAGAACTAACTGGAGCGTGATCTGCACTCCAAAAAGGAAAACCTCAGACTACAGTGAACACTGCACACAACTGTTCACTACCCAACGCGTCTCAGCAGGAAGGCAGTCTGTGCGTCAAAACAAAGGCGCAAGCATACATCCACGTACCCTGTTTATAAAGCTATATAAAAAAAATTATGTAGTAGTGACGCACACTTTATTGAGGTACAGTATTACATCGCCATTCACCATCTGTGGCTATGCAGTCTCATCTATATATACCTTATCTATCCGTTGTCATGCTTGCAAGTCGACAGTCAGGCATAACTAGCAATTTTCACTATGCACTATGCACTTTTTAAAGGTTATGTTTGTTAATAAACATGATTATTGCCACATATTATGAGTATTACATGATGGAAATTGTATAATTTTGTATAAACTGTTTAGTGACATTATTCAGCAAATGTAACATTTTAGTAATGTCACAGATAACTTGTAATGCTGATGATGTTTTGAAGTCAGACATTCATTGTCTATACAATAAAAATGGTGTACATACTGTTACTTATCCATCATTAATGGATTCAGATATGTACTTGTATGCTTTTATGTACAACCGTATAGCAGATTCCTTAACTAATTTATTTTGTGGTTTGCATTGCTGTTCAACATGTTAATGTATGTGTTTATGTTTGTCAATTCTTTATTTATCTAGATATTAGTTTAAATGAAATCATCATCTTATGGTAGTAAAGGTTATCTTTCTCTTGTTTGAAGTATAGACATTTAAAATTGACAGTAACAAGGAAATTACTTTATCTAGTATTTAAACATCCTCCTTGACCCTGGGCTCCAACACCGCCAGTTGTTGCTCGGAAGTGCTGTTAGCACAGTCAACACTTGCTCCTGTGTTACTGGGGTTCAGTAACGTCAGCTGGTCCTCGGTTGTGCCATTGGCTCTTTTCCTTCTGCTGCCCCTCCGGGTTCCAGTACCGTCAGCTGGTTCTCCGCAGTGCCTTTGGCCTAGGTGCCTCCATCTTGGTATCCGAGTTCCAGCAACGTCTGCTGGTCCTTGGTAGTGCTTTGGAGCACAGGTACCTCCTGCTTAGTAACCGTGTCCCAGTAACGTCAGCTGGTCCTCGGTTGTGCCATTGGCTCTTTTCCTTCTGCTGCCCCTCCGGGTTCCAGTACCGTCAGCTGGTTCTCCGCAGTGCCTTTGGCCTAGGTGCCTCCATCTCGGTATCCGAGTTCCAGCAACGTCTGCTGGTCCTTGGTAGTGCTTTGGAGCACAGGTACCTCCTGCTTAGTAACCGTGTCCCAGTAACATCAGCTGGTACAAGATTGTGCTACAAATACAAGATACGGAACAAGAGACACAAGAACAATAAGCAGAAGATCTAAAAGCAGAAGAACATGAAGTATAAGACCAAAATGAAGAGCAAAATATATGCTCTAAATTATAAGCAGAAGAAGACTAAGCAGTGTATGGGGGTGAGTCCGTTCCTCCTCGTGGTGCCCCTGGAAAATGCCTGCTGCTGCAGGCTAAACTGAACACGGACAAATACTGTTGTAATTTAAATCTTTTGTGACAGCAAGAACGGAAGGATGAAAAATTCATACTTTGACAGATTACAAGTACAGGATTCTCTGTCACAAATAAGAATATGATGAAGAAGATGAAGCAGAATATGAATAAGAATAATAGTTTAATAAGAAGAATATGAGTAATGTTAACAAAGATGAATAGCAAGAAGTTTAAGAAGAAGATAAAGAAGGTGAAGATGAAAAATAATTTGATGAAAAAGATGATGCTGCAGAAGATTATGAAGGAGAAAGTGTGTGAAAAGTTAAAAAGGTGAAGATGAAGAGCATGGAAGTTGTGTAATATACATATTTGCCAAATATAAAAAAACGTTAACATTGTCAATTTCTTCGTCAATCCGAACATCTTTAAAAAAAAAAATATTTATGCTATTCCATTTGATTGGGTTAAACATCTATGCCTTTAATGTCTCCTCAACCTTCCACAATACATTCTACATTACTCTTTGTTGTTTTCCTTCATGTACAATTAACCAACAAGGCAAGAATGGGTTTTTTTTAATTTCGATATTTTGTTCCCATAGACTTACATGGGACTTCCGGTATCGATATCGGGTATCGCCGATATTTAGTGATATCGGCGATACCATTCCGATTCCGATACTTTAGGATATCGGAAAGTATCGCTCAACTCTATACAGCACAGAAAGGACAACAAACAGTAGATCTTTTTGGACCACCATTATTAACTTAACCCTCACACTTCAGTCCACACATAGAATACTTGAGACTCACATAATAATAAAAAATGATTAGAAAAATCTTCAGATCCAAGATCAGTCTCTATATTATTCTTCCCAATCCCTGTTCTTCATGCAATAGAGCCTGGTGTTTCCCAGATTCAGTACAGCATCAGCATCCAGTGTACAGTGTTGAAGAGTATCTGTCGCCCACTTTTTGCTATGTCATCTGAGAACAGCATGATGTAGGGCAGAAAAACTGATTCCAACAATGTGTCCCTTATTGGGCTGCCTGCTGCAGTTTTGATAAACTTGCTGTTTTATCTGCTGCGGATCTAGAAGTTCTCAGAATGCTGAGTCCTGTATAACCTGCTCTTACATCACTGATTGGCAGCTTTCTGTGTACATTGTGCATAGGCAGAGAGCTGTCAATCAGTGGTGGGGGGTTACACAGAGCTCATGAATATGGAGAACTGCATGGCAGCAAGTTTACGAGTCCTGTGATAATCTCCTGGTGATAAAACAGTGATGTTATCTAATCTACAGCAATCATCCCAGTGACACATTGCTGAAATCAGGGTCTCTGCCACTATATTATGCTGCTCTCAGATTTTGTGGCAAAAACCTGGTGAAAGTTGACCTGTTTGTATGTTCCAAAAATAATGTTGGTAAAGGGTTGTCTGGCCTTGGGCTGCAAGTCTGCAGTCACGCTCTATGACTCTATGTGACTGCAGACTTGTGAGTCTTCACAGTACGAGCAGTACATGCTGTGAGGATTCTTCGGTTCTGGCGCCGGGAGCGGGCAGTCACGTGGATTTGCATACTTCTGGCCACATTCTGACTAGATGTGTCCGGCCTCGCGAAATACTCTTGAATGAGGCCACACACGTCTAATCGGTGTATGCAGATTGCACACTTGCGATTCCCAGCACCGGAGAAGCCTCCCAGCGCGTAGTGAGTGACCTGTGAGGATTCACAAGTCTGCAGTCACATCCAGTCACATAGAAGACTGCAGACTTGTATCCTAAGGCCGGACAACCCCTCTGAATTCAAGCAGAGCAGCAAATGATAAACTTTCCTGCTTACATTATGTAAACTACATCACATTAGTAATAGCTGCCACGTCCCTCGTCCTACAAGCGCCTCTTGTGCCAATGTTATATCACACACCAATTTGCTCTTAATCATATTGCAGGCATGCAAGAAAGAAAATCCGTCTGTGTCTTTTTTCATTGATCATAATTGCCAAGCCTAATATTCCGTATTATTGTTACAGTATAGCGTCCAATGTGAAACAAAGGAATCACCGAACTGTATGTGTAAAGCTGCTGTGTTTGGCATATGGGCTTCATTAACATTATAGCTGAATGTTACATTTCAGCATCTCGTAAAAGCACATTACTGCTCTAGATAATGCAGAAACCCGACGGGCTTTCTGACTCTCCAGGGTGAAATAGTTACTACACAAACCCAGAAACATGCAATATTTCCTCCAGAACACACCTCGGCTTCCATCTTCCATCAGCTGGACTGCGAGGAGCTGCTGCTCATACGATATCGCTGCTTACACAGATAACTATTTAACCGAATTCATGAAACTTGGAAACCATTTATTGAATTGAGGAGGATTCCATGTGATTATGTGTTCAGACATTAAATCTAATTTTATAACTGAAAAACATGGACAGAAATGTTACTTTATGACTTCCCTGTTTGGCTTCAGAGCTTGAATAAAAAATATTCTGCATTTTACTATGTGTAGTTAGCATTTCTCTAAACCCGGCTAAGGCCTCTTTCACACTTCAGTCGTTCGACGTCAGTCAAAATCCGTCAAAGCGGCAAAAAAATGGATCCGCCTTTTTTTTGGCGGATCCATTTTTTTGCCATTGAGTTGCATTAGTGACGGATTTTGACGGATGGGCGTCCATTCGATCGGTTTTTGAAAACGTCCACTGGGACGTTTTTTTGTGTGCGTCGAAAAGGCGGACCATGATTGATCCATCACATTCGTCAATTTGTATAATGGCCGCGGATCCGTCTTCATCTGTTTTTGGCGGAATCAGCCAGCGGATCCGTTCTTTTCTGCAGAAAGTGCTGAAAATCTTCTCTCTCTCTCTCTCTCTCTCCTTTTCCAGACATCTTCAGCCTGCATTTCTCAGGTTCAAAAGTTCATAACGGATCCGTCTAAAAACTGATCCGCTGCATCCGTTTTTGCAAATTTACAACGGATCCGTTTTTTTTCACCCTTTGGCGGATTTCAACTGACGTCGAACGACTGAAGTGTGAAAGAGGCCTAATACATCAGCCTGCATTTAAAGCCATGGCTTTGGTGTCATTCACTGCTAAATAGACCTCCCATGATCACCTACTGACTATTTGTTTCTTGTAACCAACTTTTTAAATGGTTTTCCATTCCCCAAATCAATAAATGACTTTTTTCAACAATATAAAAATGTAATCATTAGTCACCAGCTCAATCTCATGCAGCTCCAGCCCCGACATTCTGGTTGTCACACCACTGGTTTAGTTGACATCCCTGAAGTAATGATGTCTATTAGATCTACCTGCCAACTGCAGCCAATCACACAGTGATACACAGTGGGGAAGATAAGCATTTGATTCACTGACGATTTTTCAAGTTTTCCTCATGAAAAAAAAACAGAAAATCACATTGCATGATATTTACATAATTAATTTGCATATTATTGCATGAAATAAGTAGTAGATACAATAGAAAAACAGAACTTAATATTTGGTACTGAAAACTTTGTTTGTGATTACAGAGGTTAGACGTATCCTGTAGTTCTTGACCAAATTTGCACACACTGCATCAGGGATGTAGGTCCACTCCTCCATACAGATCGTCTCCAGATCTTTTAGGTTTTGTGGCTGTCGCTGGGCAACATTAAGTTATAGCTCCCTCCAAAGATTTTCTATTGGCTTCAGGTCTGGAGACTGGCTAGGCCACTCCAGGACCTTGAAATACTTCTTATGAAGCCACTCCTTAGTTGCCCTGACTGTGTGTTTCGGGTCATTGTCATGCTGGAAGACCCAGCCACGACCCATCCTCAATGCTCTTACTAAGGGAAGGAGGTTGGCCAAAATTTCATAATACATGACCCCATCCAACCTCCCTTCATTCCAGTACAGTCATCCGGTCCCCTCTGTAAAATATCCCCCAAAATATGATGTTTTCCCCACCATGCTTCACAGTTGGGATGGTGTTCTTGGGGTTGTACTAATCTTCTTATTCCTCCAAACAGGGCGAGTGGAGTTGATGTCAAATAGCTATATTTTGGTCTTATCTGACCACATGAACTTCTCCCATGCCTCCTCTCAGTCATCCAGATGGTCATTGGTGAATTCAAACAGGCCTGGACATGTGTTGGCGTGAGCAGGGGGACCTTGAATGCGCTGCAGGATTTTAATCTATGACAATGTAGTATGTTACTAATGGTAATGCTTGAGACTGTGGTCCCAGCTCTCTTCAGGTCATTGATCAGGTCCACCCATGTAGTTCTGTACTCATTCCTGACCTTCCTCAGAATCATCCTTACCCCATGAGGCGTGATCTTGCATGGAGCCCCAGACCAAGGAAGATTGACGGTCATCTTGTGTTTCTTCCCTTTTCTAATAATTATGCCAACAGTTATTGCCTTCTCACCAAGCTGCTTGCATATTGTCCTGTAGCCCATCCCAGCCTTGTGCAGGTCTACAATTTTGTCCTTGGTATCTTTACCTCTCTGGTCTTGGCCATGGTGGAGAGGTTGGTGTGTGATTGATTGAGTGTGTAGACAAGTGTCTTTTATACAGGTAATGAGTTCAAACAGGTGCAATTAATGCAGGTAATGAGTGCAGAGTAGGAGGGCTCCTTAAAGAAAAACTAACATGTATGTGAGAGACAAAATTTTTGCTGGTTGGTAGGTGACAAAATACTTATTTCATATAATAAAATTCAATTGAATTATTTAAAAATCATACAATGTGATGTTCTGTATTTTTTTTAAGATTCTGTCTCTCACAGTTGAAGTTTACCTACGATAAAAATTACAGACCTCTCCATTCTTTGTAGGTGGGAAAACTTCCAAAATCAGCAGTGTATCAATTACCGTACTTATTTTTCCCACTGTATGTATAAATGTATATACAGTGGGATATATATAGTACAAATAAATAATCTACAAATAGCACAAACTAAAACCACAGCAGTACAAACAGTGTGCTACCAGTTTGATGATTTACTTGTTTGAACACGCTGTTTTTGACGTACACTGCACCTCATTGTGTTATGAAGCAGTCTGAAATAAATATAAGCTGCCGTCAGGACATCAACCTCTCAGAAGAACTAAAGAATAATGTAGAGGTAATACAGGGAATAATAAAACAGCCAAGAAAATACTGCAGAGACTGCTTGAAATTTGAGATTTTAATAGTAAAGAAATGTCCTTCACTAGACATAGTATATTCTTCAGTTTAGCACTGGCCAGCTCTGTGAGTGCTACTTCCTATTGACTTGACTGGTAGAGAACACCTGTTATCGGTGAAGGTGCAGTCATCCTTTCCTGCTGATATAAAGTAACGGAAGTTCTCAGACAATCATCTGAAGATCCACAATGATCCAATATATTGGAAGAACCCAAAATGAAAAAAAAATATTCTGGCAAACTTTCAAGCAGCTGTTCTTATTCAATAGTGATTATTTGGCTTTTTAAAAGTCGGGTGGAATAAGAAAGAGAGTAGTATTAGGGTCCACTTGTAAAAACATGTTGTCCTTGTTAATTATATGGGAACCAATGGACTCAAGTTTATTATAGCATATTGTGTTGTGAATGGGTTTGAGATGAGTTCTGAGCAGAGGCTCCCTCTGGTGGTTACAAGCGGTACTAGTGAGGATTGGGAATCAGGTGTTACTGATTGGTCTTATTTAAGGGAATCATTTTCCCATCAGGGTTGCCGGTGATCAATTGTTCTGGTCTGAATCCTTCTTTCCAGTTTCCCTTGTAGCCTGCTGTGTCGTGTCTGCATCTCCTGCTATCAGATAAGACAATTTCTTATTTTGTGTTTTTGCTATATTTTTGCATTTTGTCCTGCCCTTCTGTGGGGGCCTTCTGGGTTCCTTCCGGGGGCTTTTGCCCTCTCAGTTTAGTCCAGCCACTGTGTTTTGTACTTTTGCTTTTTGCAGTTTTTTCAGTGGCTGCTGTTTTTGTTGCACCAGAGAACTAATTTGGGTGGTGGGGGTCGTGTGATCTCAGGTGATTTTGAAATTAGTAGAGTTGGTGTTTTTCAGGGTTTTCTGGGATTGCAGTAAGTACCCTTCCTGTCCTTTTCTATTTAGATAGTTTGGGCCCCAGCGTTTGCTCATACTATTTTCTTTCTGTGTCAGTATTTCCTCTTGTCTAACCGCCATTACATGTTTGGGGGCTTTCTATTATCTTTGGGGTTCTGCTACGGGGCAGATAGCTTTCCTATTTCTATCTTTAGGTGTAGTTAGTTTCTCAGGCTGTGACGAGGCGTCTAGGACCATCGTAGGAACGCTCCACGGCTGCCTCTAGTTGTGGTGGTTAGTCAGGGTACTGCAATCTCATAGATTCCAACTGCTCTGGTGTATTTCCTTTTTTACCTGCACTCCTCAGCTACCGTAACATAACAGTATCACCGGCCATAAAAATTGTATGGTACTCACAGAAGGGAAAAAATATTTTGAAGGAAGAAAAGTTGTCAGAGATATTTTTCTGTTTGTTGCATTTTTTTTTTTTTCCCTCTGTATCTCTGGGTGCTGGGGAGGATCTTTTCTCCCAATGGAGTTTGCACGGTTGTCTGGCCGTGTGGATCAGCTTGCCACTGAGGTTCGGAGTATTGCTGCACATCTTGTTAGGTTGCCTGTTGTGGAACCTAGGATCCCCATGCCAGATTTGTTTTCAGGGATCGAGCTAAGTTTCAGAATTTCAAAAATAATTGTAAATTGTTTCTTGCCTTAAAATCTAAGTCCTCAGGAAACGCAGCGCAGCAGGTTCAAATTGTCATCTCTCTCCTGCGCGGCGATCCTCAGGATTGGGCTTTTTCCCTGACACCTGGGGATCCTGTTTTGAGTGATGTTGATGCATTTTTTCAGGCTTTGGGGTTATTGTACGATGAGCCTAATGTCACTGATCAAGCTGAAAAAGCCTTGTTGGCATTAAATCAGGGGCTTGATGACGCTGAGTTATACTGTCAGAGATTCCGTAGGTGGGCAGTCCTGACCAAATGGATGACGACGCTTTGGCGGCCCTTTTCCGGAAGGGTCTGTCGGATAATGTAAAGGATGTTATGGTGGCATTCCCTGTCCCCTCTGGTCTCAATGATTCTATGTCATTAGCGATTCAAATTGACAGACGTTTGCGTGAGCGGAGAAGTATGCGTGGAGTGGTGTTGCCTTGTGAGCCAGCTGCTGAGCCCATGCAGTGTGATGGAGTGGTGTCTGGGGCACAGCGTCATGAATTTCGAAAGCGCAATGGGTTATGTTTCTACTGTGGTGATGCCTCTCATGCTATTTCAGTCTGCCCTAAGCGGGGAAGACGTTTTGCACGCTCAGTTGTCTTGGGTAGTGTTCAGACTAAGTTTTTATTAACTGTCACTCTGATATGCTCTCTGTCCTCATTTTCTGCTCAGGCTTTCGTTGATTCTGGAGCAGCTATTAACCTGATGGATTATGATTTTGCTAATGTTGTGGATTTCCCTTGATACCCTACAGAAGTCTATTCCCTACTGGGGATCGATTCTACCCCTTTGGCTGAGAATAAACCCCAGTTTTCTACTCAGGTGATAATGAGGGTTGAACCTGATCACCAGGAGTGCTGCAAATTTTTGGTTCTATATAATCTGCATGACATTATCGTGCTGGGTTTCCCTTGGTTACAGTCTCATAATCCTGTTTTGGATTGGAAATCTGTGTCTGTAACCAGTTGGGGCTGCCAATGTGTTAATACCAACACTCCTGTTTTTTCTGCCTCCCCCAGGCTGAGGATGTTCCTGACTTTTTGTTTGATTTTTCTGATGTGTTTAGCGAAAGTAAATCTGCATCCTTACCTCCCCATAGGAGCTATGACTGCGCTATTGAATTAGTGCCAGGTAGTAAATTCCCTAAGGGTCGCCTTTTTAACTTGTCTGTACCTGAACATGACGCTATGCGGTTCTTATATCAAGGAATCATTGGAGAAGGGTCATATCAGACCATCCTCTTCACCCTTAGGTGCCGGTTTTTTCTTTGTGGCCAAAAAAGATGGTTCATTAAGGCCGTGTATTGATTATCGTCTCTTGAACAATATTACTGTGAAATATCAATACCGTTACCCTTGATTTCTGACCTGTTTTCCAGGGTGAAAAACGCTACTTGGTTTACCAAGCTTGACCTCAGGGGGGCGTATAACCTTATTCGCATTAAGCACGGGGATGAATGGAAGACGGCATTTAACACCCCTGAAGGGCATTTTGAGTACCTTGTGATGCCCTTTGGGCTCACTAATGCTCCTTCCGTCTTCCAGTCCTTCATGAATGACATTTTCAGGGATTTTGTGGACAAGTTTCTGATTGTTTATTTGGATGATATCTTGATTTTTTCTAATGACTGGGACTCTCATGTGAAACATGTTCGAACTGTATTCCAGATTTTGAGAGAGAATGCTCTGTATGTGAAGGGATCAAAGTGTCTTTTTGGCGTACAGAAGATCTCATTTCTGGGATTCATTTTGTCCCCATCTGTTATTGAAATGGACACGGTCAAGGTTCAGGCCATCTGTGATTGGGTCCAACCTACTTCATTAAAGGCTCTTCAGAGATTTTTGGGTTTTGCCAATTTTTATCGTAAATTTATTGGTAATTTCTCTGTTATTGTTAAACCATTAACTGATTTGACCAGAAAGGGTACTGATGTGGTGAATTGGCCTCCTGAGGCAGTCTCTGCGTTTCAGGAACTTAAGCAGAGATTCACTTCTGCTCCTGTTCTACGGCAGCCTGATGTTTCTCTGCCATTTCAGGTGGAGGTTGATGCCTCTGAAATTGGGGCAGGTGCCGTTTTGTCCCAAAAAGATCCAGAGACCTCTAAAAGTAACCCTTGTGCCTTTTTCTCTCGAAAATTTTCTCCTACTGAACGTAATTATGACGTGGGTAATCGGGAGTTATTGGCCATGAAGTGGGCTTTTGAAGAGTGGAGACATTGGCTGGAGGGAGCCAAACATCAGGTGGTGGTCCTTACAGACCATAAGAATCTGGTCTATCTGGAATCTGCCAAGCGACTCAATCCTAGACAGGCCAGGTGGGCCTTGTTTTTCACACGTTTTAATTTTGTGGTTTCCTTTCTTCCTGGCACTAAGAATGTTAAGGCGGATGCCCTCTCGAGGAGTTTCCTTGCGGACTCTCCTGAGCTATCTGATCCCTCTGTTATTTTGAAGGAGGGTGTAGTTCTTTCCGCCATCTCGCCTAATTTGAGACTTGCTCTGGAGGGGTGTCAGGAGGATAGGCCCGAGCGCTGCCCTGTTGGAAAATTGTTTGTCCCGGACCAATGGAAAAAGAGTGTGATGTCTGAGATTCATTGTTCCGCATTGGCTGGGCATCCCGGAATTTTTGGTACCAGAGACTTGGTTAGTCGGTCCTTTTGGTGGCCTACCTTGTCTCGCGATGTCAGGGAATTTTGTGCAGTCCTGCGGGACTTGCTCTCGCTCCAAGCCTTGCTCTCGCTCTAGTGGTTTGTTGATGCCATTGCCTGTGCCCAAGAGACCATGGACCCATATCTCTATGGATTTCATTTCCGATCTTCCTGTTTCTCAGAGAATGACCACCATCTGGGTAATTTGTGATAGGTTTTCCAAAATGATACATCTTGTGCCATTACCTAAGTTGCCTTCCTCCTCTGAATTGGTGCCGTTGTTCCTTCAACACGTGGTTCGTTTACACGGCATTCCTGAGAACATTGTGTCTGACAGAGGAGTCCAGTTTGTTTCCAGATTTTGGAGGACTTTTTGTTCTAAACTGGGTGTTCAATTGTCTTTCTCCTCGGCATTTCATCCTCAGACCAATGGTCAAACTGAGAGAACAAACCAGACATTGGAGACTTATCTAAGATGCTTTGTGTCTGCTGATCAGGATGACTGGGTCTCTTTTTTGCCTTTGGCTGAGTTTGCTCTTAATAATAGGGCTAGCTCTGCCACTTTGATGTCTCCGTTTTTCTGTAATTCTGGGTTTCACCCTCGATTTTCTTCAGGACAGACGGAGGCTTCTGTCTGTCCAGGTGTTGACTCTGTTGTTGAGCGTATGCAGCAGATTTGGGACCAGGTAGTGGAGAGGTTGTCCCTCTCTCAGGAGAAGGCCCAGCGGTTTGCTAACCGGCATAGGACTGATGGTCCTCGGTTTAAAGTGGGGGACTTGGTCTGGTTGTCCTCAAAGAATATTCCTATGAGAGTAGCATCTCCTAAATTTAAGCCTAGGTTCATTGGACCTTATAAGATCATGGAGATTATTAATCCTGTTTCTTTTCGTTTGCTTCTTCCAGGGACATTTAAGATCCATAACGTGTTCCACAAGTCCTTGTTGAAGAGGTTTGTTGAGCCAGTGGTTCCTGCTGCTGTGCCTCCTGACCCTGTTTTGGTTGAGGGCAATCTGGAGTATGTGGTTGAGAAAATATTGGATTCTCGTTTTTCTAGACGAAGACTCCAGTATTTGGTTAAATGGAGAGGTTATGGTCAGGAAGATAATTCTTGGGTGTTTGCTTCGGACATCCATGCTAGGAGACTTATCCGTGCGTATCATAGAACTCATCCTGACCGACCTGGTTGCTCAAATGAGGGTTCGGTGACCCCTCCTCAAGGGGGGGGTACTGTTGTGAATGGGTTTGAGATGAGTTCTGAGCAGAGGCTCCCTCTGGTGGTTACAAGCGGTACTAGTGAGGATTGGGAATCAGGTGTTACTGATTGGTCTTATTTAAGGGAATCATTTTCCCATCAGGGTTGCCGGTGATCAATTGTTCTGGTCTGAATCCTTCTTTCCAGTTTCCCTTGTAGCCTGCTGTGTCGTGTCTGCATCTCCTGCTATCAGATAAGACAATTTCTTATTTTGTGTTTTTGCTATATTTTTGCATTTTGTCCTGCCCTTCTGTGGGGGCCTTCTGGGTTCCTTCCGGGGGCTTTTGCCCTCTCAGTTTAGTCCAGCCACTGTGTTTTTGTACTTTTGCTTTTTGCAGTTTTTTCAGTGGCTGCTGTTTTTGTTGCACCAGAGAACTAATTTGGGTGGTGGGGGTCGTGTGATCTCAGGTGATTTTGAAATTAGTAGAGTTGGTGTTTTTCAGGGTTTTCTGGGATTGCAGTAAGTACCCTTCCTGTCCTTTTCTATTTAGATAGTTTGGGCCCCAGCGTTTGCTCATACTATTTTCTTTCTGTGTCAGTATTTCCTCTTGTCTAACCGCCATTACATGTTTGGGGGCTTTCTATTATCTTTGGGGTTCTGCTACGGGGCAGATAGCTTTCCTATTTCTATCTTTAGGTGTAGTTAGTTTCTCAGGCTGTGACGAGGCGTCTAGGACCATCGTAGGAACGCTCCACGGCTGCCTCTAGTTGTGGTGGTTAGTCAGGGTACTGCAATCTCATAGATTCCAACTGCTCTGGTGTATTTCCTTTTTTACCTGCACTCCTCAGCTACCGTAACATAACAATATTGATTTCTAATATGATTTATTATGGTTGGATATTACTCTGTAGGTTCTTTTGTACTGGGTGAGTCATGAAATAAATATTATCTTCAATAGTTGGTCAACTTTGTAATAATTCTGTAGAAAATGACCAAATTCCGAACTTACAGATCTCAGTCCACTATGGAAGAGGTCCCAAATTGTTCCAAACTGAAAAATGTAAAACATTGCAAAAAAGAAAGTAATCCCAATGTAAATGCAATTATTTTAGGAAATATAGATCTAGGATTGAAACCCTGTGTAGTTAACTCATGCACAAGTTCCCAAACACAGTTATGTTAAACGAGGAACATATGCATATTATAACGTGGCTGTTTATATAAGATGTTTTAACTTGAAAAGCCTTCCTTGAGTAGGTGGAAGTATTTACAGTTCTAATTTATCTTAATCCCCCAGGCACTATTGTTCTATGATGAAGAAAATATCCAACTTTGTAATACTCAGCACTTGAGTAAACATTTGTGACCATCTCCCTAGAGCATGGGAGCAACAGGGAAATCTAGAGTCACAGAAAACAAGAGAAAAACGTCACTATCAAGTAACTTCTCAAGTCAAATCTTATTTCATACATCTTAAATCTATAATTGGTAATCAGGTATAAAACCTAAAAAATTAGTGGTTTATATGAGCCATTACTGGGAATCTGTCAGCAGGTTTTTGCTATGTACAGTAATATGAAGACAGCATGCTGTAGGGTTTAAAAAATAGATTCCCGAGATGCCTCTCTTATCAAGCTTTGAGGCTTTGTTTGCTCACAATGATTGTTTTAGCACCACTAGCTTATCATTGCTGTGACTATCTGGTCACATGAACCTGGTCCCACACGCCCCCTCCTGTGATAGGCAGCTCACTGTCTATGGACATTATATATACAGAGCCTGGTGTGGGCGGGGTTAGCTTCCTCAGCTCTGCTTCAGTGCTAAATCTAAAATCTCTGATTGTGTCATAACGGCTGCACCAGTAATCTAACTGCTACACAGTTGGATTCAACTTCCCTTTGCCTACATCAGGCTGCTCTTAGATGAGGTAACAAAAACATGCTGACAGATTCCCTTTAACTACTAAAATAGCAGGAGTAATATATGTAAAACAACAGTGATAAGCCTTCTTCATTATGGCAGGTAAAATATGTCCACTGGCTCCATCAGAGGGCTACACATCACTTCTAGGGTCAACTGACCGTTTTTTTCTCATCCAGAAAATCGGTCTGATTATGCCAATCACACTCTGATCAAACTCTCATCAGAGTTTGATCAAGTTTTGATCAGAGTGTGATTCAATTTTCTCAGATGTGGAGAAGAAAAAGAAAATATCCATTGTCTCCATTCTGTCAGTCCGTGAAAATTGGACTACACTCAAATGTCATTCAAGTGCAGTCCGATTTTTTTTCATGACCCAATAGACATGAATGGCCGGGGCGATCCGATAATCGTATGCAACTCGTGAATGCTGCGACATGTGCATGCCCCATAGAACAACATGGGGACGAGGGCTATCCATCAAAATGTTTTTACAGTTGAGTGCACGAGTCCTTAGTTTATGTTCACACTTTGAATTTTTGCAGCATTTTATTCTACAGCAAAAAAGCACATTTTGGCAGGAAATATCAACATATGGTTTTTATGCATTTTACTTGTGTTTTTGTTTATTTTTTCCTTGCCTTCTTTATGCATTCATTTGAATGGTTGAAAAATGCTGCAAATATGCTGAAAGAATTGACATGCTGCAGATTTTAAAAAACACATTGATTTTCAAAATACAGCTAGTGGCATTAATGTCCAGTCAGTTGAATATAAAAGTTGTTTTGGTAGGTGTCTCTAAGTCCTGAAGAATTAGTCTAGCCCATCCCCACAAGACCTTAGAGAGAGGTTCATTAGGAGGGAATACCCCCAAGGGGTTCTAAAACAGACTTACTCACATGTCCAAAAGTGCAATAGATCTACCCTGCTCAGGAAGAGACTTGAATCATAGGCAAAACAACATGCCAAACTGATTGTTACTTCTGACAGTCAAACAGATAGAGTGATCAAAAGTGGTCTTTTGTGGAGGTATTGGGGTATTTTGCTGGCTGATATAGATCTAACCAATATTATCCCCAGGACTCCAGTAGTAACCTACAGAAAGGTAAGTTCCCTTCATGATAAACTGGCACACTGTTGATCTGCACTATTTAAATCTCCTGGTACTTAGTCATGGGTAGTTTTCGATGTGGATCCTATTGGAAGAAGCAATCCTAAAAGTCTGTATGGATCCTTTAAAGGGAATTGCCAAAAAAATTAAGATAAGCTGATATTGACCCATTCCCTCTGAAGTGTCTAGTTGGATATTCAAATTCCCAGAGGGGCATTGCATGGCCTATCAATCTCCCTATACCAACATGGCTCTATCCACAAGGAGAAACTTTTCCCTTAGACCCCCTCTCATTGGCTCATCATCCAGCCAAATCAGTTCTTTTGATTTGCACCAATGAGGGGCAAAAACCCTAAAACACTTTGCAAACAGAGTTTCTGGTTTGGCTTATTAAATCATGTGGCAATGCCCTTTAAAGGGTCAAAATTTACTTTTAGGATAAAGGTGGCACTAGATGGCACCTAGTCCAATAAATGGCACAAGACTTCCTGTCCTCTTCCTCTTTGAAGAAGCTACTTGCTTATAACAGATACCACACAAAATAACGAATAAATAACATTTCCATATGTCTCCTGTACATTGGCATAATTTTGTCAAATGTTCTTTGAATCTTTTAGAATGTTAGAAACATCAAAAACAATTTTTCAATTTGAAATTTGGGTCATTTGGCTAAGGGAGCAGAAATTTTCCTGTACTGTTTTTTGGGAGCAACGTGATTTTTCTAGCACCACTGAACTATAAGTAACGTGGAAAACCTATACTTTTACATTAGATTAACACTGTAAGGAAAGAGAACGCACCGATTATAAGGTAATAACTTTATAAAAAAGATATATGAGATCCAGGTAATTTCCTTCTTGAGCAAGTTGTGTAAGCAAAACTCCTGTGAAAGTTCAATAACTGTTGCTGCCGTAATGTGGCTGGGGGATGAACTCCACCAGGATGCTTGAAGGAAGACAATTCACAGTTTGGGCTGCGCTGACCGTAATGAATATCCTTGATCCAATATTATAATGAACATACAATAATTCCTTTTTGAACTTGAACGACCAGTCACAGTCCAATAACTCAATACATACTAATAATACAAATGCAACTCCCTATTTAAATCATATCCAAATAGAAAAGAAAAAGAAGTTACCAAACGAGTTTTCTTGAAAAAAATTTAATTTTATTACACGGATAAAACGTACATAAAAAACTAGGAGCACCACAAACCAAGAAAAGAAAAAAAGACCAGGTGAATATAATAGGGGAATTAAATGTATACACTGCCAAAATTTATAAACACTGTGACATTAATATCACAAATAGATATCTTTTTCATACGTTGTAGAATGTACCGGTTTTAATCAATCATATAAATATATGTCTTGAATTAAGTTTCAAAAATTGAAATATATAATACAAGTATATGTATATAATATGCAGGTACAAATGTCCCCATCAGCTGGTTTGGCACTGATTGTATTTTATGGGGACATTTGCACCTGCATATTATATACATATACTTGTATTATAGATTTCAATTTTTGAAACTTAATTCAAGAATATATTTATATGATTGATTAAAACGCGGTACATTCTACAACGTATGAAAAAAATATCTATTTGTGATATTAATGTCACAGTGTTTATAAATTTTGGCAGTGTATACATTTAATTCCCCTATTATATTCACCTGGTCTTTTTTTCTTTTCTTGGTTTGTGGTGCTTCTAGTTTTTTATGTATTTATCCGTGTAATAAAATTAAATTTTTTTCAAGAAAACTCATTTGGTAACTTCTTTTTCTTTTCTATTTGGATATGATTTAAATAGGGAGTTGCATTTGTATTAATATTATAATGAAGCAGTTTTTATCCACAACTTGTTTCCGTGCTGCATTGGTGTCTTTCTCAAGTGTAAAAAACAACTGAACAGTACACATAGTAGCAAATTACATTGGGTTATTCCAGCAGTGTTGCCCACCTAATGTGTTTTATCCATATGGATCCAAAATTTCCTGGAGGATTTACCCACCAGCCTCGAGACAGTAGCATCTGTTTTTCTTCATGCCTACATAGGAGTTGTGTCTGTCACAATTCCACCAGGTGAGCATTAACCAAGCACTTACCCACTCCCCCTCCATAGCGTATCACTCTATTGTGCTCTCTGTTCCCTATATCCATATTTCTTCATGTAATGTAATGTAGACAGACCATGTAGCTGCTATGGGGCTTGTGATTTTGGGGGGCCTGGTTCAAAATGGTCCCAACAACTGGACACTGACAACCCTACTGGCCAGATTCAACTGATCAATAAGTGGAGAGAAGGGGGAGCAGCAGGACCATTGGTGGAGTCGCAGCACATTGCCTTGGTCAAGGATGGTAGGTGCAGTTACAGATAGAGGATGGAGAGAAACGTCTCTACCAGCCTATTATCCTTGACCACGCCATTGCGCCGTGACGTTATCAATAGTCCTACTGCTTTCACTGATTTTGTTGGAGTGGACCCAGTTGTGTGTTAGCCCTCCGGAACCGTTCTCCACCAAAAATGTTCCCAAAATATGTGCAAGCTCAAATAGATAAAAATAATAATGTCTCTACAAATTACTGTTCTTTCTCAGCATTGCACATTGCCGAGGAATGCTACTTTGAATGCACGATGAAAAGCAAACAATTATTGCAATTACGCATCGGTAGATCCAAAGCATATACATATAATGGTTATTATCACATACTGTCAAAATATATAAATATTGTATCAGTTGACTCTAACTTTTAATGTTTTCCTTAAAAATGAGTTTCAAAGACAAAGGGAGTTAAAAGAATGCACTTACAGACAGAAAGACAGAAAGGGGAGTAGTGGAATATGGGCCAGATTTTTTTTTCCCCCAAACACCGCTTGAATTATAAATGGAACAATTCATCTCGCTCTGTGTTATGTTATACAGTGAAGGTTTCAGTGTGGGTCAGACTCCAGCAGACACAAAGAGAATCAAATAGTGATGTATATGTGAACCGGCACAGAAGGAACACGGTCAGGTTGGGTAAAGAAACCATAAGGGATCTAGAGAGATCTGGGGAAATAATTAGAGGAAGTTGAGCTGCAGTTCATGCTTATTATTAGCATATTACGGTCACACAATTACATGACAGGTAATATTTGGCAATTTTTTAAGATTAATTATAAAAACAATACAAAATATAGTGGATTCTATCCAAAAGCTGTCCTTAATAAAGTGTTTGGCTGAAGGCTCACTGCTCGATTCAATTGCTGTGCCAGCCCTAGGTCAAACTATAGACATCATCTCATCTAATTGACCATTAAATGAGCGGTAAGAACAATTCATGTGTTTCCATCAATTTATCACAACAAAAAGCTGAATATCTGTAAAAAAATAAAAGTTCTAGGCAGTGTTTATTTCAACCATGTAGATCAACAACATGTCTACATTATTGAATGTGATGGCCCTTTAACACAATTCATGGTACAGGTGACGAAATGTGTATACCCATATCTTTACATGAGCTGTGTTAAAGGGTCAGAGACTTGCAATTATTTTCATGAATGTCTAAGAAACTAAAATGAAAAATATAACCTAGAGACTAATAAAATGTATATAATCCACCAGCAATGGTCTCCTCATTTGAAAACTGCATCTCAGTGTGGCCCTGATGAAGGAGCATTTGACGAGACAAGTCCTCCAGAAACACTGTCCAGGGTGCAGATCTACAGCCCATAATTCTGATGAGAAGACATCAGCTGTATTCACTGTAAACTGCAAATTGATGAAAACTACAATCAAAATAATCTGTATAAGTTTCTTCAGCTTCAAAAAAAATCATGGACGCCTTAAAAAATGTTTACGGACAGGTCAAAAGAATGTCCTGTCTTTACAGACTGTTCTGGAATTTCGGGACAGTTGGAAACCCTGATCATGACATGCTACGAAAAATCTCGCTTCAATTCATATTGCATAAACATCTCCAGTCAAAGTATCACTTTTTCTACCCAAATTGGTAATCTCATACCACTTATGTCAAGATATGTTGAGTCAAGTGGAAGGACACATTTGTAAGTTTGTTATTTTGAGCTTGCTGGAGAGTACACAGAATGATAAGAGATTGTGCCTTTTATCATCATAACTGTGTACATAAAATAATCACATTATAATGTAGATTACTCTCTTCACCATTGAAACTAGAATGCCAAGAAGGAAAAGTCAAGGAATTATGGAATTTAAAGGATCGATAGTCATGTTAATGATGTGCAAGTGATGAAAAAAAAGGAAACAAAATGTTCAAACATTTTGATTTATTCAGTTTTGAGTATGAGTTCCAAGCATGGAAATATAGGCACTTACTTGCCTTGGCTGCCAATGACCTTGTCTGAAGGAAGATCTGCTACATTGAATGCACTTCACAAAAAACATCAAGATCCACTGCTTGTTATTACTGTCACGATCCATGTTTGGATTTGTGGCAGCTCTGGTTCCACTCAATTAAAACTTTTTTCCTTTTGGACCATCAGAGGTTAATGTCAGTTTTTCCCCCAATGGCAATCTGGTGTTACTGCATTACTGCTGGGTAAGCTGATGCAGGTGATGACCACTTCCACAATCCTGTAAAAGGTCATCTGATGCGTCATCTGACTGTTCGTGATACAGGTCCTTTCTGGAAACCATCCTAGAAGGAGCAGGTCTTTGGTGTCAGCCACGTCTGGTGTTTGGAGTCCAGCTGCTGTATTTTCTGCTGTGTGGAGCTTAGCAGTGGTGTTCACAAGCTAAGTGTGGTGTTTTTGTTACCTTGTCCCTTTGGTGTTTGTCACTTTTTCCTGTGTTTATTATCTATAGAGGTGAGGCTAGTACTCCTTTCCGGCCAGTGCACTAGCCAGGGCAGTTATAGGTGACAACTAGGGACGAGGTATCCTGACGGCGGCAGGGGAAGGACCCGCATAGGGCATTAGGGGAGTGACGGGACAGGCTCAGGTATGAGCTCAGGTGGTGACCATCCCTCATTCCCTATTGTTAGGGCCCTCCTCTCGCCTTTCCCATCCCTTTGTATGTGAGTTGTGCCATCCGCTGAACAACCACCCATTGGGTCGTGTCACACATCGTGACAATTGCTAAACATTGAAGTCCCAGATGTGCTCAATGGGAGACAAGACCAGAGACACGACAGGCCATGATAAAACATTTAGGCAATGCAGGCTGCTCACAGTAGCATGAGCAACAAGTGACCTGGTGTTGTCATGTTTGAAAACGGCTCCTGGAACACTTTGGAGACATGGTTGTACCACGGTTCCATGGTCAAATAAATGTAACGCTGAGTGAAAATTAGAGAGGTCCAGCTACCATACATTATGCCATCCCACACTATATTCCCAGGAGTACGACTAGTGTAATGTTCCCTTTTGAAAGCGTCTTCCAAGCATTGCCCATGTGGTCTTGTCAGGTTCAAAGAATGGTACGTAGTGACTCAATCTGTACTGCAAATTAAATTAGATGTCAAATTCCAAGCCTAAGTTATCAAACAGTTCCTACACAAACCATTAGAAGGCATTTGCATGACATTGAGCTAGGACTGCAAGCCTCTGCTCACAAAGGCTATGATGGTGCAGAGCAAGGTGGAGCAAGGTGGAATGGATATATATCCTCTTCAGTGACTAGGAATCAACCTGTGTGGCCTAAACATGATACTATGGCATGCATCACCTCTGCATTAAGCACTTCTGGGAAGTCATAAGTCAGCAATTGCAAAAGATGCTGCCAATGATGGATCTTGATTCGCTTACCCAAGGAGATTCAGCGTAGCATTTCTCAGACAACCACACAACCATTAATAACCTCATTGATAGCATTCTAAGGCATGTAAATGTGTATATTTCTGCATGTGGAGCTCATACTTGATACTGAATAAATCAACATGCTTTGAAAATATTGTTTCCTTTTTTTATCATATTATTAATTTGTTGATCAATCATGTGATATATATCCTTTGATCAGAATTCGATGAGTTTTTTCTTGGTGTTGCAATTTAAATGTTGAGGTGTGTAAATATGTTAAATATAATAAACAAAATATATAAAGAATAAAGAAAGGTAATACATCACATCAATATCAAAGTTACACTAGATATTGCCTTGAATGGAGGCGTACATCTCAGAAATTTTGTGATGATCAAAGATCTCCAGGTGTCTTCTGTCAAGCTTCCCCTGCATTCTGCACTTACACTCAGGTCCTGATTGGTGGTTTTCAGATATGACCCAGGAAACTACACTTCCATTTTCCCAAAAATTTGGGTTTGTGTAAAATGTAAAGAAAATAAGATTGCAATGATTTTGAAATCTCTTATTTTTTATTCCCAACAGAAAATAGAACACAAAATAGAAGGTGAATGTTGGACATTTTCCCATTGCATTTGAAAAAATAAACATTTAGAAATTGATGGCAGCAACACATTGAAAAAAAAGTTGGGCCCAGGCTATGTCTACCATTGTGCAGCATCCCCTCTTTGTTTACACCAGACTGTAGACGTCTGGGAAGTGAGGAGGCCAATTTCTGGAGTTTTGGGAGAGGAATGTGGTCCCATTCTTATATGATATATGATTCTAGCTGCTCAACAGCCCTAGTTCTTCTTTCCTGGATTTTTCATTTCATAGTGCGCCAAATGTTTTCTGATGGTTAAGGGTCTGGACTGCAGACAGCCAATTCATTACCCAAACTCTTCCTCTATGAAGCTATGCTGATGAAATAGGTCTAGCATTATCTTGCTGAAATATGCAAAGCCTTCCCTGAAATAGACATTCTCTAGATGGGAGCATTTATGTTAATTTAAAACCTCTACACAATACCGGCATTGATAGTGGCTTTCAGTATATGTAAGCTGCCCATGCCATAGCTACTAAAGCCACTCCATGCCATCAGAGATGTTTGAACTGTGAGCTGATAACAAGCTGTATAGTCCCTCTCCTCTTGAGTTCACAAGACGTTGGTTTCCTTAGAAAATTTTATATTTTGATTCACCTGACAACAGAACAGTTTTGCCTCAGTCCATAAAAAATGAGCAGTGGCCCAGAGAAGACGGCAGCGTGTCTGGATTGTGCTTATATATGGCTTCTTCTCTGCATCATAGAGTTCAATCTTGCATTGTGGATTGCATGGTGAACTGTGTTCATAGACTGTGATATACAGTACATGAGCCCTTGCAGTGATTTACATAACTGAATCATGCTTGTTTTTAATGCAGTGCTGTCCATGGGCCCATAGATCTCAAGTATCCAATATCGCATGTAGTTTTATTTGAAAAAGAGACCTGTCTGGTCCAGAAACGCATAATAAATAGGGATGGGAGAACCCGTACTGTAAAGTTCTGGACCGTACCAAACACATAGTGTTCGGTCACACGGTCCTGAACACTGGTTTCACTTTCCATGGGAAACCTGTGTTACAGTTCGGATCCTGTTCGGGTCCAGGGCCATTAATTATACTTACCTATCCAGCGACACATCCTCCCGTCCAGCGATGCGTCCTCCCGTCCCGCTGCCGCATCTGCTTCCGGGGTCGCTCATTAACTGCCTGCAGTATTTACTGCACTCGGCAGTCTTCAGCTTTTTCCTGGAGTTTTCGTGCGGTGGCGTCACCGCACAAACACTGCCGGAAAAAGCCAAAGACTGCCGAGTGCAGTGAATACTGCAGGCAGTTAATGAGCGACCCCGGAAGCAGATGTGGCAGCGGGACGGGAGGACGCATCACTGGACGGGAGGATGTGTCGCTGGATAGGTAAGTATAATTATAATGGGTTGTCCATATCTGTAAAGTTCAAGTTCGGGGTTCGGACGCAAGTTCGTGTCATATCCGGCCCCGAACTTGAACTTTACAAAAAACTATCCCGAACATCGGTGGGTTCGCCCATCACTAATAATCAAGACTACTTTTACCACATTCATGTGCTTGGAACCAGTGACCCTACCCAGCAGTTAATCATCAACCACATCTGCAGTTTTCAAGTATCCAAAACTGACACAGTTGTTCACAGATTGGTGAACCTCTGACCAACTTTGCTTCTGGGAGACTCTGATTCCCTATCATTCTCTTTTTAATTACAGTCATTAGTCATGTGACTTAATTGAAAATTGACCCTCCAGCTGTTTTTCATTAGTACCACTTACTTTTCCAGCCTTATGTTAACCCTGTCAAAACGTTTTGGAGATGTGCGGCTGTCAAAAATTTTTAAATTAATACATTTTTCAAATGAAATGGAAAAATGTCTAACTTTCAAATTCTGATCTGTGTTCTATTTTCTGAATTTTTGGAATTTGGGGTTGGTATTGGAAACGACTACATATTCAAGTCGAGATTTCAAAATATGTGTTGTTCTATACAGTTTTCTAGACCTGTTATGACCGCCACTGCCTGAGACTTGACCATACAGAGGAAATCTTCCTGAAAACATCCTTCAATCCAGATTGATGGGAATTTTTAGCTTGTGTGGGAACCTCTATGCGCAGAGAATCACTTTGGGTTTAAATATAAATCTATGTGCATATAATTAGACAGGGTTTCAGAAAATTTTGAGTTTTGACCTAATTGCTATAAATAATAACTATGTTATCATCCCCCTTTCGTGTCTTCCCTATTTCATCCATAGATTATAAGCTTGCAAGCAGGGCCCTCACTCCTCTTGGTATCTGTTGATTTATGTGATTATTGCTATTCTGTAATGTCTTTTATTTTCTGTACACATCCCCTATAAAATGTAAAGTGCTGTGGAATATTTTGGCGCCATAGAAATAAAATTATTATGTTAAAAAGTGTGAAGATATCATTTACATAATGCCTTTGCTCAATTAAAAACTTTGTAGGTCACTTTTAGAAATTAAGTTTTTCTATTTTTTTATTTCAGCTCAATATTCCATTGTTAAATATTTTTTGTTAGATTTGACAAGATATGTCTTAGAATACAAGAGTAGCAAGGAAAAGTAAAAAACCTGGAATTAAGATAAAAGTCTGGAGCCAAATCCTCTGAATTATGGTGAAGATGGACTATAGATACAGAGCAAATTCTTTGAGAAATCCAATCTGCTTGAAAACTGAAACTAATTTTACTTAGAAGTTACTCCTTGATCAAGGACAAAGCTGTAAAATTGTCAAAAACTCTCCCTTTGTCTGTGTAGCCGAGAATGTTTTCATTTTTTTTCTCAGACACCCAAGAGGTTACATTCCAGTAGTACTCACTCACTGCTGACTCTTTATGTGGTGATTTATACTCACAATTACCCGTCTATATTAGGAAAACCCACAGGATGGCCTCAGCCTAGAGCAAGAATAACTGTATCAAGGGGGTTACTGGATAGCTAACAGAATTTACTTAAATCACAGCTTAGGTGGCCTTGTGGTGTGGAAGCTGGTATCAGCACTGAGGCCAGTGACTGACAGCAGTGGTCACATGCAAATGTATGCCACATCATCACAGCAGGACAAGTCAATGAAGAATGGCAGGATCACCAGAACACTGGCTCTGGATCAGCTTGAGATTTACCAGTTAAGCAATAATTATTGTGGTATTTTATTACATTTCCTGCTTTGAGGCAAATTTAACCCCTTAATGACCGCCGATACGCCTTTTAATGGTGGTAATTAAGGGTACTTAAACCACAGCGCCATGAATTCACAGCGCTGTGGAAAAAGTGAATAGCACCCCTCAGAGTCGGATTTTCTCCAGGATCTTGGCTGCCGGGGGTAGCCGAGACCCCAGAGAACATGATTCGGGTCAGTTTTTACCGACCCTAGGGTTGCGATCGCCATTATTAACCGTATAACGGCGAACGCAAAAAAAAAGTTGTCCGATGTGCCATTTAATTTCTCTCTCCTCTGATGTGATCACACATCAGAGGAGAGAGAAAATGGGTCCCCCGGTCCCCTGATAACTCCCCCCATACCTCCTGGTGTCCCCGGACCCTCAGGCATCCCCCCACGGCTCCCAGCGTCTTCTTCCTTGAAGAAAATGACGGGCGCATGAGCAGTGTGCCCACCGAGATCTGTGATAAACACTATCACAGTGACCAAAATAAACAAAATAGCAAATAAACCCCCCCTTTATCACCCTCTTAGGGAAAAATAATAAAATAAAGAAAATATATTTCTTCCATTTTCCCATTAGGGTTAGAGTTAGGCTTAAGTGAGTTGGGCTAAAGTTTTAGGGTTAAGGTTAGGGTTAGAGTTAGGTTAAAGTGAGTTGGGCTAAAGTTTTAGGGTTAGGGTTAAGGTTAGAGTTCGGCTAAAGTGAGTTGGGCTAAAGTTTTAGGGTTAGGCTAAAGTGAGTTGGGCTACAGTTCTAGGGTTAGGGTTAGGTTAAAGTGAGTTGGACTAAAGTTTTAGGGTTAGGGTTAGGTTAAAGTGAGTTGGGTTAAATGTTTTAGGGTTAGGGTTTGGGTTGGGATTAGGGTTGGGATTAGGGTTAGGGTTAGGATTAGGGTTAGGAGTGTGTTGGGGTTAGGTTTGTGGTTAGGATTATGGTTAGGGTTGGGATTAGGGTTATGGGTGTGTTGGGGTTAGGGTTGTGTCAGGGTTGGGATTAGGGTTAGGGGTGTGTTGGGGTTAGGGTTGTGATTAGGGTTATGGCTAGGGTTGCATTAGGGTTAGGGTGTGTTGGAGTAAGGGTTGGAGTTAGAATTGGGGGGTTTCCACTGTTTAGGTACATCAGGGGCTCTACAAACGTGACATGAATCCACCATTGATTCCAGACAATTGTGTGTTCAAAAAGTCAAACTGTGCTCCCTCCCTTTTGAGCTCTGCCATGTGCCCAAACAGTGGTTTACCCCACATATGGGGCATCAGCGTACTCAGGACAAATTGCACAACAACTTTGGGGGTCTAATTTCTCCTGTTACCCTTGGAAAAATAAAAAAAGTTGGGGGTTAAAAAAACATTTTTGTGGAAAAAAAATGATTTTTTATTTGCACGGCTCTGCATTATAAACTTCTGTGAAGCACTTGGGGTTTCAAAGTGCTCACCACACATCTAGATAAGCTCCTTGGGGCTCTAGTTTCCAAAATAGAGTCACTTGTGGGGGGGTTTCTATGTTTAGGCACATCAGGGGCTCTGCAAACGCAACATGACGCTCGCAGACCATTCCATCAAAGTCTGCATTTCAAAACATCACTACTTCCCTTACGAGCCCCGACGTGTGCCCAAACAGTAGCTAACCCCCACATATGGGGTACCAGCGTACTCGGGACAAACTGGACAACAAATTTTGAGGTCAAATTTCTCCTGCTACCCCTGTGAAAGTAAAAATTTGGGGGTGAAAAGATCATTTTTGTGGAAAAAAAAATGTTTTTTTTTATTTTCACGTCTCTGCGTTATAAACTTCTGTGAATCACTTAGGGGTTCATAGTGCTCACCACAAATCTAGATAAGTTCCTTAAGGGTCTAGTTTCCAAAATGGTGTCAATTGTGGGGGGTTTCCACTGTTCAGGCATATCAGGGGCTCTCCAAACACGACATGGCGTCCGATCTAAATTCCAGCCAATTCTACATTGAAAAAGTCAAACGGCGCTCCTTCCCTTCCAAGCTCTGCCGTGTGCCCAAACAGTGGTTTACCCCCACATATGCGGTATCGGCACATTCAGAAGAAACTTCACAACAAATTTGGTGATTCATTTTCTCTTTTTACACTTGTGAAACAAAAAGGTTCTGAAGTAAAATGTTTGTAAAAAAAGTTAAATGTTCATTTTTTCCTTCCACTTTGCTTCAGTTCCAGTGAAGCACGTAAAGGGTTGATAAACTTCGTGAATGTGGTTTTGAGCACCTTGAGGGGTGCAGTTTTTAGAATGGTGTCACTTTTGGGTATTTTCTATCAGTGACTTCAAATGTGATGTGGTGCCTAGAAAAAAAAAGGTGTAAAAATGAGAAATCGCTTGTCAACTTTTAGCCCATATAACTTCCTAACAAAAAAATTTTAGTTCCAAAATTGTGCTGATGTAAAGTAGACATGTGGGAAATGTTATTTATTAAGTATTTTGTGTGACAAATCTCTCTGATTTAGGGGCATAAAAATTAAAAACTAAATGTTTGAAAATTGCAAAATTTTTAATTTTTTTGCCATATTTCCGCTTTTTTCATAAAAAAACACAAGTCGTATCGAAGAAATTTTACCACTACCATGAAGTACAGTATGTCACGAAAAAACTTTCTCAGAATCAGTGGGATCCGTTAAAGCGTTCCAGAGTTATAACCTCATAAATTGACAGTGGTCAGAATTGTAAAAATCGCCCTGGTCATTAAGCTGCAAATTGGCTCCGTCAATAAGGGGTTATAAAGAAAAATCCCAAATAACCATTTCAAAGGTGTTTCCACCATGAAAGATATAACATTTAGTAGATTATGCAAAACAAAAGAAATTTCTGTAAATAAGTTTATGTCCAAAAAGACAAAAGTATTCTCGGAGTGATACCTTTATTGGCTATCCAGAAACAATTATTATTCTAAGATGCTCTTTAGAGGTAACTGTACAGTCCCTGTAGTAGTTGAAGCGGAAAGCAAAAAAAAAATATTTTCCAACACATCTCATAAATAGTGAGCTTCATCAGGGAGCATTAGAAGCAGTGCTTTGGCTGCGCAGTACGGAGGTGGGGGGATTCTCTCTGTACAGCTGGAATGCATGGCTCATTAAGGGATAGGTTGAGGGCGCAGGTGCACAGCTGACAAGTTCTCACAACAGCCGCGGGTGGAATTGTAATCCTATTGGTTGGCATGACCATGTGCTTGTCATTACCGGATTGACATGAGCGCCACCTAGCAAGTGAGCTGCCTAGCAAGTGAGCATTTCTGCTACACACAGGCGACTTGATCATCGCCTGTGTGTAGCAGAGGCAATCAGAGTACTGAAGCTTCTAGTCTCCCATGGAGACTATTGAATCATGCAAAAAGTAAAAAAAAAGGTTTTTAAAAATATTAAAAAAAATAAAAAAATAAAAGTTCAAATCATCCCCCTTTCGCCCATTCAAAATAAAACAATAATAAAAAAAATCAAGCATACACATATTTGTTATCACCACATTCAGAATCGCCCGCTCTATCAATATAAAAAAAGAATTAAAGAATTAACCCAATCACTAAACGATCTAATGAGAAAAAAGCCCAAACCTCAGAATTAAGTTTTTTGGTCGCCGCTACAGTGCAATAAAATGCAATAAGGGGCGATCAAAAGATCGTATCTACACCAAAATAGTATCAATAAAAACGTTTGCTCAGCGTGCAAAAAATAAGCCCTCCCCCAGCCCCAGATCATGAAAAATGGAGATGCTACAGGTTCCGGAAAATGGCGCCAATTTTTTTTCTTTTTTTACCAAATTTGGGATTTTTTTTCACCACTTAGATAAAAAAGTAAAAAAGAACCTAGACATGTTTGGTGTCTATGAACTCGTAATGACCTGGAGAAGCAGGTCTGTTTTAGCATTTAGTGAACATGGTAAAAAAAAGAAAAAAACAAATGTGGAATTGCACTTTTTTTTGCAATTTCACTGCACTTGGAATTTTTTTTCATGTTTTCCAGTACATAATATGTTAAATCTAATGGTGTCCTTCAAAGTACAACTTGTCCTGCAAAAAACAAGCCCTCACATGGCCATATTAACCTAAAAATAAAAAAGTTATGGCTTTGGGAAGAAGGGGAGCAAAAAACGAAAATGCATAAACGGAAATACCTCTGGTCATGAAGAGGCTAACCAGCTGTTTTCCAACCCTAGTCCCAGACCTGTCAGTCACCTGTCACTAAATTAAAAATCAGTATTTATTTGCTTAAATCATGTGTCTGGACCACACTATTAGCAGATTCAGATTCACAAATGTGGGCTGGTGTCTGGACCACACTATTAGCAGAAAAGAAAAAGATTTAGATTATGAAATGTGGCCTCCTGCCTGCACCACAGTATTAGCACAAATTATTTAGATTATGAAATGTGGCCTTGTGCATGCACCACAGCATTATCACAAATGATTTAGATTATGAAATGTGGCCTGGTGTCTGCCCAACAGTATTAGCACAAACAATGTAGATTATGAAATGTGACCTGGTACCTGAACCACATTAATAACACAAACAATTTAGATTATGAAATGTGGCCTCCTGCCTGCACCACACTATAAGGACAAACGATGTAGATGCTGGAAGGTGGATTTCACACAGGATCCTATCTGAAATAGCTAACAATAAAACGCCTATCTACCTATCTGACCACTTGCAGTAGCAGCCTCTCTGCGCTGTTACACTGACAAAATGATGCCAAAAGAACATGTTCTTTTTATATGGAGAGGGGCATGTGATTTCAGCAGCCATTGACAGAAGCCCTTATGTCTGGACTTTGTGTATGGGTTCTGTGCCCTGATTGGATGCCAGAATCTCCACCCATTACATTAAAATAAAAAAAAACAGTCCACCGCTATGCCCCCTCTGACACTTCTCCCTACCCCCTCCCTTCATCAAACACGTCTCCCCGGCTCATCATGCAGCACCACTATCTTACCCAAAGTCTTAACAAAAGCATTTAGTGGAAACGCTATCATTTACGAAAGTATGGCCGAATTTTGCCAACTTTGCGAAAAAATGCTCGGGAATCCGAAAACGAATCCGAATGTGCTACATTCGTGCCGAATTTGAGATTGGCGAAAGTTTTCTGAACAAGTTCGGTCATCTCTAGTCAGTAACAGTATCCCAGACACTGAGGGGTGGAATCATGACACATTGTTAGAAAAAATGTCCAGCTGCTAAGCTAAATAAAGGTACTGCCACACTAAACAATCCCGCTAGCGATCACGATAACGACGCATACTAATGCGATCGCTAGCGGGATTGTTTATATATCGCTGAGTGCGGCTTAACTTAGCGATATCGTTAAGGACGCTATCGCGGTTAGCGATCTCCTGAACGACTTTAGCGGTACAAAAGTACCACTAAATCGCTAAGAAAAGGTGCCACACTCAGCGATAATACTTACCCAGCGGGAGCGCCGACGATAAAATAGGGTCCGGAACGATTCCAGCGACGAGCGAGATCACAGCAGGATCTCAGCAGGGAGCTCGTCGCTGACAGATGCCGCACACAACAACATCGCTAACGGGATCGCTAAATAGTGACTTTTTTTAGCGATCCCGTTAGCGATGTTGTTTAGTGTGGCATACCCTTTAGGCTTAAAATGAATCTGTCAGTGCAACCCACTCCCTTGAACTGCTTATATTCCTCAATTTCTCCAGTAATAAAAACACTATGACCCTGATTCATCAAGACAAGATGAGCATTTTCACACTGGTCTTGATGAGAAGGTTGGGTGGAGTGCAAGGAACCTGATTCATCAGGAGGCTCCTGTGTGCCTTTATGTGCACCCCTCTGAAAATCACAGGCGTGCCTTCATGCCCTCTTCTTCAAAAATCTTGCTTCAGTCAATGACAAAAATAATGCCACTGCTCATCATGAATTTGAAAACCAGGTCGGTCCACGTTGTTGGAGCTAGGATAAAATGGCATGAGAATGCCAAAAATTGCAACATTTTGTGCAGCCTCACATTGAGACTTTTCAAAGCTTTTTATACCAGATGTTTGGGGTAAAAGCTTTGAATAATTGGAGCCTATGTTTTTTTCCTCATGAAAATTAGGTTAATGTACTCTGGGCATGATCGGAATACTTCCTACGGCTTTGCCTTCCTGGCTGTATTCTCCACTTAATGCTGCCATCTTTTTCTTAACTGACAACTCACTAGCTGTGTAGTCAGGCCAGTGAGGTGTCATTCAAGCAACTGATGGTGACACCATAATCGAGCAAAAGATTACATAAATAACATTATAGATTCCCTTGTGTTTCAAACAACTACATGCCCAGCAGTTTGAGTGAGTGGAACTCAAATTCACTTTACCAGTGAAAGAATAGATGGAGACAGACCAGTTGTTATCCACTGATGATAAAGAAGCACTCCTATCTACATATTTTATTATGTGTATGTGTATAAATGTATGCAGGGCCAGCGTTAGCGTTAGGCAGACTAGTCAACTAGCTAGGGGCTCCCAGCCGATATGGGGACCATGAGTCAGGAGGACCTGCCCAGCTGGTGCCCCCCGTGCGCCGCATTCAACTGTATCGGCATCACAGACGCCGATACAGTTGAAAGCAATGATGGCGGAGAGAGCGTCATGTGATGCCCCTTCTCCCATCATTCCCCTCTGCCTTTGACACAGCGGGTGCGTGATGATGTCACTTCATCGCGTACCCGCTGTGTGCGGGCAGTGCAGCTGCTGAGACTGGAGCAGAGCCTGGAGCAGCGCAGAGAACGACGAGGAGATGAGGATTGTTTTTTTAATATATCAGTGAGTGAGTACTGGACTGTGGGGCTGTATTATATTCTTTGAAGGGGGCGGCATCATACTCTATGAGGGGCTGCATTATATTCTATGGGGGCTGCGTTATACTATATGAAGGGGCTACATTATATTCTAAGGGGTGACTGCATTATACTATATGAGTGGAGCTGCATTATGCTATATTAGGGGTGCTGCAATAAATTATATGGGGGAGCTGCATTATAGCTTTTGAAGGGGCTACATTATATTGTATGGGGGGCTGCATTATACTTTATGAGGGGACTACATTATATTCTATGGGGGTCTGTATTATACTCTATGAGGGGGCCACATTTTATTCTGTGGGGGCTGCATTATACTCTATTGAACTATGGGCAGTGCATTATACTATATGTACTATATGGGACCTGTATTATACTGTATTGAGGACTATGGAGAATACATTATACTATGAGAAGTGAACTGTACTACATGAAGGACTATGGGGTGCATTACACTGTATGTTGAGTTATGAGGAGTGTATTATACTATATGGAGGACTATGAGGAGTGCATTATACTATATGGAGGCCCGAGGAGTATATTACAATATATGGAGGACTGAGGAGTGTATTTTAAAATATGGAGGACTATGAGGAGTGTATTATGCTATATGGAGGACTGAGGAGTGTATTTTAATACATGGAAGACTATGACGAGTGTATTATACTATATGGAGGACTATGGGGCACATTATACTATATGGAGGACTATGGCGTGTTCATTATACTATTTTGAGGACTGTGGAGTGCATTATACTATATGCAGGACTATGCACTGTATTATATTAAACAAGCAAAATGCTGCTTATTCATCGAGTAAGTGGCTTGTTTATGCCAGAACAGAAATCATTGTTCTCGGCAGCACATCGCCTGGTGAAAACAAGCGTCGAACGATTTCAATATTGTCAATCACGCTCTTTTTGCAGCCTGAACTCAGCGCATGTAAATACAACCGAAATGCTTGTGTGTGATGTACAAAATATGAGCATTTGGGGCTCCTATTTAAACTTTTGCCCAGGGCCCCACTTAGCCTAAACCGGCACTGTATGTATGTAATGTAGTATGATTGTATTAATATATTCATCTACCGCTGCTCTCTCTGGTCTCCAGCACCGCTCTGCTCTTCTTCTCCGTGACGTCACCGCTCTGCAGACTCCCTGGGTCACTGCTGTGATCTGTGTTAACCGAAAGTGGCTTTTATAATATAAGTCTATGGAGCATCAGAATGAGGCATCATAGCCTTACATTGCGAAACAGACTTCCGCATCACACATAGAGCATAGGGTGAGCTAGCTAGTCACAATTGCAGTAACGTCACTCAGAAGTAAAGCAAAATGGTGCTAGAAACTGGAGAGAGCAGCAGTAGTTGAGTATATTTATACAATCATGCTACATTACTTGGATAAGCACATTTGTTACCATCTTTTCAGTTAGCCATTAAAAGGTATCAACCACTGAGGACCCTCAATTCTAAATATTTTTCTTGGATAAGTACAGACATTTAAGATAAAAAAACATACATGGAAGTGCTTCTTTGAAAACATATCTGGCCAAGACAATGGCAGATGTTGTCATTAGCCAGTATGACCCCTCTGGGTAGCTTGCTTCATTGCTTTGGCCATCACCATTAAATAAGCAAAGACATCACGTGGAATTAATTTCCAACAGAATTTTCAGAAAAAAAAGTATAAAAATTAAGAACCAACAACAAATAATTAGCAGCCATGATATTCCATCAAAATCTTTGTAAAAGTGACTGATCTCTTGAATTTCTATCTGGACACATGAATTCCCCATCTGTGCTCATTCTACACAGATATGCAAGGAAGGAACATTAGCAAAGCTAAACTGTGTTTCTTCTTGTGGTTTTAGAAACTTGTTTGTTATTAACTGATTTACTAAAAATAAGCCATGTGTTTGCAATATGTTTTAGTAACAGAGATTCTAGGCCAAAAACAATTTTATTTAACAATGTATCTGCAGCTTAGTAATGACTTTCACAGGTCTCCAAAAGATTTATCATTGTTTATCATTATATTTTAAATAATAGAGAATAGCAGGAAAATAATTGCTTTACGTCACCCTGGAGAGGACGTTCTGTTTAAACGATTCATCTGCGTGTTTTATGTAGTAAATATGTCTTATATTGAAAATGGTAAAATGAGATGTACGGTCCAAAGTTAGATTTGTGAGGACAGGTGCAGGGTGTTTAGTCATACGTTTAGTGACTAACTAGGAGAATAAATCAACAATATAGTTCCCTTCTTTTCTATTGAATTGCTTAAAGGGAATCTGTCACCCCATTTTTTGAGTAAAGATGCGGCCACCGCCATCAGGGAGCTTATCTACAGCATTCTGTAGATAAGCCCCTATGTAACCTGAAAGAGAAGAAAAACGAGTTATATTACAGTCATGGCCAAAAGTTTTGAGAATGACACAAATATTAATTTTTACAAAGTCTACTGCTTCACTTTTTCTAATGGCAATTTGCATATACTCCAGAATGTTATAAAGAGTGATCAGCTTAACAGCAATTACTTGCAAAGTCAATATTTGGCTAGAAAATGAACTTTATCCCCCAAAACACATTTCAACATCATTGCAGCCCTGCCTTAAAAGGACCAGCTAACCTCTTTTCAGTGATTGTTCCATTAACACAGGTGTGGGTGTTGATGAGGACATGGCTGGAGATCAATCTGTCATGATTAAGTAAGAATGACACCACTGGACACTTTAAAAGGAGGCTGGTGCTTGGCATCATTGTTTCTCTTCTGTTAACCATGGTTATCTCTAAAGAAACACGTGCAGTCATCATTGCAATGCACAAAAATGGCCTAACAGGGAAGAGTATCGCAGCTAGAAAGATTGCACCTCAGTCAACAATCTATCGCATCATCAAGAACTTCAAGGAGAGAGGTTCCATTGTTGCCAAAAAGGCTCCAGGGCGCCCAAGAAAGACCAGCAATTGCCAGGACCGTCTCTTAAAAGTGTTTCAGCTGCGGGATTGGGCTACCAGCAGTGCAGAGCTTGCTCAGGAGTGGCAGCAGGCAGGTGTGAGTGCATCTGCACGCACTGTGAGGCGGAGACTCTTGGAGCAAGGTCTGGTCTCAAGGAGGGCAGCAAAGAAGCCACTTCTCTCCAGAAAAAACATCATGGACAGACTGATATTCTGCAAAAGGTACAGGCAGTGGACTGTTGAGGACTGGGGTAAAGTTATTTTCTCTGATGAATCCCCTTTTCGATTGTTTGGGACATCAGGAAAACGCGTCATTCGGAGAAGACAAGGTGAGCGCTACCACCAGTCTTGTCTCATGCCAACTGTTAAGCATCCTGAAACCATTCATGTGTGGGGTTGCTTCTCAGCCAAGGGAATCGGCTCTCTCACAGTCTTGCCTAAAAACACAGCCATGAATAAAGAATGGTACCAGAATGTCCTCCAAGAGCAACTTCTCCCAACCCTCCAAGAGCAGTTTGGCAATCAACAATGCCTTTTCCAGCATGATGGAGCACCTTGCCATAAAGCAAAGGTGATAACTAAATGGCTCAGGGAACAAAACATAGAGATTTTGGGTCCATGGCCTGGAAACTCCCCAGATCTTAATCCCATTGAGAACTTGTGATCAATCATCAAGAGAAGGGTGGACAAACAAAAACCTAAAAATTCTGACAAAATGAAAGCATTGATTGTGCAACAATGGACTGCTATCAGTCAGGATTTGGTCCAGACGTTGATTGAGAGCATGCCAGGGAGAATTGCAGAGGTCCTGAAGAAGAAGGGTCAACACTGTAAATATTGACTTGCTGCATTAACTCATTCTAACTGTCAATATAAGCTTTTGTTACTCATATGTTTGCAATTATATTTCTGTCTGTGATAAATACATCTGTCAAACACACACATAAAAACCAGAGGGCAGCAGATCATGTGAAAATATAATATTTGTGTCATTCTCAAAACTTTTGGCCATGACTGTATACTCACTTGGTGGGGCGGTCCGGTCCGATGGGCGTCGCGGTCCGGTTCGGCGCCTCCCATCTTCTTGTGAAGACGTCCTCTTCTTTGCTTCCTGTTGCGGCTCCGGCCCAGGCGCACTGCTCTGCCCTGTTGAGGGCAGACCGGAATACTGCAGTGTGCAAGCCCCGGGAAAGGTCAGCGAGGTCCGGCGCCTGCGCACTGCAGTACTTTACTCTGCCCTCAACAGGGCAGATCAGTGCGCCTGAGCCGAAGCCGCGATGGGAAGCAAAGAAGAGGACGTCTTCGCTAGAAGATGGGAGGCGCCGGACCGAACCACGACGCCCATCGGACCGGACCGCCCCCGGTGAGTATAATATAATTCATTTTTCTTTTCTTTCAGGTGACACTGGGGGCTTATCTACAGCATTACAGAATGCTGTAGATAAGCCCCTGATTGTGGTGGCCGCAGCTTATACACAAAAAATGAGGTGACAGATTCCCTTTAAAGAGGATATGTCAGTTGCTCCAAATAATTGCATTATAATGAATTTGTCAGCAGGTTTTTATTATTTAATCTTAGAGTAGCAAAATATAGTGAGAGAGAAACTGATTCCAGGGATTTGTCATTTATTAGACTGTGTGTTGTAGTTTCATTACAAAAAGTGTTTTATCAGCAGGAGATTATCACTAGAGAACTACATTTCACATGAAGACCAGTCTAGCTAATCAGTGTAGCCCTCACACCACTTATAGGCAGCTTGTTCACAATGTATAGTGTACACAGGAAGTTGCCAGTGAGGGGTGTGGGGGGTTATACACAGCACAGAAGGCTTAGCTCTGATACATCTACATTTCATGCCACGTACTCACATGGTTTGTAACCACCGTCCTACTCATTGCGTGCACTGCTTTCCTCCTCAGTTTCAAACCATCTCGCCGAGTGAAGTGAAGAAGATTTCCGATCATGCGCAGTACACCCGGCTTCAGAGGATCCATGCAGACTTACAAAGCAGTTTGGGGTTTCACAAAATCCAGATACTACAGAAAGATATGTTTAGCTAAACATTTCAGAGTTAACATAAGCTTAAAAAGAACCTGCCACTCAGTCACCACATACAAATCAAGAAGAACTATTCACCTCCTTTTGGGACTGCGTTCTTTGCACTGCCAGTGCCCATATTTTGTCCTCATTTTTTTTAACTGTATTGTCGGGCCCGACAAGTTCCATTTAAAAAGAGTCAGTGGTGCCATTTGCCCTTTGCTGCCCTCATCTATTTTCAGATCATTTCTAATCAGAGAACTGCAATTTTAGAAAATCCCTAATATTTCCGTCAAGTATCTCCAAACTGGACGTACTCAATAAATGACCAGGCCAGTACATAATGTTATAATGTAAAATGCATTTACACTGAATGCTGATTAAACATTACATGCGATGCAATACAAAACACATTGAAAGCGTCTGCCCTTCATTATTCTTTGGCATCAGAACTGCAAAATAAGGCAACAATTACACTTTACTACCGGGGAGGTTTTGAATATTTTATCAGCCACAACACAGATGGTCGAGTCTCCAAATGTCCAGATCTGATTTCTCTCTTGAATGCCTCTCCAGAAATGTATTTCTTTTGTTTTCATAATACAAATTGCTTGAGAGATAGGCAAACAAAAGCCTTAAAAATAAAGTATGGGTAACATCACAAGCCAGAGAAGTGTTGACATCAAGAATGCTTCGAGGCTAATTGACCTCATGGATATGATGCAAATCAGTAAACATACAGTACCTCCCTTGTATTGGAGAGCACTGTATTAAGTTAACAGTTCCCTTGATGTTTTTTTAACAAAATCTCCAGGCAAAAACTAGAGATATTTATTTTTTCCATAACAATAGCAAGGACTCAAAACATTTAAATCTCTTGTCCCATTGTTTGGGTGGCATCAACTAGACATTACAGGTTTTAGACAAAATGATCATTGTGGTTTCGTCCTGATCAATAGATTTGGAAACCTTGAAACGTGTTGACAAATAAACTGCATTCATGCCTCACCTCCGTGTGTGATCGCATTTTTGGAACCTTGGGTAGCGCAGACTTTAAACCACCGTATTCGTCATTCATTGCATAAAATCTTACCTTGTGTCAAACAACCCCAATGTGAATAAGGACAGAGCAGGACAGGGTTTCGACTGAGACTCGCACCCTCTGGACGCTATACAGATGAAATCCTTAGCACAGAGAGGGGGGCCACAGTTCTAATTGTACAAAGTACAAGAGAAAATCACTTGGGCAAAACTAAATGACTTTATACCCAGCATAGAGAAAGAGGCAAGAAGTAACCAGAGGCAGAAAAGGCTATCTTGACATTATGTTTCTGACACGTCTGTGGCTGTTGGGGATTCAGTGACTCAATTCCTAAAAAACTGGAAATGAATGGAACCTTTCAATGAACCATTCACTAACTGAGTCACTTTGTATTCTGTATGACTTCTGTTATCCTTTCGGCAACATTATAGTGAATGGTTCCGTCTGGTGTTTTGTCCAAATGTCCAAATCCCATATTTCAGGACTTCAGACAGAATCGCTGAATGACACATAAAAATATAATGTGAACATAGCCTTGCTGGAACTTGGTTATTAAGTATTTAAAAACATATTTGGGTTGGTTCACGTAACTAATTGTGATAAAAGGCTTAAGTTATTGGATAACCCTCTAAGCAACATTTTGAGGGCTTGGAGATTAAATCTTTTCTAAGCATAAACCAATACTAGAAAATATGCCCAATGTAGTTTTATTAATTAGACTCTAAAAATTCTGTAAGATTTTAATGGCTTAGTAAAATAATGTGCTGGATAAACTTCACTGCTTTTTATGTTTAAAAGGGTATGTGCACATTTGGGTTCTAATTCATAAAAGCAATTTTGCTAAAATTGCTTTGAAAAGTTTCAAAATTTTGCACAAAGATTTAGCTCTGCCAAAGATTGGTGGAGCTGGGTTGGGACGAAGGCGGGACGGTGGGTGCAGCGGGGGCATGACTCCACAGCTCATCTCATTCAGGACAAGCTGTAACATTCCCTACAACAGAAATCTTATTCCAGTCAGATTGCAGCTTTTTATGAATCAAGAGCGACTCACTCCACCACGTCCCCTCATTATGATCGGCAAGAAAATCAGAGCCAAGGTCTTTTTCAGGAAGATCCTACCTGGAATCCACCTGATAAAGAGCCGCAAAAAATAAACATAGCGTACAGCAATATCAAGACGACTTATGTCTTACGTGACTACTTTTAACTGCTTCAAGGTGCTGAAAACTCGACGCAATAAAAAGAAGTGACATGCACATTCTTCAGGGGACTTCGTTCGTCTATATACTTGGAACTATTGAGCAAAGCCACCAATGGCGGAGTCACCCCAAAATTGACTGCAGACACACCGACAAAGACGCTTCAGGAAAACGACAGCCAGCATTTTCCTTAAATGATTTTGTCTGTAACCATGGAGGCACAAAGTGTAAGAAGAAGAGCTATTAACATTGAATTATATTTATGTAAATATTTCTGGACATTCTCAGATCCAGAGGATAAAAAAATTGGAATTTTGCCAGTTCCAGATAACAATCCAGTTGAAGAAAACTACAACCTCTTCCCAGCCTGAAATGGATGTTCAAAGACAATAACAAATTACACTCAACGGCCTAGACAGTGGAGAAGAGATGGGTTTTAGGTTTATTGCTGCTTTTAAAGGAACTGCCATCATTTTAACCTTTTAGACACCTTTTTAGTCTTTGCTACATGAAATTACCCACAAAATTAATTGAAAGATTCAATTTGGAGGAGATGTAGGAGTCTTCTGAGAATGAAATCTAATCATATTCAGTGGAAATAACCTGGTTTCCCTTGATAAATCTTTTGCAGATTTGAAGCTGCAGGACTTTGATAAATGATCCTCTACATGGATGTAACGACTGAACTTTGTGATGCTGAATCACTTACAGTAACACAGTGGATAATGAGAGAACATAAAGGGATTCAGGGTCTGTGGTGCAGGTACAGAAATTAGAAAGAGCAACTTCTTGCAGAAGGGAGTTCTGTCATGCATTGCTCTCTAATTGTTAACAGACTCCACCCAGATGCAAATAAGTTCACATCTGGGTCACTTTTCTCTTCCTTGGAAGTTTCAAAGTATTGGTAAGATTTTATTGGGCTCCATTCGCACAGAGGTTCTTGCAGTATTTTGCTTTTTCTTTCTTTGTAAAAAAAAAGTCTTATATTTTGTGTATTTTTACAAGATTTTATTTGGCTTTTTATTTCCAAATACTTTGTATGCATTTCCAGGTCTAATGGAGAAGCCGGTGGAAAAACACTTGCAGGGAAAGAACATACCTAAAGCATTATTTGTCTTAAATAAAAAAAAAATAACAGCAAAAGAAAGCTAAGACCCTAAAAACGTACCAAAATTGCAATAAAATGCCCCACGAAAAACTTTTGCACTATTTATAACATTTTAATATTTGCCTATTCCTTTTTTAATTAATTATATTTCAACTAAACAAGACCTGAAGAAGAAATGTAAACCTGAGATTCTATTAATAGTGATTTGTCCATGTTAGCAAAGGAAAAGCACGTTCTAATGTATGTCAGCTCTTTCTAATTTATTTTATCAGGCAAACTAAATATTTACTTTTACCCATAATAACAGTATAATGTGTAATGACGAGATACGATACGATACGATACACTTTATTGATCCCGTGGGGAAATTACAGTATTACAGCAGCAATACAAACAGCAGTACATAAAATATTAGGACACAAATCTTGCACAGGTATACCAACATTACATAATAAATAAAAGTATGTAGTTCAGGTGTATATAACACAATGTTAATTGACATTAGTACACCAGCCATCAGTCATTTTTTTCTACCACCCTTAGGAAATTATTATACATCCCCATAGCAGTAGAGACATGATACTGAATCCCTAACTAAAGGATTGGACTTTCATATAGCAGAACTGCTGGGAAATATGTTCCATAGACGAGATCTATTCACCAAAGCCTAACATGCTTTACCACAACATAGGCTCTATACAAAATGCCTAAGGCTGCGTGCACATTCAGCGACCATGCTGCATGTGAAAACTGAAGAAGAATGCATTGTATCTTTCAAATGTTTCTCTGTGAAATGACTTTATCTTACAGAAAAAAAGCTGTAATCACTCCCCTGCACAATGATTGACAGCCAGCTCTGCACACATTTGCTAAACACACACGATTACAGCACACTCTCTGCACCACTGCAATGACTGGAAACAAGCGGCTGCAGGGAGAATAAAATGTAATTTCCTCCCTCAGCTGAGCTTCCAGTAAGTCCGCTAAGCAGAATTTAAATGCTATAAACCCACAGATTACAACATCTGCATGTAAACAGCATTTCTGGATGTCACTAGAGATGGATGGATCTTCTGAAACTTGAATTTATCTTCTTCGCCGAATTGTCCTGAAAAATTTGATTTGCGGCGAATAAGTTTGTTTGCTGTGAATTTCAATGCTGCAATGCCTTTAATTGCCAAGAAAATATGTGTAAGATGTCTCATAGGACTGTATTGAACCCTAGGAGTGTATTGATCTCCTAGGACTGTATGATCCTGGACTGTATTGACTGTTTCAATATATTTCTTCAGTAACAAAACCAGGATAGAGGTTTATTAAGTTTCCCTCTTTGTTTTCACTGCAGTGCGACGAGAATAAAACTAAAATTGTACTGGAGTATAATCACTGATCAATCAATTCACAGTCACAATGACTCTGCAGGTCCAGCACCTCCCTACCACTTGAATCTTTGTATTATTTTTAGCAGACTGAGATTAACACTCTTATTTTCAATGTTTTTTCAATGCTGCAGTAGTATTTCATAATCAGGTCATTATATCAGTTATGTGTAATGATGATCTATGCACTTTGACCTCCTATTCTGTAAAATGTTAAAATAGCCACTGCTTTCCCTACACTTGTCTTTTTTTTAGTCCTTGTGGTAGTGTCCCCTGATAGCCCTCTATTCTTCTGCAATATCTGAAATGCCGTGTTTGGCATTTTTGGGGGGTGATCCCTTGTGAATTACACTGAAAATTGTTCAAATTCTCTAAAATATGCAACTTTGAGGAAATTTGACTCAAAATCAATTTGCAGCTGATTGATATGTTCATCTCTAGAAGGGACAGATTATCTTTAAGAAATAGTCCCAAATATTTTTACGTTGTCATATTTGACTGCAATGTTTCAGTTTCATAGATCCTGGAAGTGAAATAACTTGAGATGAATGAATCAATTCAATGCAAATCAAATTTTTTTTAAAAAAGTTTTTAAGTTGAGAGATCTGAAGAATTCAATACATGTGTTTTGCCAAAAATATGCACACCACCATTTTACACATTACAGAAGACTGCATCAACCACAGAAAGCTCACATAACTTCAGGTATAACCGTGCGGCCTTCCTTATAATGCCTTGCAACAACCACATCACATGGTACACCACAGCCAATCAGGAGGGACTAGCATATCTTGTATAAAAGCCAAGGCAAGGAATGCAGAAACCATTTTAGGGTGATTTAGGACAGAAAGAGGACATAGAGCTCACAGCCCAGAAATTGAGGTGGTATGAGAAAGCCCTAAAACATTGGACAAATAGTCCAGTTAGTAATATGTTGTACAACTGCAGAATTAAAGAAGATGAGGCTAGTAGTCTGTGAATAATTCAGAGATTCAATTGATAGACAGAGAGATAAAAGTCAGTAGCAACAGTGCCATACTCAGTATGATTGCTCGGTGATATGGTGTAGCTGACAATTGTCCAGCTCTGCTTGAATTACAATTGCACATTTTTTTATTCTTTATGCACTATAAAGCAGCAGCAAGGCACAAAAAAGATTTCTGAAATTAATGTCAGTCAGAGATTATGTGCTTCCATTTCTTGTGCAATCCTTTTTGTAAAGGTGGATTATTTTTGATGTAAAAGAAAATTCATCAAACTGTCCACATTTAACTGAAACTGTCTACCTCATAAAGTGTGCATAAATAGTTTTAGTTTTTTGCACATCTGTTTTACTAGCCACATATACATACATACACACTACAACAATACAGTGCCCTTTGCTGCAGGTGCTAGATTTTTGGACCTGTACCTACCTAGCATTTCTATTCATATTATTTTTGGCAAAAAGGTTGAATTTAGTTGAAGAAAAAAATTGAAAGAAAAAATAATAACTGTGTGTGACGGCACAGCATTTAATCTTATTATAGAGATGTAAATTCAGTAGGCCAGGATACATGCATTATTATCTTTTTCTGTTGACTTTTGAATTTATGTGTCTTTCTTTGGTTTGTCAAGAAGCAAAGACTATTGTTCATTTGAGCCTGGACTTTGATGTTTCAGATGCTGTTTGTTGTAACTTATTGTCTGTTATCTCTGCAAGACAGGAGTGCAGGGTCATTGAACAATCAGTGTTTGATAATATTGTTGAAACGGAGAAGTAACTATGCATAGTGATTAAATACTCAAACAATGTGAGGTAGTCTCATCACACCTTCCTCTTGACCTCTGCATGATGGCTTTAAGGGCAACAGTTGTGAACTATATAAAGGGGATATGCCTCTGAAACAAGAGATCCAAAGAATCAGAGACTCTTTACAAAGCCATGGCCAGGAACACTATACAGGATAGCTGCCAGAGCATCATGGCTCCATCACGAGGGACACAGATTTGACTTTCTACAGAATGCCAGCTTAGGGGACCACATCCCCGGCTGAAAGAATAGAGGTTTGTTCCAATTACCATCACTGAACTCATGGATATATTCAGAGAAGTCAGAATTTGGACCCCCGGTCACCTGAGCCCGTTGGATATGTTTTGGAATGCCAAGATTGGGATCCATCGGTCATCTGATTCCATGGAGATGTACGGAGAAGCCAGATTGTGACCCACCAGTCACCTGGCCTTGTTCCTCAATGGACTATCAGTTTCTTAATCTTGTCATAACCTCCTCTCTGTGTGTGCCACAGGTGGGAATAGTCAGCCGTGGAAGTTGCAGCTAGTTTTAATACCATCAGGGGAAGGGGGAGACTCTGTAATTTTGCACCATCTTGGGTATTTTGCTGGTACTGTTCTATGTGTTATTGTCTGTTCATGGTTCAATAAAGTATTGCCACACTGTTTTACTCTCACCCTGTGTCATCTGAGTAGTATTATGTCCATGGTAAAAGGCGAGTGGGATTTGTTATGTTTCGGTAGCTGAGGAGAGCAGGCAAAAATGGCAATACACCAGAGAGGTTGGAATCTATTGGATTGCAGTACCCTGACTACCCACCACAACTAAAGGCAGCCGTGGAGCATTCCTAGTTGGTCCTAGACGCCTCGTCAGAGCCTGAGAGATTAACTACACCTAAAGATAGAAAGAGGAAAGCTATCTGCCCCGGAGCAGATCCCCAAAGAACATAGAAAGCCCCCAAACATGTAATGGCGGTTAGACAAGAGGAAATACAGACACAGACAGAAAATAGTATGAGCAAACGCTGGGGCCCAATCTGCCTAGACAGAAAAGGATAGAAAGGATACTCACTGCAATCCAAAAAAACCCTAAAAAATGCCAACGCTACTGATTGCAAAAACACCTGAGATCACACGACCTCTACCACCTAAATCAGTTCTCTGGTGTAACAAAACTAAGCCGCAGCCACTGAAAAAACTGGAAAAGGCAAATGAACAAATAACAATGGCTCCAGAGGAACTGAGAGGAGCCCAAGCCCCCGGGGGTGGGGGACGTGGCTAACCTCACAGAAATGCAGAGAAATATGCAAATGGTAAGCACAAAAACAAAAACAGAAAATATCTTATCTGAAAGCAGAAGAAGAGGCAAGACTCAGCAAGCTTCCAAGTGAACCAGGAACCACAGTTGAGACAGGAACAATTGATCACCGGCAACCATGATGGGAGGGAACCTCCCTTATATCAAGCCAGTCTGTGAATCCTGATTGCCAATCCTCATTGAATGGTTCAGTACTGTTTGTAACCACCAGAGGGAGCTTCTGCTCAGAATTCATTTCCAAAACATTCACAACAGGGATTTCAGTGGGATGATCCCTGGTCCACATGGTCTCGAGACAGCAGACTAAAGCTGACCTCCTTGTTTCCACACTGGGCATGTCTGTTTTATTATCCCAACTAACAACCATCCCAGCCACACCTATACTGTTGCTTGCTGCCACATTTTGTTTTCTGTACATGTACCAACTGTACCTTTTATTTCTTGTGATGTTATTTTTGTCAAAGGGGGAATTATTGAGGTTGAAAAAATTTACAAAAGTTAATTATAATGTTGTAAAAAATGTATAGTAAATGAAAAGAAAAAATGTCAATGGTAGTGTAAAATAATTTAAAAACTATATATCATACTATATATCATGACTAACAATGTGAAAGTCCCTAGCAGCAGTAAAAGCATCACTACCACGACTGGCACCAGTTGTCCTGCCGGTAGTACTACCAAATGCAGGTCACAATTGGCTTTCTTTAACTTCAACAAGTGCAATAATGGGGAAGAAGCTAAAGACATTATGGATTATATGGTACATCACTCATCTCAGTCACAGTAGGATGATGTTACCACTGACAGTGACACTATCAGTTTGAGGCAATGTTCTGCACAGAACTGTCGGCCTGATCACAAATTACTAAAATGAATAGTTTTTTTTAATTTTTTTAAATTTACAATCAATATCAAAATAGTGTCAGTGCACAATGTTATTCAATGTGCTGTTGGGTACTACCAAGTAACCATCAATTTTTATTTTGAAGTCACTTTGCCTTTACTAAGACTGTGTTTGTGTTAAAGAGCTTGGAAGGGGTTGGATGCAGTCCTAGGGGACCTCAGACATACATCTTTTAAGATCAGTTGGAGCCTCTGCAGTATTATGATTTGCGTAAAATCTGAACTCTGCAAATCACATTTTTAAAATAAAGTTTCTTAGACTTGGCCAATTTAGATTTCAAAATATTCGATCATCTCTAGAAATAACTTATGATAACATTGTTTTCTGAATATAGATGGTGAAATAATGTTACATAGCAGCAATGTTCTAGTAAATTCCATGCATTCTGACCTGAGAATATGATCCAGTCTTAGCCTTGAGAGATAACATTATGGTGGTCTAATGGACGGTGTGTTTTGACTAAGCATGCAGCCCCTGAGAGCCTTATGCATTATACGTAAGGAAAACACATACTGTGCTAACAGAGAACATTTCCTGAGCTTTCTGCCTGGCTTTCAATCACTTTCAGAGTATAAAAAGCCAAATTTCCCTCATAATAAAATAGTTCAGAGGATTGGGCTTCCCAATGCACTAAGCTGAGCTGTAGCTCTGTGAAACATCCATCAGCTTCATTGAACGAGGCAGCTACTTTTGTTTCTCTCATCGGTAATATGGGTGAGTTGTCTGTGGACAATGGCAATGTTTTAAGCTTTGACAAACTGAGACATGGACCAGAATCAAATAGTCTATTAATGACAGAATATCAGTGTTCTCAATGGATCGTCCGAAAACATTCTACAGGGAAATGATTACATACTTTAGTGTTATTAAAGGAAGAATTAATATTTTCCTGCTTACACTCATCTAAGAAATTAAAATGTTTGCTTTGAAAGGAAGAATATTGGAATTTGTACAGCATGAGGGCATAGCAATTAAAATCGTACTTTGGAAATATATGTGCCTGGACAGGACTTTCAAAAATATTTAATTTTGCTAGAATAGTAATCTGGTTGGAGGCCCCCTAACATGGCTGTTATCCAGAATGTATAATCTAAAGCTTAGACATTTCACAAAACAGTGAAACATTGAAGTTCTCATTTCCATTGAAAGGACAAAGACGAATTGTTCAGCACAACACACCATAGGAAGGAGATACAGAGGAGCGGATATACTAACTCTGACTAATACTTAGTGTAAACTTAAACAAGACAGTCTAGAGTAAGACAAGCAAATTATGTTTGATAGCAAATTTGGTGTATCTTTAGATACTTTTGCCTAATTTTTCACCCCCTATTTCGACACTATTTTATGTAAAATTTGGTGCAAGCTGTTGCTTTATGATCATAACATACCTTTATGACCATACTTTCACCATGGAGTTCATCGCTTTTAAAGGGAACCTGCCATGTAAAATATTGCTATTAGGCCAGCGTCACACTGCCGAGTTTGATGCGAGTTAGTCGCACGACTTTCTCGCATCAACACCCGGCACGGCCGCCCGCTCTCAGACCCAAGTGTGCGGCTGCATGTATTTCTAATCTAAACAGCTGGCAAAATAGTTAAGTAAATGACAAGAGAGCTGTTTTCTCTTTCTTTTTTTTCTTGAGATCTATTTGCATTATTATTTTTTCTTCAGGGAGCATTGTCTTGACTGTCCCTCTCTTCCTGCAGTTTCACCCTAGAAGAAGGGCGAGTTGGTATTCCAGTGGAGCTTCTCCAGCTTTCTAACAGACCTAGCCTATGGTGCCTATCCTAAATTAAACTTTTTCAGTTTCCAAACTTTTAAGACACATAAATTGACTCCAGCCTATAGACTGAGAAACACAATCATCTCTCTATACAGTGCATGAATAACAATTTTTACCTCCCTAACCACATATTCCCCAGGCAGCTTTACTCTCAGCTCTTCACAGCATAAATCTAAGTTGAATATATCCGATCATCATTTTTTTAGCAGAGCAAATGAGGATATAGTAAAGGATCCAAGTCATTTTAATAGAACTTACTCTTATCTTCTCTCTTAGCTGATCAAATAAACTAGAGAACAGGATGTGTACCTGGGGGAACAACTGGCTATAAATACAGATACAGATGTTGCAGCTGCCAGGAAGTTATATTCTAATTTCGGTTTGCAGAGACACGCCATGCTATTTCAATCAAGTCAAATAGAGGCAAAATTCAAGCAATAAACATGAAATGTCTACAGCTGTTGTTACTTGATAAGATTAGGTCAAATTATAAGTTGCAGTAGGGTCTTCCCTTACTTCTAATAACTCAATCTATTACTAGTATAGTTTACATTGGCAATTTGGACTTTTTTACGCCTGGTGGCATTCAACAGTCAAGACGTTGTCAATGTTCACAAAATTGGATATTTTAGATATCTGATGGATAGCTTAGTCATGTTTTTCAACCTCATCACAATACTCATGTCTGATCACACCGTACATACCCAAAAGGATACATGGTCCAGGTTGACCAGTCCTCCACCCTATGCAACCAGCAGCAAGGACTGCAAAGTCTTCAGAAAGCCAACTTAAAGTCTCTAAACATCCAGGGGCGGACATACCATTGGTGCAACCTGGACAGCCGCAAAGGGGCCCAAGTAAGGGGGCCCACTACCACATCCAAGGCACGTGGAATTGATCTTAATGATGAACTATTGGACTGCAAAGGGCCCTTATATTGTTCTTACACAGGGGCTCTTTTCTGTCTGAGTCCACTTTGATCAATATATAAATGTACAACAATATTCGGTCAGATTTTCAGTAGATAGAAATCTTAGAAGTTCCAAATGGATTTGAGTCCTGACCAATCTGATCTTCTCACATTCGTTCGGTTTTATAAAGAACTTTTAGCAATGGTTTCTAAGACTTTTTGTTGCTTGTTTTGCAGAAAGAGCATTTGGATATTAAAAGTCAAAAATGTACGAAAATGCCAATATACATAAGTTATTTGTTTGAGGAATTTAGAGGTGTTTTTTATCAAATATGTATGGCTTTTTGCATCAATTGTCTCCAATAGGCTTCTCAAGAGAACTTCAAAAATAGCTGGAGAAATAGCACAGAATGTCACAAATTACAACAACAGTAAAAAAGACGCTGCTAAAAACATGTGTACAAACCCTACGAAAATGTTTCAAACTGCCAATCAGAAGATATGAATTTTTACTTTATGTCTCAATATTAGGCTTCATTTAGAAATACATTATCTTCTCATATGAAAAAAACTGATTTTCATCAGTGTGCCTATCTTTACCATGTGTGAAAAATCATAACTTTTCCTACTTAATAGTATTACAATGGCAAAAATGGACTGCACACGAGTTGCAAACAGAACAGATGGCAGCTGTGCAAATCAATGATTTTTACAGATCTATGGAGTTGTATGGGTGATTGTAAAAAACAGATACTTAATGTCTCTCTATTATTTCTTTACAGACTCACGTTTGGCAAAAAACATTGTCTTGTGAACAGCACCATAGACTATAATAAGTCTGTGTAATATCCATTAAAAACTCATACAGTGGGGGAAATAAGTGTTTGATACTCTGCCGATTTTGCAAGTTTTCCCTCATACAAAGAATGGAGAGGTCTGTAATTTTTATCATAGGTAAACTTCAACTGTGAGACAGAATCTAAAGTAATTTAAGTAAAAACAAGAAAATCACATTGTATGATTTTTACATAATTAAATTGCATTTTATTACATGAAATAAGTATTTGATCATCTACCGCCCAGCAAGAATTTTGTCTCTCACAGACCTGTTAGTATTTCTTTAAGAAGCCCTCCTACTCTGCACTTATTATCTGAATTAATTGCACCTATTTGAACTCATTACCTGTACAAAAGACACCTGTCCACACACTCAATCAATCACATTCCTAACTATTCTCAATGGCCAAGCCCAAAGAGCTGTCTAAGGACACCAGGAACAAAATTGTAGACCTGCACAAGGTTGGTATGAGCTATAGGACAAAAGGCAAGCAGCACCAGCAAAGCACCCCCACACCATCACACCATCACCTCCATGCTTCACGATGGGAACTAGGCATGTAGAGTCCATCCGTTCACCTTTTCTGCCTGCAAAGCAGTAATCAATTCAAAAGGTGGCTACTTTGAAGAACCTAGAATAAAAGACATATTTTCAGTTGTTTCACACTTTTTTGTAAAGTGTAATGTATAATTCCACATGTGTTAATTCATAGTTTTGATGCCTTCAGTGTGATTCTACAATTTTCATATTCATGAAAATACAGAAAAATCTTTGAATGAGAAGGTGTGTCCAAACTTTTGGTCTGTACTGTATATATATATAATAATAATAATCTTTATTTTTATATAGCGCTATCATATTCCGCAGCGCTTTACAGTTTGCACACATTATCGTCGCTGTCCCCGAAGGGGCTCACAATCTAGATTCCCTATCTGTATGTTTTTGGAGTGTGGGAGGAAACCGGAGTACCTGGAGGAAACCCACGCACATATAAGAACATATGAATGCCACTCTCATATAACAAAGGCAGGGCATCTAAATGTGAAAATGGTCACTTGAAATGAAGGAGGGCGTCAGTATATATAATATTGGAGCAAGACAAAAGTCCAGCAAGACTTGAAATGAATCAAAGACCGATCGCCCAGACCAAAGCAAGGCATAAAAAGTTACCGAGATAAGATCCTCATGATAAAAGAATCAAGTAAGCAGGCAGGACCCAGGATAGGGACCCTTGAGAGGTGGCCCCACGCGTATCGCCGTAACAGGTACGGCTTTGTCAGGGAAGATGGCGATAAAGTGGCCAGACCGGATATAAATACCTGAATAATTCATTTGGAAAGATCCACCGGTGTGAGCGGTATAATCATGGATGTATTATTACTGGTGTATTTTTTATAATATATGCTGTTCTTGGTATTCTATATATATGTATATATATATATATATATATATATACATTTTGTGCTGCTGTTTTGCTCTTTTGCTGGTGTTCCTGGATGGGTTTCACCCTCTTTTTCAATTGTGTTTTATATTGCACTTTTGTTATCGTGTGCCAATAAAGTTTTTACATTTTTGCATCTATATTGGTGTAGTGTGCATGTTTATGGTAGTGCTTTTCCTCTTTTGCATTGTTCAGTATTTTACTACCAGTTTTGCACCTCCCTTTATTTACTTTGAATTTTAGTGCGCCCAACTCTCTACACATTAATTCCTGCATGACTATGACCCAAAAACACAGCCAGGGCCACTAAGGAGTGGCTCCTTAAGAAGCATTTCAAGGTCCCGGAGTGGCCTGGCCAATCTCTACACCTGAACCCAATAGAAAATCTTTAGAGGGAGCTGAACCTCAATGTTGCCCAGCAACAGCCTCAAAATCTGAAAGATCTAGAGAAGATTTGTATGGAGGAATGGGACAAAATCCCTGCTGCAGTGTGTGCAAACTTGGTCAAGAACTACAGAAAACGTCTGATCTCTATAATTGCAAACATAGGTTTCTGTGCCAAACATTAAGTTCTGTTTTACTATTGTATCAAATACTTATTTCATGTAATAAAATGCAAATTAATTATGTAAAAATCAAACAATGTGATTTTCAGGATTTTTTTAGATTGTACCTCTCAGAGTTGATGTATACCTACAATAAAAATTCCAGACCTCTCCAATGTTTGCAAGTGGGAAAACTTGCACAACAGGCAGTGTATCAAATACTTATTTTCCCCACTGTATATAAAAAACGGACATCAAAATGAAGTCTTTTTCCCATACTTGCACTGTTTGCTAAGTAAGGCCTCTTTCACGCTTCAGACGTTTGGCGTCAGTTAAAATCCGCCAAAGTGTGAAAAAAGCGGATCCGCCAGAAAATTAGCAAAACGGATGCGAACGGATTCGTTTTCAGACGGATCCATCATGAATTTTTCAACCCGGAAAATGTATGGTACGCATGTCTGGCACGGAGGAGAGAGACCCTGGACAGTGATCTAAGCATTTTCTATGGAAGGAACGGATCCACTGCTGGATTCCGTCAAAAACGGATGGCTGCGGATCCGCCACCCATAGGCGCCCATTATACAAAATGGCAGACGCGGCGGATCCGCCGTTGTCCGCCATTTTGACGGACACAAAAAACGTTGCATTGGAGGTTTTCTAAAAAAGGCGGACGCCAAATTTATGACGGATCCGTCAAAAATGGATCAAACGGACGACCATCCGTCAAAATCTGTCACTAATGCAAGTCAATGGGAAAAAAGCGGATCCGCCAAAAAAAAATGGCGGATCCTTTTTTTCACACTTTGGCGGATTTTGACTGACGTCGCACTACTGAAGTGTGAAAGAGGCCTTAGTAATTGACTGAGTTCTAAAACATAGCTGTTAACTAACCGGTGTCAGGCGACTGTATAGATTGGACAGACATCGGAAAGCAGAGCATGGCCTGGTCGGTGGCTCTTCCAACCTGAGAATGACAGCTTCATGTATTTCTATGCAACTGTCATGCTCAGGTCGGGAGAGCCAGTCCGTGCTCTGCGTTCCGATCTCGGAATGATTTATACGACTGTCTGACATATGTTACCTGTTCATACTACGGCGATGCTCACATATTGGTTATGGTTGAGTAGATAGCACTAATGCACTAAAGAAAGCGAAGACAGAAATTAGACAATACCAATTGTGGCATTTGTATTACCATTTAAGAGTAATTTAGGATAAGCCAGCTTAGAAAGTAGCTAGACCTTTAAATGATATAAACCTACAGTCAACTTATTCATATGGCTTTTCAAAGCATCCTGACTATGTCTGTTCACATAACAAAGACTTGCTGATTTCTGCCAATGTAAATGAAACATTATGACTGATGGAATTAAATGGCTGTTTTTCCTGTGTAGTTTCAGGGGAAACGGTATGTACCAAATGTCACCCATTCTTTCAAATGCATTTCCATATTCAATATTTCCTGGATTAGTGTCGCTGAGAAAAGCCTTTACGTTGGAATGAAAATACCTTTGGAATAATTGAATAAACTGCACTATTATTCCAGGGTGAGCTGTCACAAAACACAACTGCATTAAATCATAGAAAACAGAGGAAAAGGACATCTGTGTTGCTACTTGGAAAGGTTTGTACTTTATATACAGGCTGACATGTGGGAATATTCTAGTATTATATGGATCTAACAATTACATACAATGTTCTCCTGACACATAAAGAAAGATTGCAATATTTGGTGTGAACAAAACAATGGGGGCAATTTAACATTCTCCTATATCAGTTTTCTGGTGTAAAAAAATTACAAATTATGGTGCACAACTTGCTTACTTCTGTACAAAGTGAAAATGACTAGCAGAAGGTGATGGAGCCATGTGGGGTCAGATAAATTTACTACAAAAATTCTTGCAAATCATAGTGACAATATATCCGGCTATGTGGGCGGGGTTAGCTTTCTCAGCTCTGCTGCATTGCTAAATCTAAAAACTCTGTGTCAAAACGGCTGTGTCACTAAACTAAGTGATATATCGCTGGATTCAGGGTCTCTTTGCCTATATCCGGCTGCTCTCAGATGAGGGAGCAAAAATCTGCTGATAGATTCCCTTTAAAGGATTATTCTCAACTTGGGTGTTCAGTAGCACACTGCTTCACAGCCTACTTCACTCTCTTGTTTCTGGAGGGGTGGATACTCTTTCTTCAGTTCTGGTTCAGAAGCTTTGTTTTTTCTACCCAGCTTATCCTGCTGCTGTGATACAATCAGATATGTCAGTGCTTGCTCTGGAGAGTACACTGTTAGTACTTTATTTGCAAATAGAGACAGCAAAGCGTTTAAACAACTGCACTGCTAGCAAAAGTGAGAGCAGTGATCGGGAGAACTGCTCTGGAAACTGTAGGGGTGGGATCATGTTTTAGAACTGATAACAGATCAAGAGCTGAGAAGAAAGAGTAGTGGGCTGATATAAATCAATGGGATAGAGAAAGATGGCTGGTATTTCAGGAATTACCTTCTCACACTAGAATTTAACTTATAAGCATACTCGAACAAGTTCTGGTGGTCGACCTCTCTTGCAATAAACTGTATACCATGTAAGACAAAAGCTCTCGTAGCAGGACAATGACATCATGTAGAAAAAGCAAGTAAATAAAAATAAAAAAGCACATTTTTCATGTTTTCGTGTTGTTCCTCAAACTAAAGCAATTTAGTTATTTGAAGGCCATACCTCTGTGAAGCGTTACCTGCTCCCTTGGTGGAGCTCATATGCATTCCACGATCGGCACTGGCAGAAGTGTCCATCAGGCATGACATCCTGATAAGGCGGCTTTCCACGATTTGCACTTGTGAAAGTGATGTGCGGCTTTGGTTTTGTCAATTTGGACACTTGGCACTGATTATCAAAGGTGGAGCACAGTCTGCGTTCCACCTTCTCTTACGTCACATCTGGTACAGAAGGCGCCTTTTTTAAATGGCGGACCTTCTGGTGTAAATATGGTGGAAGTCCACAAATCCTCCTCGACATAGACATCATTCTTACTGGAAGAACGGAGCCGGAAACGACTCAGCCCCTTGACTTATTAAGATCTTCTCAAAAAATGGTCCTCTGAACCCCAAAACCCAGGAGGGAAATGCGTAGGGACAAAGGATTTAAGGGATGTGACAGTCATCCATCAACAACTAGATAAGTGATCTCCTTGTTTCACACTTACTTAATATGGGGAACCTGCTAAAGGTTTTTTGTATATACACGGAGATATGCACTTTGAAACGCTATATATTATATATCTACTCTCTGTTAATGAATCTACCCATGCAAGGTCCCAGGAGTATGAGATCTACTAGGTCAATATGTTGTATACATTAATGCAGTAAGGAGACAATAGGGGTCGGACAAGACAAACACCAAGATTCATTTGGGCATTCCCTTAAGATATTCCACACAATGTATGGAACCTGTTTAGCAATATTTATGTATAAGTACATTCTGAGTTATTCCACTAACAACTGGAGTCTATCTATTCAAATAACCTTTTGAGATATCCCTTCCCTAGTTGGCATAATCATTCCTTTGGATAGATTCAACTACCAATATTCTTTATTAACAAATTTCTACAAAATGTATATATTGAGAGATATTGGAGCACTAATCTGGAATCCAGTGTTTGTGTGTATGTGTTATTGTATATTTATTCACTTTAGGGGAGACCATAGATAACAGGGGATGCCATATTGAATGCTTAGGGTGCCAACATCCGCAGGTAGGTAGGCTAAGAGCGCTGTAGGGCCTACTAGGGACAGTTAGCTTATTTATCATATATCATATCTATTTATACTGGTATTTAAGTTTCCCCTTCTTAATGGGTTTCAGCTAACTATCATATGCTTTTTAGCGAATTACATTAAAAGTTATTTTTTAAAGGGAACCTGTCACCAGAAATAACACTGTTAACCTGCAGATATGGGGTTAATCTGCAGGTTAACAGCGTTATTATGCTGTCCAGTTTAAAAAAATTGATCATCAGCACTGCCCTATTGAATGACATTGGTCCAAGTGCAGTCCGATAAAAAATCAGAGAGCACTAGTGTTGAGCGATACGATACCGCAAGTATCGGGTATCGGCCGATATTAGCTGTATCGGACTTTCGATATTGACTTTCGATATTTCCCATATATCGTATACCGGAATCGGAATTGTCACTGTCACTGTGAGTGTCCGTCGGTCGGGTCTGTCAGGAGTCAGCGGCACTTACCTGGCAGAAGATCTCCGGTGGTCACGGCCTGGACTGGTTGATGGCCGCCATCATCTTTCCCCGGCGGTCACATGCAGTTTCTCGCGATAACTGCAGTGACTGCTGGGTAATCCCGGCCGTTAAAGCAGTCAGTCCGATGACGTCACCGCCGGGGAAGCAGGTAATCAGCTGTGCTGCGCCGGGATGTCAGCCTCTGCCTGTCATTCCAATGTAGCAGAGCTGGATCGTCGTGGGATAGTCGTTACTATGGACTGCGTCGGACAGGTGGTATACTGTTGGTTTGTTTTTTTTCCTTTTTTTTACAGGAGATCGATGGCGTCGCAGGAATGAGAGTATAATAAAAGAAATGAAAACTGTGTTGTCTCTTTTATTTCATTAAAATACTCTTTTCTTGCTGTGTCTTTTTTTTATACAACTTTGGGATTAATAATGGATCGGTGTCTTATTGACACCTCTCCATTATTAACCGGGCTTATTGTCACCGTGCAATCAACGGTGACATTAACCCCTTATTACCCCACTTGCCACCGCTACAGGGCAGTGGGAAGAGCCGGGTAAAGTGCCACAATTGGCACATCTTTTGATGCGCCAAATGTGGGGCTGCTGTAGCCTGGTATTATCAGGCTGTTGAGGGCCAAAATCCATGGGCCTTGACAGTCTTTTAATACCAGGCCGCAGCAGTCTGCATTTTACTTGGCTGGTTAACAAAAATAGGGGGACCCCTACGCCGTTTTTTTTTTTTCGAGGGGATCCCCTATTTATTTTTAACCAGCCAAGCTAAGCAGACAGCTGTGGCCTGGTATTATCAGGCAGGCAAGGTCCATGGATATTGGCTCATTACCAGCCTGAAAAACCAGGCCTCAGCAGTCTGCTTCATCTGGCTGGTTAACAAAAATAGGGGGGACCCACGCCAATTTTTTTGAGGGGATTCCCTATTTTTTGTTAACCAGCCAAGATAATGCAGACTGCTGTGGCCTGGTATTATCAGGCTGGCAAGGTCCATGGATCTTGGCTCCTTAACAGCCTGAAAAACCAGGCCTCAGCAGTCTGCTTCATCTGGCTGGTTAACAAAAATAGGGGTGACCCCACGCCAATTTTTTTCAAGGGGATCCCCTATTTTTGTTAACCAGCCAAGATATGCAGACTGCTGTGGCCTGGTATTATCAGGCTGGCAAGTCCATGGATTTGGCTCATTACCAGCCTGAAAAACCAGGCCTCAGCAGTCTGCTTCATCTGGCTGGTTAACAAAAATAGGGGGGACCCCACGCCAATTTTTTTGAGGGATTCCTATTTTTGTTAACCAGCCAAGATAGCAGACTGCTGTGGCCTGGTATTATCGGGTGGCAAAAGGGCGGCGGGTCCAAACACCGAAAAACCCCTCGGCC
>JARQOD010000002.1:570397916-570443372 GCA_033576555.1 Oophaga sylvatica
AAGCTGTTGCTTTATGATCATAACATACCTTTATGACCATACTTTCACCATGGAGTTCATCGCTTTTAAAGGGAACCTGCCATGTAAAATATTGCTATTAGGCCAGCGTCACACTGCCGAGTTTGATGCGAGTTAGTCGCACGACTTTCTCGCATCAACACCCGGCACGGCCGCCCGCTCTCAGACCCAAGTGTGCGGCTGCATGTATTTCTAATCTAAACAGCTGGCAAAATAGTTAAGTAAATGACAAGAGAGCTGTTTTCTCTTTCTTTTTTTTCTTGAGATCTATTTGCATTATTATTTTTTCTTCAGGAGCATTGTCTTGACTGTCCCTCTCTTCCTGCAGTTTCACCCTAGAAGAAGGGCGAGTTGGTATTCCAGTGGAGCTTCTCCAGCTTTCTAACAGACCTAGCCTATGGTGCCTATCCTAAATTAAACTTTTTCAGTTTCCAAACTTTTAAGACACATAAATTGACTCCAGCCTATAGACTGAGAAACACAATCATCTCTCTATACAGTGCATGAATAACAATTTCCTACCTCCCTAACCACATATTCCCCAGGCAGCTTTACTCTCAGCTCTTCACAGCATAAATCTAAGTTGAATATATCCGATCATCATTTTTTTAGCAGAGCAAATGAGGATATAGTAAAGGATCCAAGTCATTTTAATAGAACTTACTCTTATCTTCTCTCTTAGCTGATCAAATAAACTAGAGAACAGGATGTGTACCTGGGGGAACAACTGGCTATAAATACAGATACAGATGTTGCAGCTGCCAGGAAGTTATATTCTAATTTCGGTTTGCAGAGACACGCCATGCTATTTCAATCAAGTCAAATAGAGGCAAAATTCAAGCAATAAACATGAAATGTCTACAGCTGTTGTTACTTGATAAGATTAGGTCAAATTATAAGTTGCAGTAGGGTCTTCCCTTACTTCTAATAACTCAATCTATTACTAGTATAGTTTACATTGGCAATTTGGACTTTTTTACGCCTGGTGGCATTCAACAGTCAAGACGTTATCAATGTTCACAAAATTGGATATTTTAGATATCTGATGGATAGCTTAGTCATGTTTTTCAACCCATCACAATACTCATGTCTGATCACACCGTACATACCCAAAAGGATACTGGTCCAGGTTGACCAGTCCTCCACCCTATGCAACCAGCAGCAAGGACTGCAAAGTCTTCAGAAAGCCAACTTAAAGTCTCTAAACATCCAGGGGCGGACATACCATTGGTGCAACCTGGACAGCCGCAAAGGGGCCCAAGTAAGGGGGCCCACTACCACATCCAAGGCACGTGGAATTGATCTTAATGATGAACTATTGGACTGCAAAGGGCCCTTATATTGTTCTTACACAGGGGCTCTTTTCTGTCTGAGTCCACTTTGATCAATATATAAATGTACAACAATATTCGGTCAGATTTTCAGTAGATAGAAATCTGAGAAGTTCCAAATGGATTTGAGTCCTGACCAATCTGATCTTCTCACATTCGTTCGGTTTTATAAAGAACTTTTAGCAATGGTTTCTAAGACTTTTTGTTGCTTGTTTTGCAGAAAGAGCATTTGGATATTAAAAGTCAAAAATGTACGAAAATGCCAATATACATAAGTTATTTGTTTGAGGAATTTAGAGGTGTTTTTTATCAAATATGTATGGCTTTTTGCATCAATTGTCTCCAATAGGCTTCTCAAGAGAACTTCAAAAATAGCTGGAGAAATAGCACAGAATGTCACAAATTACAACAACAGTAAAAAAGACGCTGCTAAAAACATGTGTACAAACCCTACGAAAATGTTTCAAACTGCCAATCAGAAGATATGAATTTTTACTTTATGTCTCAATATTAGGCTTCATTTAGAAATACATTATCTTCTCATATGAAAAAAACTGATTTTCATCAGTGTGCCTATCTTTACCATGTGTGAAAAATCATAACTTTTCTTACTTAATAGTATTACAATGGCAAAAATGGACTGCACACGAGTTGCAAACAGAACAGATGGCAGCTGTGCAAATCAATGATTTTTACAGATCTATGGAGTTGTATGGGTGATTGTAAAAAACAAATACTGTATGTCTCTCTATTATTTCTTTACAGACTCACGTTTGGCAAAAAACATTGTCTTGTGAACAGCACCATAGACTATAATAAGTCTGTGTAATATCCATTAAAAACTCATACAGTGGGGGAAATAAGTGTTTGATACTCTGCCGATTTTGCAAGTTTTCCCTCATACAAAGAATGGAGAGGTCTGTAATTTCTATCATAGGTAAACTTCAACTGTGAGACAGAATCTAAAGTAATTTAAGTAAAAAACAGAAAATCACATTGTATGATTTTTACATAATTAAATTGCATTTTATTACATGAAATAAGTATTTGATCATCTACCGCCCAGCAAGAATTTTGTCTCTCACAGACCTGTTAGTATTTCTTTAAGAAGCCCTCCTACTCTGCACTTATTATCTGAATTAATTGCACCTATTTGAACTCATTACCTGTACAAAAGACACCTGTCCACATACTCAATCAATCACATTCCTAACTATTCTCAATGGCCAAGCCCAAAGAGCTGTCTAAGGACACCAGGAACAAAATTGTAGACCTGCACAAGGTTGGTATGAGCTACAGGACAAAAGGCAAGCAGCACCAGCAAAGCACCCCCACACCATCACACCATCACCTCCATGCTTCACGATGGGAACTAGGCATGTAGAGTCCATCCGTTCACCTTTTCTGCCTGCAAAGCAGTAATCAATGCAAAAGGTGGCTACTTTGAAGAACCTAGAATAAAAGACATATTTTCAGTTGTTTCACACTTTTTTGTAAAGTATAATGTATAATTCCACGTGTTAATTCATAGTTTTGATGCCTTCAGTGTGATTCTCCAATTTTCATATTCATGAAAATACAGAAAAATCTTTGAATGAGAAGGTGTGTCCAAACTTTTGGTCTGTACTGTATATATATATAATAATAATAATCTTTATTTTTATATAGCGCTATCATATTCCGCAGCGCTTTACAGTTTGCACACATTATCGTCGCTGTCCCCGAAGGGGCTCACAATCTAGATTCCCTATCTGTATGTTTTTGGAGTGTGGGAGGAAACCGGAGTACCTGGAGGAAACCCACGCACATATAAGAACATATGAATGCCACTCTCATATAACAAAGGCAGGGCATCTAAATGTGAAAATGGTCACTTGAAATGAAGGAGGGCGTCAGTATATATAATATTGGAGCAAGACAAAAGTCCAGCAAGACTTGAAATGAATCAAAGACCGATCGCCCAGACCAAAGCAAGGCATAAAAAGTTACCGAGATAAGATCCTCATGATAAAAGAATCAAGTAAGCAGGCAGGACCCAGGATAGGGACCCTTGAGAGGTGGCCCCACGCGTATCGCCGTAACAGGTACGGCTTTGTCAGGGAAGATGGCGATAAAGTGGCCAGACCGGATATAAATACCTGAATAATTCATTTGGAAAGATCCACCGGTGTGAGCGGTATAATCATGGATGTATTTTTACTGGTGTATTTTTTATAATATATGCTGTTCTTGGTATTCTATATATATGTATATATATATATATATATATATATATATATACATTTTGTGCTGCTGTTTTGCTCTTTTGCTGGTGTTCCTGGATGGGTTTCACCCTCTTTTTCAATTGTGTTTTATATTGCACTTTTGTTATCGTGTGCCAATAAAGTTTTTACATTTTTGCATCTATATTGGTGTAGTGTGCATGTTTATGGTAGTGCTTTTCCTCTTTTGCATTGTTCAGTATTTTACTACCAGTTTTGCACCTCCCTTTATTTACTTTGAATTTTAGTGCGCCCAACTCTCTACACATTAATTCCTGCATGACTATGACCCAAAAACACAGCCAGGGCCACTAAGGAGTGGCTCCTTAAGAAGCATTTCAAGGTCCCGGAGTGGCCTGGCCAATCTCTACACCTGAACCCAATAGAAAATCTTTAGAGGGAGCTGAACCTCAATGTTGCCCAGCAACAGCCTCAAAATCTGAAAGATCTAGAGAAGATTTGTATGGAGGAATGGGACAAAATCCCTGCTGCAGTGTGTGCAAACTTGGTCAAGAACTACAGAAAACGTCTGATCTCTATAATTGCAAACATAGGTTTCTGTGCCAAACATTAAGTTCTGTTTTACTATTGTATCAAATACTTATTTCATGTAATAAAATGCAAATTAATTATGTAAAAATCAAACAATGTGATTTTCAGGATTTTTTTAGATTGTACCTCTCAGAGTTGATGTATACCTACAATAAAAATTCCAGACCTCTCCAATGTTTGCAAGTGGGAAAACTTGCACAACAGGCAGTGTATCAAATACTTATTTTCCCCACTGTATATAAAAAAACGGACATCAAAATGAAGTCTTTTTCCCATACTTGCACTGTTTGCTAAGTAAGGCCTCTTTCACGCTTCAGACGTTTGGCGTCAGTTAAAATCCGCCAAAGTGTGAAAAAAGCGGATCCGCCAGAAAATTAGCAAAACGGATGCGAACGGATTCGTTTTCAGACGGATCCATCATGAATTTTTCAACCCGGAAAATGTATGGTACGCATGTCTGGCACGGAGGAGAGAGACCCTGGACAGTGATCTAAGCATTTTCTATGGAAGGAACGGATCCACTGCTGGATTCCGTCAAAAACGGATGGCTGCGGATCCGCCACCCATAGGCGCCCATTATACAAAATGGCAGACGCGGCGGATCCGCCGTTGTCCGCCATTTTGACGGACACAAAAAACGTTGCATTGGACGTTTTCTAAAAAAGGCGGACGCCAAATTTATGACGGATCCGTCAAAAATGGATCAAACGGACGACCATCCGTCAAAATCTGTCACTAATGCAAGTCAATGGGAAAAAAGCGGATCCGCCAAAAAAAAATGGCGGATCCTTTTTTTCACACTTTGGCGGATTTTGACTGACGTCGCACTACTGAAGTGTGAAAGAGGCCTTAGTAATTGACTGAGTTCTAAAACATAGCTGTTAACTAACCGGTGTCAGGCGACTGTATAGATTGGACAGACATCGGAAAGCAGAGCATGGCCTGGTCGGTGGCTCTTCCAACCTGAGAATGACAGCTTCATGTATTTCTATGCAACTGTCATGCTCAGGTCGGGAGAGCCAGTCCGTGCTCTGCGTTCCGATCTCGGAATGATTTATACGACTGTCTGACATATGTTACCTGTTCATACTACGGCGATGCTCACATATTGGTTATGGTTGAGTAGATAGCACTAATGCACTAAAGAAAGCGAAGACAGAAATTAGACAATACCAATTGTGGCATTTATATTACCATTTAAGAGTAATTTAGGATAAGCCAGATTAGAAAGTAGCTAGACCTTTAAATGATATAAACCTATAGTCAACTTATTCATATGGCTTTTCAAAGCATCCTGACTATGTCTGTTCACATAACAAAGACTTGCTGATTTCTGCCAATGTAAATGAAACATTATGACTGTTGGAATTAAATGGCTGTTTTTCCTGTGTAGTTTCAGGGGAAACGGTATGTACCAAATGTCACCCATTCTTTCAAATGCATTTCCATATTCAATATTTCCTGGATTAGTGTCGCTGAGAAAAGCCTTTACGTTGGAATGAAAATACCTTTGGAATAATTGAATAAACTGCACTATTATTCCAGGGTGAGCTGTCACAAAACACAACTGCATTAAATCATAGAAAACAGAGGAAAAGGACATCTGTGTTGCTACTTGGAAAGGTTTGTACTTTATATACAGGCTGACATGTGGGAATATTCTAGTATTATATGGATCTAACAATTACATACAATGTTCTCCTGACACATAAAGAAAGATTGCAGTATTTGGTGTGAACAAAACAATGGGGGCAATTTAACATTCTCCTATATCAGTTTTCTGGTGTAAAAAAATTACAAATTATGGTGCACAACTTGCTTACTTCTGTACAAAGTGAAAATGACTAGCAGAAGGTGATGGAGCCATGTGGGGTCAGATAAATTTACTACAAAAATTCTTGCAAATCATAGTGACAATATATCCTGCTATGTGGGCGGGGTTAGCTTTCTCAGCTCTGCTGCATTGCTAAATCTAAAAACTCTGTGTCAAAACGGCTGTGTCACTAAACTAAGTGATATATCGCTGGATTCAGGGTCTCTTTGCCTATATCCGGCTGCTCTCAGATGAGGGAGCAAAAATCTGCTGATAGATTCCCTTTAAAGGATTATTCTCAACTTGGGTGTTCAGTAGCACACTGCTTCACAGCCTACTTCACTCTCTTGTTTCTGGAGGGGTGGATACTCTTTCTTCAGTTCTGGTTCAGAAGCTTTGTTTTTCTACCCAGCTTATCCTGCTGCTGTGATACAATCAGATATGTCAGTGCTTGCTCTGGAGAGTACACTGTTAGTACTTTATTTGCAAATAGAGACAGCAAAGCGTTTAAAACAACTGCACTGCTAGCAAAAGTGAGAGCAGTGATCGGGAGAACTGCTCTGGAAACTGTAGGGGTGGGATCATGTTTTAGAACTGATAACAGATCAAGAGCTGGAAAGAAAGAGTAGTGGGCTGATATAAATCAATGGGATAGAGAAAGATGGCTGGTATTTCAGGAATTACCTTCTCACACTAGAATTTAACTTATAAGCATACTCGAACAAGTTCTGGTGGTCGACCTCTCTTGCAATAAACTGTATACCATGTAAGACAAAAGCTCTCGTAGCAGGACAATGACATCATGTAGAAAAAGCAAGTAAATAAAAATAAAAAAGCACATTTTTCATGTTTTCGTGTTGTTCCTCAAACTAAAGCAATTTAGTTATTTGAAGGCCATACCTCTGTGAAGTGTTACCTGCTCCATTGGTGGAGCTCATATGCATTCCACGATCGGCACTGGCAGAAGTGTCCATCAGGCATGACATCCTGATAAGGCGGCTTTCCACGATTTGCACTTGTGAAAGTGATGTGCGGCTTTGGTTTTGTCAATTTGGACACTTGGCACTGATTATCAAAGGTGGAGCACAGTCTGCGTTCCACCTTCTCTTACGTCACATCTGGTACAGAAGGCGCCTTTTTTAAATGGCGGACCTTCTGGTGTAAATATGGTGGAAGTCCACAAATCCTCCTGGACATAGACATCATTCTTACTGGAAGAACGGAGCCGGAAACGACTCAGCCCCTTGACTTATTAAGATCTTCTCAAAAAATGGTCCTCTGAACCCCAAAACCCAGGAGGGAAATGCGTAGGGACAAAGGATTTAAGGGATGTGACAGTCATCCATCAACAACTAGATAAGTGATCTCCTTGTTTCACACTTACTTAATATGGGGAACCTGCTAAAGGTTTTTTGTATATACACGGAGATATGCACTTTGAAACGCTATATATTATATATCTACTCTCTGTTAATGAATCTACCCATGCAAGGTCCCAGGAGTATGAGATCTACTAGGTCAATATGTTGTATACATTAATGCAGTAAGGAGACAATAGGGGTCGGACAAGACAAACACCAAGATTCATTTGGGCATTCCCTTAAGATATTCCACCCAATGTATGGAACCTGTTTAGCAATATTTATGTATAAGTACATTCTGAGTTATTCCACTAACAACTGGAGTCTATCTATTCAAATAACCTTTTGAGATATCCCTTCCCTAGTTGGCATAATCATTCCTTTGGATAGATTCAACTACCAATATTCTTTATTAACAAATTTCTACAAAATGTATATATTGAGAGATATTGGAGCACTAATCTGGAATCCAGTGTTTGTGTGTATGTGTTATTGTATATTTATTCACTTTAGGGGAGACCATAGATAACAGGGGATGCCATATTGAATGCTTAGGGTGCCAACATCCGCAGGTAGGTAGGCTAAGAGCGCTGTAGGGCCTACTAGGGACAGTTAGCTTATTTATCATATATCATATCTATTTATACTGGTATTTAAGTTTCCCCTTCTTAATGGGTTTCAGCTAACTATCATATGCTTTTTTAGCGAATTACATTAAAAGTTATTTTTTAAAGGGAACCTGTCACCAGAAATAACACTGTTAACCTGCAGATATGGGGTTAATCTGCAGGTTAACAGCGTTATTATGCTGTCCAGTTTAAAAAAATTGATCATCAGCACTGCCCTATTGAATGACATTGGTCCAAGTGCAGTCCGATAAAAAAATCAGAGAGCACTAGTGTTGAGCGATACGATACCGCAAGTATCGGGTATCGGCCGATATTAGCTGTATCGGACTTTCGATATTGACTTTCGATATTTCCCATATATCGTATACCGGAATCGGAATTGTCACTGTCACTGTGAGTGTCCGTCGGTCGGGTCTGTCAGGAGTCAGCGGCACTTACCTGGCAGAAGATCTCCGGTGGTCACGGCCTGGACTGGTTGATGGCCGCCATCATCTTTCCCCGGCGGTCACATGCAGTTTCTCGCGATAACTGCAGTGACTGCTGGGTAATCCCGGCCGTAAAGCAGTCAGTCCGATGACGTCACCGCCGGGGAAGCAGGTAATCAGCTGTGCTGCGCCGGGATGACAGCCTCTGCCTGTCATTCCGATGTAGCAGAGCTGGATCGTCGTGGGATAGTCGTTACTATGGACTGCGTCGGACAAGTGGTATACTGTTGGTTTGTTTTTTTCCTTTTTTTACAGGAGATCGATGGCGTCGCAGGAATGAGAGTATAATAAAAGAAATGAAAACTGTGTTGTCTCTTTTATTTCATTAAAATACTCTTTTCTTGCTGTGTCTTTTTTTTATACATTTAAAAACTTTGGGATTAATAATGGATCGGTGTCTTATTGACACCTCTCCATTATTAACCGGGCTTATTGTCACCGTGCAATCAACGGTGACATTAACCCCTTATTACCCCACTTGCCACCGCTACAGGGCAGTGGGAAGAGCCGGGTAAAGTGCCACAATTGGCACATCTTTTGATGCGCCAAATGTGGGGCTGCTGTAGCCTGGTATTATCAGGCTGTTGAGGGCCAAAATCCATGGGCCTTGACAGTCTTTTAATACCAGGCCGCAGCAGTCTGCATTTTACTTGGCTGGTTAACAAAAATAGGGGGACCCCTACGCCGTTTTTTTTTTTCGAGGGGATCCCCTATTTTTGTTAACCAGCCAAGCTAAGCAGACTGCTGTGGCCTGGTATTATCAGGCTGGCAAGGTCCATGGATATTGGCTCATTACCAGCCTGAAAAACCAGGCCTCAGCAGTCTGCTTCATCTGGCTGGTTAACAAAAATAGGGGGGACCCCACGCCAATTTTTTTTGAGGGGATTCCCTATTTTTGTTAACCAGCCAAGATATGCAGACTGCTGTGGCCTGGTATTATCAGGCTGGCAAGGTCCATGGATCTTGGCTCCTTAACAGCCTGAAAAACCAGGCCTCAGCAGTCTGCTTCATCTGGCTGGTTAACAAAAATAGGGGTGACCCCACGCCAATTTTTTTCAAGGGGATCCCCTATTTTTGTTAACCAGCCAAGATATGCAGACTGCTGTGGCCTGGTATTATCAGGCTGGCAAGGTCCATGGATCTTGGCTCCTTAACAGCCTGAAAAACCAGGCCTCAGCAGTCTGCTTCATCTGGCTGGTTAACAAAAATAGGGGGGACCCCACGCCAATTTTTTTCGACGGGATCCCCTATTTTTGTTAACCAGCAAAGATAAGCAGACTGCTGTGGCCTAGTATTATCAGGCTGGCAAGCAGGGTCGGACTAAAGCCACCGGGACACGGAAGAAACCTCCGTTGGGCCCCAGCTCCTGCGTGGTGGGCCCTGATTTGAAAGGATAGGTCGCGGGGCAGAGGGGGCGGTGGCCCCGGGCCCCGCGCTCTGAGGGGGCCCACCCGGAGCTACGCTACAGTAACTGTATCGGCGTGCACAGCACGCCGATACAGTTACATTCTGCGGCAGAGCAGGGAGAATCGCTCTCCCTGCTCTGCCGCCCGGAAGCTATGGGGCCTGAACAGGCGGTGGGGGGGCCCGGTGCCAGCAGTGGGCCCCCCAACCGTCATCGGAGGGTCAGCTGTATCGGCATGGGTACGGTTGGGGCGAGGATATGGGTGTGATTAGCTGTGAAATGGGTGTGGTCGGGGCGTGGCTTAAAATTTGCAGCGGACGCGCTATGCGCGCCGCAGCCTTTAACCCTCTTTCCTGTCTTCAAAATTTGGGAGGTATGCTGTATGACCTCCCTACAACTTCTGGGCATGCTCCTGATGAGCGCGACGGATGGTCTCCTGAGGGATCTCCTCCCACACCTGGACTAAAGCATCCACCAACTCCTGGACAGTCTGTGGTGCAACGTGGCATGGCCTAAAATTTGCTGCAGCAGGCACTGCCACAGCCTTTGTCCCTCTTTCCCTTCTTCAAAGGTTGGGAAGTATGATGGTGGGCCCCAAGAATAATTTTTCTCTGGTGGGCCCAAGGTACTCCAGTCCGATGCTGCTGGCAAGGTCCATGGATATTGGCTCCTTAACAGCCTTAAATACCATGCCTCAGCAGCAGGGGCGTACATAGAAATCATGGGGCCCCATAGCAAAAGTCTGAATGGGCCCCCCCCCAAAAAAAAAAAAACCCAGAGCCATTGTAAATGTAAAGTGCCAGCACAGTGAGGGGACACATTAAACAAAAAAATGTATTATGCCCCCATAGATTGTGCCCCCATAGTTGCTCCATAGATCATGCCCCCATAGATTGTGCCCCATAGATGCTCCATAGTATAGGCCCTTATGCTGCCGCAGCTGCTGCAACCAAAAAAAAAAGACATACTCAGCTCTCGTCGCTGGGGGCCAGGTGCCCGTGTCCTGAGCAGGGGGTGACACCAGGTGCCGATGTCACCGCTCGCTCAGGGCCCCGGCACCTGAGATTTTTACCTGTCCTCTCTCCACTGCTGAGCGCCGCTGTCTTCGGGGTCCTCCAGCAGTGAATGATCAGGCAGAGGGCGCAGCGCGCACTAACGACGTCATCGCGCCCTCTGACCTGAACATCGCAGCAAGAGGACGCGAGCAACGGTGGAACGGGACAGGTAAATATCCCTTATACTCACCCTTCCACCGGCGCGGTCTCTGCAGCCCTTGCTCTTCTCCCGCGGTCTCCGCCGCCAGTGTTCAGCGGTCACGCAGGACCGCTCACTAAAGTCATGAATATGTGCATATTCATGACTGTAATGAGCGGTACCACCTGACCGCTGAACACAAGCGTCGGAGACCGTGGGAGAAGAGCAGGGGCTGCAGAGACCGCACCAGGAGGGGTGAGTATATAGAAGAGCTGCGCTCCCCCTCCCCCGCCGACCCCCTGGTAGTACTGTGTCAGCACAGCTACCCGACCGTCGCGGGCCCCCTCACCTGTCCGGGCCCCATAGCAGCTGCATGGTCTGCTTCATTCACGGTACGCCACTGCTCAGCAGTCTGCTTCATCAGGCTGGTTAACAAAAATAGGGGGGACCCCACGCCATTTTTTTTTCGAAGGGAACCCCTATTTTTGTTAATCAGTTCCCTCTGACGTCACTGATTGTGTCCCTGGCTGACCTGAAGTGAAAGTGGAAAGCAATCAATTAAGCTTTCCACTTCCTCTCCTGTCAGCCAGGAGAGGAGCTCATTCATTTGGGGGTTTACTGTGAGGCTGCAGCATTAGCTGCGGTCCCTGCAGTAAACATTAACCCTTTCTGAAGGATTACACCGTGGGACCTGACTGTGCATGGGATAGGTAAGAATAATTTTGCTTTTTTATTTTATTTTTATTACAGGAAATGGTTTTTGCAGTAAAATAAAAGATGGTCAAAAACATGTGTCTTTATTTCATTAAAATGATTTTGAATTAAAGTGTGTGTGTTTTATTTTTATTTCATGCAATAGGATTAATAATAGATAGTTGTCTAATTGACAGCTCTCAATTATTAACCTGGCTTAAGGTCACCTTTCAATAGCAAGGTGGCTTTAACCCCATATTAACCCATTCGCCACCGCTACAGGGCAATGGGAATAGACGGGCAAAGTGCCAGAAAGGGCAAATCTAATTATAGATTTGTCTTTTCTGGGGTGTCTGGGGGCAGATGTTAGTAGCCAGGGGGGGGGCAAAAATAATGGTCCCTTTCTGGGCTATTATTATCTGCCCCCACTCACTGGCTTTGTCTGTCTGGTTGCGAAAATAGGGTGGGAGCCCACGCATTTTTTTTCAACAATTTTACACCTCATATATATATACATGTCATTGAATTTGTGACACATATATATATATATTTATATTTATAGTTCATACACTTCTACATAGTATAATAGCCGCTAATTCAATTGCCGGCTTTTGTGAAAATGCAGAACCCGACATGAAATGACACTTGGTTTACATAGAGTTAACCATGTCATTTCAAGTTGTTTGATCTATTGTTTTCACTAACAATTACATCAGTCTATGTGTGCAAAATTTCACACCTGTAGGGGTTAATTAAAGGTGTAAATTCGTAGCAAAAAAGTCCGTTTTTTAACAACGAATTTACACCTTTAATTAACCCTACAGGTGTGAAATTTTGCACACATAGACTGATGTAATTGTTAGTGCAAATCAGATATCAAACTACATGAAAAGACATGGTTAACTCTATGTAAACCAAGTGTCATTTCATGTCGGGTGCTTCTGTCTTTTCACAAAAGCCGGCTTTACCCGGCAATTGAATCAGAGGCTATTTTACTATGTAGAAGTGTATAAACTATAAATATATGTATATATATATATGTCACAATGACATGTATATATATATATATGTATTCTATGTGTGTTTATTTAGAGTTTACAAGGAAAGAAAGAGGTTTTTTTAGTTACGATATTTCTGTCCCATAGACTTACATTGGATTTCCGGTATCGGTATCGGGTATCGCCGATATTTTTTGGATATCGGCGATACCATTACGATACCGATACTTTTGGATATCGGAAAGTATCGCTCAACACTAGAGAGCACTAGTCCCATGTATACGCTCATGTGAGCGAGCCCTTAGGCTAGGTTCACACATTGTTACCATTCCAAAAAATGACCCATTTTTTTTCAGGTGTCATCCTAGTTGCTTCTGTTTTTTTTTTCACCAAAGAAATATGCATACTTTCAAACCAATAAGAAACCCTGGGAAGGTCTCATTTTTAGTCAAGTTCATCACTAGGCAACATATCTGTGAGATACGACATCTGCAAGGAGTTTGTATGTTCTACTGTACTCGTGTTTGTGTGGTTACCTCCAATACTCCAAAGACATACTGATCGAGAATTTAGATTGTGAGCCCCAATGGGGACAGGGATGATAATTGTATGTAAAGCGCTGTGGAATTAATGGTGCTATAAAAGAGTAAACAAATATAAAAAGAATACGGATGCAAAAAGCCTCCCTATTTGCATCTGTGTCTTGTGTATCCCCTATTGACTTGAATGGCTGAGTCTGGTCTGCATATCAGATCAGAATAGGACCTGCTCTGAGTCTCATGGATTTTACTCTCAGACCAGTGATTTTGACGAATGGGTGAATACATCCATAATACTCTAAAGGACAGCAAATAGGACATGTGAATTAAACCTAATACTGCTGTAATATCATCTCTTGAAGGGAATCTGACACTAGTTTTAAGCTGCTATACCTGCGTTAACCCTGGATTGCATGCATTAGCTGTGGCTTCCTCTGCCCTCGCCAATTAATTGATAGGTTCCCCCCACACACTCTGCGTGGGAAGCTACTCATGAATGTCTTGGACTCCATAGCAAGCACATACAGTGTAATGTGGAGGACTACACAGCTCAGGAACACTGCAATCAATTTTATCAGAGCTCCTGACTCCAGGCAATCCAATAAGGGATAGAGCAATATAATACAAGCAGGTCCCTTTAAATGGGTTTTCCTATTAACAACATTTATCACTCATCTAAGGTCTCATTTAAGGTACTGCCACACTAAGCTATCCCGCTAGCGATCTCGTTAGCGTTGCATACTAATGAGATCGCTAGCGGGATTGTTTCTATATCGCTAAATGCTGCCGCATTTAGCGATATAGTTAACGACGCTATCGCCGTTAGCGATCTTCTTAACGACTTTAGCGGTACAAAAGTACCGCTAAATCGCTAAGAAAAGGTGCCACACAGCGATTAGATACTTACCCAGCGGGAGCGCCGACGAGAAAATAGGGTCCGGAACGATTCCAGCGACGAGCGAGATCACAGCAGGAAGCTCGTCGCTGGAAGCTGCCGCACTGAACAACATCGCTAACGGGATCGCTAAATAGTGACGTTTTTTAGCGATCCCGTTAGCGATATGTTTAGTGTGGCATACCCTTTACACATCAGTTTTAATCCAATTAGCGACTGAAAGTCGCTCACTCAAATGAATGGGTCCACGGAAAAAACAGCTAACATCGCATGCCATCCATGTGACATCCGAGTGCTGTCTGTTTCTGACAGAGACATTTTCAATTTCTTTTTTCCATGGGAGAAAATTGGATGATTCACAGATTGTAAAAACTTACACAAAAAAACAAATCCAGCACACTGAGAAAAAAGAGCCGCCTTCATGGCTGATAAAAAACAAACATGTCAAAGAAGCCTAAAGTATACGTAAAGTGTATGAAACTCAATGATCTCCATAAAGGGTATGCCACACTGAACAATATCGCTAACGGGATCGCTAAAAAACGTCACTATTTAGCGATCCCGTTAGCGATGTTGTTCAGTGCGGCATCTGCCAGCGACGAGCTTCCTGCTGTGATCTCGCTCGTCGCTGGAATCGTTCCGGACCCTATTTTCTCGTCGGCGCTCCCGCTGGGTAAGTATATATCGCTAGTGTGGCACCTTTTCTTAGCGATTTAGCGGTACTTTTGTACCGCTAAAGTCGTTAAGAAGATCGCTAACGGCGATAGCGTCGTTAACTATATCGCTAAATGTGGCCGCACTTAGCGATATAGAAACAATCCCGCTAGCGATCGCATTAGTATGCGTCGTTATCGTGATCGCTAGCGGGATTGTTTAGTGTGGCACTACCTTAAGTCCTATCGAAGTAACGAGTCACACAGACTCACTTGTGCTTTATTCACACTAGGTACTTTGAGACCATTGTTCTCAGAATCAGCGGGGATTCAAGTAGTCAGACCCCCAACAATCACATGTATAGGTGATACGTAATGTTTGTAGGAAAACCCCTTTAATGCTCTAACTTTGGGCAGATGAAATGATGTTGTTTTCAGGAGCTGACAAAGAAAGAAGAGGGCCCTGTGCAAGAACAGTATATGTGCCTACTGAGGTCCAATAATATGTCTGTAATAGGAGCCGCCTGCTGCTTTGGAGGTGGAAATGGGCCCTCATCAGTGTTAAACTGGGGGACAATATTGTTTCTGTAAAATATTAAACTATGTAATTTGTTGAATGGATGATGAGATGTGGCCATTGTCTGTACATAGTGAATCAAATGTATTGGACCAACTACTGCTCATGTTGGAGGTTACATGGCTTACTCTTGCACAGTGGCCTACCAGAGGATTCACCTTCTCCCCTGTGGGCCAGTCCAAACCTGGCCCCAATATTTGTGGGGCCCCTATACAGCTACACAGGTTTCACTATTGCTATGTCCGTTCCTGCTAGTGTAAATACATAAAAGTAAGTCTGAATATTGCGTGATGCAGTGTAAAGCATGATGGAGGGAAACAGCAGAAGTTCTAGACTTATATTGTGAATTGTTCTGGAAATGTTAGATTGCTCTTCACTGGCGTAAAATCTAAGTGCAAAAGAAAAATCTAACAAAATTGCGTAAAACAAAAAATAAACATAAAAAAACAAAGAAAAATATGTAATTAAATTTCATTTCAGTTTCCCATGATGCTGCCAAATAATTATCTTATATTCCATCACCAATCTATGAATCATGGCTTCATGCTTGATACTGAAGAATCAAGTATATGAATTTTTGCCGTTTTGCTCAATCCTAGCTTCATAATACTCCATTATATCAAGATTACAAATGTGTGTTTAGCTTGATGACTAATTGGAATTTTAATGGTAGTTAGTTATTTAACAAAAAAGTTTCCAATGAAGAACACATTGGCGGAGATTTATTGACACTGAAAGAACGCAGATGCCCCGATTCATGAAAGTGTTTACGACATGTTCTGGTGTAAGACATGTTGATATGTCACAAAATTTTGGAGCAACTCAAAAGTTGCTCAATATTTTTTTAGACCTTTGGCATTTTTAGACCAGTCTTACTGTAAGAACACTTGACACCCGCTTTGGTATATTCAGCAAGAAAATGTATTAATTGTGGCAAATCCAGAAAAAAATTAGAGACTTTTTGGTCAATACAAGACATTCATAGGTTGTCTGTATAGTAGGGAACTGTGTAATCCAGCGCCAGGTGAGGGGCTATGGTATCCACCGCTCAGTCTGAAAGCGCAGACCCTCACCTGGTGCTGCAATAAATATTCTTGCTGAATACACCAAAACGAGTGCGAAGTGTTTTTACAGTATAACGGACAGATTTGGTATCTTAGTTGTGCACCACTGTTTTCCAGAAGTGCCTTGTCTTTCTTTCACCTTTAGACTAGTCTTGGTCAACTTTGCCAAAAATGGTGGCACAACGTTTGGCTAATCCCACCCCCATCTAATCCATGAAAATTTACCCTACTTTAGTGGTGTAAATGTCACCAGAAATGTGCTCTAGCCCCTGACTGGGGTAATGTTTTGGGCAGTAGCATTCACCAGTTGTAAAGTGTACCAAATTAATTACATGGCATGTGCCTCCTAATGAGTAAGGCACACCTTAATCACATTTATAGACTTGGGTATACAATGTCAGTCTTAATAAAGCGAACTCAGCGTTTTTGAAGCTAGGGGAATCTGTTGCAAACACTGTGGGTATCTTTAGCCGGCACTGATGGGGCTGCTAGGCAGGGAGGCATGTGATATGTGAGGCACTGATTAAACATCATGACTGAAGCACAAGTAGGCACAGAGAGGACATCTGGCTGAGTCACAAATCCATGCTTCTATTTATCCATCTATGAGGCAGAGACTGCCAGTGTCATCAGGGCTCCCACCTGCCAGGTATGGGCCGCTATACACTTTTGGCATGGGGTATCTGTTCATTTGTAGCTAGGAATCTACAAAACACTGAATATAATGGTCTATATATACAATACATACTTCCAATTGTGTGATCACCATGTGCCAACTTGGTTACTAATAATGCTAAGGTAAATGAATACCAGATTGAAATATTCCAAACCTAGCTACTTCCTATTATCCATGGCCTAATGCCAAGTGGTGAAACATGACTTCTTTTCTCATTTTATGGCTTGCAAAGTGCATTGGGGACATCCATTGTACTTACATTTCATTTTCTTTACTCCACGTGAAGAAAGAATAGTGGATACAAAGTGGTAAGGAAGCCTTTTAATCAGCACACAATTGCTATATGATTCTCACTAGAGGACCATGGTCCGTGTTCCCTCTTAGCTCTCAGATTTCTGTTTCTGGCTTTTTTGACCACCAGAGTTCCTCCCCACACCTGCTCTGGATCTCCTCAGCAACCGAAGGATAATGTCTATTACCACACGTTATTATGGAGCTACCGCCTCAACCATCACCGGAGCTGCTGCAACCCCCAACCTACTGTCTCCTTCCCCACCATCCTGTAAAATGTAAGCCCAAAAGGGCAGGGTCCTCTCTCCCCTCTGTATCAGTCTGTGATTGTTAGTTTGTTTACTGTAAGTAATATCTGTAATTTGTATGTAACCCCTTCTCATGTACAGCACCATGGAATCAATGGCGCTATATAAATAAATAATAATAATAATTATGATGTTGCAGAATGGGCCTTTATACAATGAGGTGATTAGAATACCTTTTTATAATTCTGCAGCGAATATTACAGTTCTAGAGAGCCCTCCTAGCTGTGTACATCTTCAGATAGAGTCAGTAGAACCTCATGTTTTTGCACATGAGCTGAACATCTTTAGGTCCTGCACAGGAGATGACGCCGCTATGAAAAGGCAACGTGGGTGAATGACAATGCTGCTTCCATTTTGATTGCAGCATCCATTAGCGCATATACAACACATACATGGGCAGCAGAGGTGTTATGAACTAGGAGCTGCAGTAAGGAATGAGGAGAGTTTGCATTTTTTATGACACACATCAGTGATGGCATTTAAAATAATAAAAATAATAAAAATGTGCTATAATTGTGGGACAACCCTTTTAAGTTTGTTTCCATATGAAAAGTTTCATTGTTATATTTGATAACAAGGTAAAACTTCCTTAATTTTTTTTATTAAATATCAAGGTTGTCCCATGACTTTGTCCAAGTTTATAATTTTGACCTTCTGTTTATTGGAGTTTGAGATCCCTGCTAGAAGGAAGTGAATAGATTGCGGAAGAGCGGTGGGTGGACTGGTAGTTCAGTATGAGGGTTTTTTTGTATAAATTTTAGATCACACTGGGTCTATTTTAAAATGAAGAAAAACGAGGAGAATGATCCCTTAGTTTCGTTGTGGAGTATGATTTGGCGTCTTCTAATTCTTTAGAGCACTAAAAATTAACCTAGTGCACCAACCAGTTCTTATTTTTCCACTGTTAATACAGAAGAGGTAGAACATTACGTTCCAATGAAGAACTGTAACACACTGAATGAGGATATGTTTGCAAATAATCCAGCAAGATAACAAGGTATTACAAAATATTACCGTATATACTCGTGTATAAGCCGACCCGTGTATAAGCCGACCCCCTAATTTTGCCACAAAAAACTGGGAAAAATTATTGACTCGTGTATAAGCCGGGTGTATAAACTGCCCTCCTGCTCTGTGCTGCCCCCGTCCTGTTCCTTGCTCCCCCATCCAGCTCTGTGCTCCCCCATTCTCCTCTGTACTCCCCCCTCCTGCTCCATCCTCCGCTGTGCTCCCCCATTCCTTCTCCGTCCTCCTGTGCCCCCCGTCCTGCTCCGTGCTCCTCTGTGCCCTCCATCCTCTCCCCTCCATCCTGCTCCGTGCTCCTCTGTGCCCTCCATCCTCCCCTGTCCTGCTCCATGCTTCCCCCGTCCTCCTCCACGCTTCCCATCCACCGATCTCCCCCCCGTCCACCGATCTCCCCCCCGTCCTGCTCTATGCTTCCCCCGTCCTCTGTTCTCCCCCCTCGTCCTCCTCCATGCTTCCCCCGTCCTGCTCCAGCTTCCCCCGTCCTCCTCTATGCTTCCCCCGTCCACCGTTCTCCCCCCGTCCTGTTCCGTGCTCCTTGTCCTCTCCTCCATCATACTCACCCCTCCCCGTGCCATCGCTGAGCGTCCCTGCAATCCTGCGTTCTCCCCATCTTCCTGCAGCTCTTCAGCACTGAGCGGTGATGTAATACCGCTCATTAAGGCCATGAATATGGAGGCCACGCCTATGGGAGTGGCGTTGCGTCCATATTACATGACCTTAATGAGCGGGTATTACATCACCGCTCAGTGCTGAAGAGCTGCAGGAAGACGGGGAGAACGCAGGATTGCAGGGACGCTCAGCGATGGCACGGGGAGGGGTGAGTATGATCCCAGCCACCGGCTCCTGCCGCGGCATCCCCTCCCCCGCTGGTTTCTGCCCTATGACTCGTGTATAAGCCGAGGGGGCATTTTGAGCACGAAAAAAAGTGCTGAAAATCTCGGCTTATACACGAGTATATACGGTAGTTATGTTGCTACTCATTTTTACACATGCTAAATGGCTACTGTACCTCAAGAGCCAAGATAAAACAACTAGGCTTAATACTTATATATCTCTAGGATTATTAAATTAAACCCCAGTTCCAAATTCACATAAAATTCATTCTGGAATTGATTATGCCCTGATATGTTAGACAGAAGGAAATATGTCCTGTAGTAAAAATAGAAGACATCCTAGAACCCTCTGTACTTACATAGGAGACAAAAGAAAAAGAGAAAAACCCTAGACAATCAACAGCCTTAATAAATGATGTGTTGGCATATCTCTTCTGCTAGAATGTGGATTAATAACAGATGTATTACACTAATGTCTATTTGTATACTAATCTAAAACAACTGGATCGCGGTTGCAGACAGGAATTATATAAATGTGATTCCATTCACTCTCGTAATTATCCAACTCTGCCAATTCCCAAGACTATAAGATGTGCAAAAAAGAGACGTGATAAAACTGAGATATTGGATTTTTTTATTAAAGCACTGATTGCTTTTTCCAGTTGCCAATGCTCCGCTGGTTTAGGAACAGATTTTCTTCTCTTTCTGTGCCCCAAAGTTATGACCCACGGTAATAATGGTGCAAATTTTCCCTTTAAGCAATTGAACATTTACCACGGAACTTTTCTAGAATACCATTCTCGGGGTTTCAGAGTCCTGTTTCTCAGCATCGATGGGGGTTCTGCAAGTTATTACTCTGCTATTTAATTAACGTACCTAAGTGAATAGACCAGTTCAACCCACCATGACTGTGCCGACTGGTCATCCCACAATGCACAGAAAGTATATTTTGTCTATTGAGATGTGCCAAGATGCGGCCTTTAAGGAGGCGTTTCCATATATAAGTAACACAATCTTAACAGAAGCCACCGAAATATCCTTTTCTAATGTATTATTTGCCTGCAAAGTAAATCTCTTATCTTGCAGCTCACATGTTCTTTATGTCTTTATTGCCAGTAAAGCATCCGGAACAATATCTATTAACTTGGAAACAGACAGATAATTAGAATCATACATCACGGTCACACACAGCTGTTTCAGCCATATTACATTTCATCAGTACTGCCTCAGCAGAATATTGTAGTAAACCTCTATAGAATCATCCTGAAGGGTGAGGTGAGTAACAACGAGCCAAAACGACCATTCAGTCCAAACTGTAGAAACATTCACTAGACGCATCTGCACAGTTACCAAATGGTTGGATTACTCCAGATATATACTTAGACAGCGCTGATTATTTCGGACGCATACGACTCCAAGTGCAGATTTGTAGGGAATCACTAAATGCAGTAAAGCTCTGGTAATTCTGCTGATCTGTTGCCTGCATACTAATTTGGGAGCTCGCTATATTCCAGTCAGATCTGTAATTCACAAGCTTTAAACCGATTTCCTGCAGCGATCATTTCATTATTCTGGCAGCTCTTATCAAAATAATTAAGTAATGATTTTATTCTTCTGTTATAGAGATATGAAAAATTCTGCGGTCTAGTATAACACTATATTCAAAATGTAATTAACCACTTTACTCCCGAGGGTGGTTTGCATGTTAATGACAGGGCCAGTTTTAACAATTCTGACCACTGTCCCTTTATGAGGTAATAACTTTGGAACGCTTCAACAGATCTTGGCGATTCTGAGAATGATTTCTCATGACATATTGTACTTCATGATAGTGTAAAATTTCTTCGATATAAATTGCCTTTATTTATGAAAAAAATGGAAATATGGTGAAAATTTAGAAAATTTTGCAATTTTCAAACTTTAATTTTTATGCCCTTAAAACAGAGAAATATGTCACACAAAATAGTTAATAAATAACATTTCCCATATGTCTACTTTACATCAGCACAATTTTGGAAACAATTTTTTTTTTGTTACGAAGTTATAAGGGTTAAAAGTTGACCAGCGATTTCTCATTTTTACAACACCATTTTTTTTTAGGGACCACATCACATTTGAAGTCACTTTGAGGGGTCTATGATATGATAGAAAATTCCCAAAAGTGACACCATTCTAAAAATTTCACCCATCAAGGTGCTCAAAACCACATTCAAGAAGTTTATTAACCCTTCAGGTGCTTCACAAGAATTTTTGGAATGTTTAAAAAAATGAACATTTAACTTTTTTTTGCACAAAATATTTTCTTCAGATCCATTTTTTCTTAATTTTACCAAGGGTAAAAGGAGAAATTGGACCGCAATACTTGTTGTGCAATTTGTTCTGAATACGTTGATACCCCATGTGTGGGGGTGAACCACTGGGCACACGGCAGAGCTCAGAAGGCAAGGAGCGCTGTTTGACTTTTCAATGCAAAATTGGCTGGAATTGAGATCGGACACCATGTTGCGTTTGAAGAGCCCCTGAGGCACCTAAACAGTGGAAACCCCCCACAAGTGACACCACTTTGGAAAGTAGACCCCTAAGGAACTTATCTAGATGTGTGGTGAGCACTTTGAACCCCAATTGCTTCACAGAAGTTTATAACGTAGAGCCGTAAAAATAAAAAATTATAATTTTTCCTCAAAAATGATTTCTCGCCCCCAATTTTTTATTTTCCCAAGGGAAACAGGAGAAATTGGACCCCAAAAGTTGAGGTCCAATTTGTCTTGAGTACGCTGATACCCTATATGTGGGGATAAACCACTATTTGGGTGCATGGCAGAGCTCGGAAGGGAAGGAGTGCCGTTTGACTTTTTCAACGCTGAATTGGCTGGATGCCATGTTGCGTATGGAGAGCCCCTGATGTGCCTGAACATTGGAAACCCCACACAAGCGACCCCATTTTGGAAACTAGACCCCCCAAGGAACTTTTCTAGATGTGTGGTGAGAACTTTGAACCCCCAGGTGTTTCACTAAACTTTATAACACCCTAGTGTGAAAACAAAAAAATCATATTTTTTCCACAAACATGATCTTTTAGTCCCCAATTTTTATTTATTTTCCCAAGAGTAACAGGAGAAATTGGACCCCAAAAGTTGCTGTTACGCTGATACCCCATATGTGGGAGAAAACTACTAAATGGGCACACGTCGGGGCTCAGAAGGGAAGTAGTGACGTTTTGGAATGCAGACTTTGATGGAATGGTCTGCGGACATCATGTCACGTTTGGAGAGCCCCTGATGTGCCTAAACAATGGAAACCCCAAGTGACCCCATTTTGGAAATTAGACCCCCAAGTGCTTCACAGAAGTTTATAACGTAGAGCCGTAAAAATAAAAAAATCATATTTTTTTCCACAAAAATGATGTTTTCGCCTCCAATTTTTTATTTTCCCAAGGGTAACAAAAAAAAATTGGACCCCAAGATATATTGTGCAATTTGTCTTGAGTACCCTGATATCCCACATATGTGGGGGTAAACCACTGTTTGGGTGCATGGCAGAGTTCGGAAGGGAAGGAGCACCGTTTGACTTTTTGAACGCAGAATTGGCTGGAATTGAGATCAGATGCCATGTCACGTTTGGAGAGCCCCTGATGTGCCTAAACAGTCAAAACCTCCCAATTCTAACTCCAACCCTAACCCCAACACACCCTAACCCTAGTCCCAACCCTAACCATAACCCTAGCCACAAACCTAACCCTAACACACCCCTAACCGTAATCCCAACCATAACTATAACCCTAACCACAAACCTAACACTAATACACCCCTAACCCTAATGGGAAAATGGAAATAAATACATTTTTTTAATTTAATTATTTTTCCCTAACTAAGGGGGTGATAAAAGGGGGTTTGATTTACTATTTATAGCGGGTTTTTGCATCACCATATTTAAGAGCTATAATTTTTCCATATTTTGGCCCACAGAGTCATGTGATCTCTTATTTTTTGTGGTACGAGTTGACGTTTTTATTGGTACCAATTTTGGGCACATGACATTTTTTGATCGCTTTTTATAACGATTTTTGGGAGGCAGAATGAACAAAAACCAGCAATTCATGAATTTCTTTTGGGGGGTCGTTTACACCATTCTGCGTGTGGTAAAATTGATAAAGTAGTTTTATTCTTTGGTGTAGTACAATTACAGCGATACCTCATTTGTATAATTTATACAGTAAAAACTATTTTATATAAAAAATAATTTTTTTGCATCGCTTTATTCTGCGAGCTATAACTTTTTTATTTTTTCACTGATGATGCTGTATGGCAGCTTGTTTTTGCAGGACAAGATGAAGTTTTCAGCGGTACCATGTTTATTTATAGCCGTCTTTTTGATCGCGTGTTATTCCACTTTTTGTTCGGCAGTATGATGATAAAGCATTGTTTTTTTGCCTTGTTTTTTTTTAAGGGGTTCACTAAAGGGGTTAACTTCTAGTGGGACAGTTTTATAGGGCGGGTCGTTACTGACACGGCGATACTAAATATGTGTACTTTTATTGTTTTTTTTATTTACGTAATAACAATGTGTTTATTGGGGAAATATTTTCTTTTTAATTTATTTAGGGATTTTTTTAAAAATATTTTTACACATGTTATTTTTTTTAAACATTTTTACATTGTACCAGGGTGGGACATCACTATTTAGTGGCAGATCGCTGACCTGACAGTTTGCAGAGCACTCTGTCAGATCAGCAATCTGACATGCAGTGCAAGAGGCTTGCCGGCGCCTGCTCTCAGCAGGCACTGACAAGCCACCTCCCTGCAGGACCCGGAAGGACTCTGCGGCCATCTTGGATCTGGGGGGCCTGCAGGGATCGCGTTGCTCTGAGGGTCTCAGGGAAGCACGCAGGGAGCCCCCTGCGCGATGCTTCCATATGCCACCGAAACGCTGCGATCATGTTTGATCGCAGTGTGCCGGAGGTTATAGTGCCGGGAGCGGTACGTGACTGGTCCTGGCACTTAGTGCCGGGTGTCAGCTGGGAAAATCAGCTGACACCCGGCCGCGATCGGCCGCGCTCCCCCATGAGCGCGGCCGATCGACTTTAACGTACTATCCCGTTACTGGGACTTAAGGCCCAGGTCACATGGATGGGATAGTACGTCATATGGTAGAAAGGGGTTAAAGAAGTTTTATGCAGTATGTGACCATCATTGTAACTCAAGTCCATAAGGCCTTGTTCACATGTCCGATTTTTTCGTACAAGTGCACTCATACCTACAATATTCTGTGGGGTTGTGCACATGCCAGTTTTTATTCCTCAGACCAAGTGGTCCGATTTTGATCTGAGGGTTGGATCAAAATTGGCAATGCAAGTCTATGGGTTGGTGAAAAAATCAGACCGCACTTAGATGAAATCTGAGTGCCGTCTGATTATCACGGACTCGGAAAGAAGGTGGAGAAATTTTTTTTTCCATACAAATATGAGAAATTTTGATGACATTTGGACCACACTCTGAGTAAATGCTGATCAAACTCTGATCAGAATAATCGTTTCGTTTTTCTCGTACATGGAAAATACTGACATATGAATGAGCCTAAGTTTATGAAAAACTAGTGTTTGGTTCTGAAATTTCTACATTGAAATTCAAAATAAGGAAGAATAAAGATAAGACAAACTTATGTGCTTACTGTCATGTGTGCATGTGATGCAGTGGTTCGTGGACTCACTGTGCCACAGGGCCAGACCTGCTTAGGAAGGAGTGTAGCCAAGTGGCTTCCTGGTGTTCACTGGAGCTCCTGGGCTGCAGGTAGCCAGCCGCCAGGTGCCACTCCTAGGCAGGCGCCAGTACTGCAGCTGCCAATCCCAGGGGTCGGGTTCGCTGACAGGGGAGACATGAACGAGGTCACTGACACGAGGCTGATGGACTGTACGGACAACTTGGACATTGAAGAAAACCTCTTGTTCACACATGTGGACATCAGGAAAAAGTTCTGGAACTGGCCGCACTAGGACCATGGACAACTGACACAGGACTGGCCACATCGGGACCAGGAGACCGGGTATAGGTAACGCAGATGTGGTTTCATACTTAGGATACCGTCAAAGCAGTCACAGAAACACAGGCAAACTAACGGGAACAAAGGATACAGGAATAACTTTAACAGACTAATGACGTGGGACCTGGAAACATACAGTTGCACACACCAACACCACTAAGACTAAAGTATAGAGGTTGCTCAGGCACCTACTATTTGGGGAGGGTGCCTTTTATAGAAGATGCCTCCCAGAAACGGGTGGTGAGTAAGCCGGCATCCCACCTTGGTGGCACCGGCAAATGTTACAATTACTAATATAGATAAAGCAATTACGTATAAAAATAAGAGCAAGATAGACAGAGAAAGATACAAAGAGAGACAGAGAGGGAGAAGAAGATGCTGGAAGTTGTAAATTACTTTCTATGTTGAGGGCAGGAGCTACTCACAGGTCCTATACAGTGCAGACAAGGTAACAGAAAACCTTGTCTGGTGTCCAAACCTCAACAAACACTCTACTCTATAAATATATTCTTATCTACTTAAAATATATAATATATAGACAGAAGTGTTCAGACTCACCTCTTAATCATTCTCATTCAGTCCTATTGTGGTACCCCAGGAGTCCGGTTGCCACAGTGGCGTTGCTTCCTTGACAGGGGGTGATGCCATGCCTGGAAACAAAGAGGAAACCCCTTGCCAGGTAACACACAGCATGCAACACTTTTCCTACTCCAGACCAGAAGGGAGAGCTCTAACACCTGATTTCAGGGGAGCTTTCTTGGAACATTCTGGCTTGGGGAGGAGCTAGGGAGTCTGTCTGTGGACAGGGACGAGAGAGGACGTGTGGAGAGAAGCTTGTGGGAACGGAGCTGTTTGATACAGCTCACCCAGAGCAGAGCTCTGATAAAAGGGGACGCCAAAGTCCTGGACCAGTTGGGGATTCCAAGCCCGATGTAACGCTTCCCACAGCTGCGGGGCGTCGGGACATGGCATAGCTTGCCTAACTCGCCAATGCTCCCACGCCGCCAGTCCACGACGACGTGAGGCATGCGTCCCAGATGGTAAGAGAATGTGGACCCACTGGACCACGGAGGGAGACCTGGGCCTGCCCGGACTAGGGAAGGGCAGCGACCGGGATTCGTGGCAGCTGAGCATGTGGGCAAGATGGCGACCTGCAGGACTAGACAACACCGCACAACTTCAGGTATGAAGAAACATAAAGTTTACTTAAAGAAACACAGTACATAAACAGAACATAAGACCGGGCTCCCGATTCCGCACATCAGAGAAGGGTACACGACTCAGGATCACAGACGAGTGCAGGAGGACATCACGGGTAGATGCAGTCCAGGGTTATCTGGCACGGGCATACTTGGGCGGCCTCTCTCTCAGGCCTCAGGCGTAGCACAGGCTCAGCAGGAGAACATCAGACACCGAACCCAGGACAGACGTCATCACAGGGTAGACCAAGGAGGAACCGGCAGGACATCGGAACATCAGGAACACGGACTGGATCTCAGGGACACAGGAACACGGACAGGATATCAGTAACACGGATTGGATCCCAGGAACACGGACAGAACATCGACATCGGACTCCGGACATCTGACAACGATCGGCAGGCTCCGGACATCTGGCAACGATCGGCAGGCTCCGGACATCAGGCAGGAGGATAGGATCCAGACATCTGGAAGTGGTCGTCGGACATCGGACATCAGGCCATGGTCATCAGGCATAGGATCCGGACATCTGGCAGCGACCTGAAAAGGAACCCCAGCGGTCTGGTGCAAGCCCCGCCAGGCTCAACGGGAGCTGGCCGGGAATTGCACAGAAGCTGAGCACAGAGTAACAGAAACTCAGCACACACCGGACTCCTCCTTCCAAGATGAACTCAGGTTATATAGCAAGGATTCACAGTCACTGGCACAGGGTTCAGGACACAGCAGGATTTCAGGAACATAACACAGAGGACACAGTTCAGACAGTCAGGTACAGGATGCGATCCAGGATCAGGGGTTCAGGTAATTAGACACAGCAGGAACAGGCCTGGATATACAGCCTCCAGGAACGGCGATCTGGGTAATCAGCCCCCAGCATAGGCGGAAACACAAGACACAGTTCAGACATTCAGGTACCGGGTTAGGTCCAGGATCAGGGATTCAGGAAACAAGACACAGCAGGAACAGGCCTGGATATACAGCCTCCAGGAACGGCGATCTGGGTAATCAGCCCCCAGCATAGGCGGAAACACAAGACACAGTTCAGACATTCAGGTACCGGGTTAGATCCAGGATCAGGGATTCAGGAAACAAGATACAACAGGAACAGGCCTGGATATGCAGCCTCCAGGAACGGCGATCTGGGTACTCAGCCCCAGGCAGAAACACAGACAGGACAAGGGGAATCAGCTCTCCAGAGCTGATCAAACTCAGAGCAGGAGCTGAACACACAACCACATACGGCTAGGTTCAGGAACTCAATGCAGATTCAATGTGAAGCTCTGGCAACGCCCCACAGGGCTGGGAACTTTATATATGAACTGCTTCACAGCGATAGGCTGGAGCAGTAATTCTAGTACTCACCCAATCCTCATAAAAGCAGGACAGGTGTGGGCCGCGCCCCCTATGCAGAGCCAGACAGCTCAACACAGAGGGAACCCGACAGTGGCTGCTGCCACACACGTAGTAAGTCATGCACCAGTACAGAGGACTTTGCCACCTACGGATGGTCTCTACAGCAGGCCAGGCACCTGACAGTAGCTGCTGCCACACACGTAGTAAGTCATGCACCACTGCAGAGGACTTTGCAACCTACGGATGGTCTCTACAGCAGGCCAGGCACCTGACAGAAGCTGCTGCCACACACGTAGTAAGTCATGCACCACTGCAGAGGACTTTGCAAGCTACGGATGGCTTTTACAGCAGGTCAGGGACCGCACATGCGGGTGGTCATGCAATGCAGCGGAGACACTCACGCAAGTACGGCTACGCAGCAGAGCTGGGAACTGAGCAGCATCCATACAGGTAACAGACAACAGTATCCCAGCTGGTTAGGGGGAAAGGAGCAAAAGGGTTAAAGCAGAGACATGCTGAGTAACGCTGGAAAACAAAGTACAGACAATACCAGCGTTACAGTATCCCCCTCCTCAGGCCCCTTCTTCTGAAGACCCAAGTAAAAAAAAATTCCCCAGAAAATTCACTTGGGTTTGGCGGTAAGTCCCACAGTTCACAATATGGCAGCAGAGTTCATAGCTCGAAAAGTCCGAACCGCTGACCAAGCGGAGAATCGAGCAGTCTAGTCCACTTACCATGTGGGGACCAAGCAGTCTAGTTTGTACATCAGGTGAAGCTTGGAGAAAAGTCCTGCAGACCACACATGCTCAGCGGAGTCCATGGCCAGAGCTTTCTGTAACGCTTCCCACGGCTGCGGGGCGTCGGGACATGGCATAGCTTGCCTAACTCGCCAATGCTCCCACGCCGCCAGTCCACGATGACGTGAGGCATGCGTCCCAGATGGTAAGAGAATGTGGACCCACTGGACCACGGAGGGAGACCCGGGCCTGCCCGGACTAGGGAAGGGCAGCGACCGGGATTCGTGGCAGCTGAGCATGTGGGCAAGATGGCGACCTGCAGGACTAGACAACACCGCACAACTTCAGGTATGAAGAAACATAAAGTTTACTTAAAGAAACACAGTACATAAACAGAACATAAGACCGGGCTCCCGGTTCCGCACATCAGAGAAGGGTACACGACTCAGGATCACAGACGAGTGCAGGAGGACATCACGGGTAGATGCAGTCCAGGGTTATCTGGCACGGGCATACTTGGGCGGCCTCTCTCTCAGGCCTCAGGCGTAGCACAGGCTCAGCAGGAGAACATCAGACACCGACCCAGGACAGACGTCATCACAGGGTAGACCAAGGAGGAACCGGCAGGACATCGGAACATCAGGAACACGGACTGGATCTCAGGGACACAGGAACACGGACAGGACATCAGGAACACGGATTGGATCCCAGGAACACGGACAGGACATCGACATCGGACTCCGGACATCTGACAACGATCGGCAGGCTCCGGACATCTGGCAACGATCGGCAGGCTCCGGACATCAGGCAGGGAGGATAGGATCCGGACATCTGGAAGTGGTCGTCGGACATCGGACATCAGGCCATGGTCATCAGGCATAGGATCGGACATCTGGCAGCGACCTGAAAAGGAACCCCAGCGGTCTGGTGCAAGCCCCGCCAGGCTCAACGGGAGCTGGTCGGGAATTGCACAGAAGCTGAGCACAGAGTAACAGAAACTCAGCACACACCGGACTCCTCCTTACAAGATGAACTCAGGTTATATAGCAAGGATTCACAGTCACTGGCACAGGGTTCAGGACACAGCAGGATTTCAGGAACATAACACAAAGGACACAGTTCAGACAGTCAGGTACAGGATGCGATCCAGGATCAGGGGTTCAGGTAATTAGACACAGCAGGAACAGGCCTGGATATACAGCCTCCAGGAACGGCGATCTGGGTAATCAGCCCCCAGCATAGGCGGAAACACAAGACACAGTTCAGACATTCAGGTACCGGGTTAGGTCCAGGATCAGGGATTCAGGAAACAAGACACAGCAGGAACAGGCCTGGATATGCAGCCTCCAGGAACGGCGATCTGGGTACTCAGCCCCAGGCAGAAACACAAGACAGGACAAGGGGAATCAGCTCTCCAGAGCTGATCAAACTCAGAGCAGGAGCTGAACACACAACCACATACGGCTAGGTTCAAGAACTCAATGCAGATTCAATGTGAAGCTCTGGCAATGCCCCACAGGGCTGGGAACTTTATATATGAACTGCTTCACAGCGATAGGCTGGAGCAGTAATTCTAGTACACACCCAATCCTCATAAAAGCAGGACAGGTGTGAGCCGCGCCCCCTATGCAGAGCCAGAGGGAACCCGACAGTGGCTGCTGCCACACACGTAGTAAGTCATGCACCAGTGCAGAGGACTTTGCCACCTACGGATGGTCTACAGCAGGCCAGGCACCTGACAGTAGCTGCTGCCACACACGTAGTAAGTCATGCACCACTGCAGAGGACTTTGCAACCTACGGATGGTCTCTACAGCAGGCCAGGCACCTGACAGAAGCTGCTGCCACACACGTAGTAAGTCATGCACCACTGCAGAGGACTTTGCAAGCTACGGATGGCTTTTACAGCAGGTCAGGGACCGCACATGCGGGTGGTCATGCAACGCAGCGGAGACACTCACGCAAGTACGGCTACGCAGCAGAGCTGGGAACTGAGCAGCATCCATACAGGTAACAGACAACAGTATCCCAGCTGGTTAGGGGGAAAGGAGCAAAAGGGTTAAAGCAGAGACATGCTGAGTAACGCTGGAAAACAAAGTACAGACAATACCAGCGTTACACCCGACAGTCGCATCTGGAGAACAGAGAATTGCAAGTTTTCTGTTCACACTGACACCTGCCAACACAGCAGTAACACAAGAGCCAGGGTTTCCAGAGAGAAGAGACGGAGCCCTAGATAGGCTCACTCTGCCTGCTATACTGGTTGGAAAAACAACACAAAGAAGAGGGCCGCAGCTTAGCTATGAGCAGCAGAGGCCAGGAACAGTGAGCTCAGCAGGAAGGCCTCTAAATCCTCCTGGCAAGGTGGAACCCAAATTGTTTCCAGGCAATCGATCTCCAGCACCATCTGTAGCCAGTGACCTGGATACTTTATCTGCAGAACTGTGAGTAAAGCTTTGGAAACTGCACCTGACTGTGTCCTTTCAAGTTCTTTCTGCAACACCCACTCAGCACTGCTACATCCCTTGCCAAATACTACATCATTACTATCTTGAACATACTACATCTTCCCTGAGACTTAGCTCCACCTATGGGGAGCTATACCAACTCTGCTGCCTCACCACCAGTCTCAGAGGATCTGCATTACAGAAGTGGTCCCCTCTGACCACAAACCACAGGTGGCGTCACGAACATTTCCCCTTTAAAAATCCCCTTTTCCTTTAATTTCATTTACACCATTTTTGCATGGACGCCCAGGGCCACGGACCGGGTCACTGCCACCGCGACATCCCCTTTAAGGAGTACCGAGTACCCGCGGGCCCCAGCGGGTGCTCCACTATTACAACAGATATATGAAATACAGCCCTTAACCTTGCATGCTACCATTAATAACATTTGAAAAAAAATGGACAGTTCTTAAAATCTGAGCAAAGCAGTCATCAAAGCAAAAGGTGGCTACTTGAAGAACCTAGAATATAAGACATAATTTCAGTTGTTTCACATTTTTTTGTTAAGTATATAATTCCACACGTGTTAATTCATAGTTTTGATGCCTTCAGTGTAAATTTACAATTTTCATAGTCATGAAAATACAGAAAAATCTTTAAATGAGAAAGTGTGTCCAAACTTTTGGTCTGTACTGTATATGTAGCAGAGTTGTGTGTATCTATATGTGCATATGTAGCAGAGCTGTGTGTGTACAATACGCACACTACAGAGAAAACCTAACTATAGATTTATTACATCCCTATTCTACGCTAGTGCATTAAGATTAGTGATAATGACTTTACCTTAGGAAAGTTTTAATGGAAAAATGTTTTTCCTATATTCTGCTGTCTAAACCTGGGGTGGATTTTATGGTAAGGTGCGTATTATTGTCTGAAAAATACAGTATGTCCCCTGATCTGAACCCAATTGAACACCTATGGGGAACAAGTTGAGCATCACTCTCCATCCAGCATCCAGGCTCTAGATGAGGTTGTTTCTTTTTTTTTCGCTGTTATTTTTTTTTTGAACATTTGTAAATTTATGACACTTGGTCGTTATCAGGTGGAAGGAAGGGAGAAGACTACATTTCTGTCAATAACTGGTTGACACAGAATGCACTTTATGCAAAAGTAATTTAATAAACACTAGTGGTGTCTGTGTATCTCCCCTCATTTCTGTATAATCAGGCTTTGACTAAAGAATGTAATGTTGAAACTTAGATTAGACAGACATGTAAATGGAAAATTTCCATTGAAGTGAATTATTTATGAATAAGTCCAGATTTTTTTCTGCCTCAAAATAATGCAAACCTCCCAACAGATCAATGTCAGTGTATCTGAGATGGAAGAATGACAGTATATTAAGCATTTAATGCACTAAGCCAATGTACAAATTGAATCATTTTACTTTCTATTCTCAACACTATTCTGCCAAATCATAGCTTAATGAGTTGGAAAAAGATGTTAACATCATCAATCAAGAACTTCACCACAAATTACAATGAAACACACATGCTGCATGCATGGGGGATACAGCCAATTGCCAATGCTCTAAGATCAGCTTGTAAAAAAACACATTTAGTCAGATGCAAGCAATGAAGAGGTAATGAAATGTTATGTGTAGTGTTGAGCGATACGATACTGCAAATATCGGGTATCGGCCGATATTAGCTGTATCGGGCTTTCGATTCCGAATACCGATATTTTCGTCATATCGGATACCGGAATCGGATTTGTCACTGTCACTGTCAGTGTCCGTCGGTCGGGTCTGTCAGGAGTCAGCGGCACTTACCTGGCAGAAGATCTCCGGCGGTCACGTCCTGGACTGCTTGATGGCCGCCATTATCTTCTCCCTGGCGGTCACATGCAGTTTTTCGCGATAACTGCAGTGACTGCAGGGTAATCCCGGCCGTAAACCAGTCCGATGACGTCACCGCCGGGGAAGCAGGTAATCAGCTGTGCTGCGCCGGGATGACAGGCTCTGCCTGTCATTCTGATGTAGCAGAGCTGGATCGTCGTGGGACACTCGTTACTATGGACTGCGTCGGACAGGTGATATACTGCTGTTTTTTTTTTTCATTTTTTTTACAGGAGATCGATGGCGTCACAGGATGAGACTGTAATAAAAGTAATGAAAACTGTGTTTTTTTTTTTTATTAAATTAAAAAACTTTTTTATGAACATTCACCGGTCCGGGTACATCAACAATTTAACTATTTACATACAGGGACCCTGTCCGGGTTATTTATAATTCTTTGGCAGGGGTGTTCCAGGTACCACCTGGTACTCTTCTGATGCTTGCCAAACATCCGAGACACCAAGGACCACCAGGACCTGATGACATCGTGTGGCCTGTACAGTCAAGTCGTGACCCGCTATCTGTGTCTTTGTGGCCACCTCTTTCATCTCCCTCTGGGTCTGGAACCCTATGTCCCGGACTGAATGAACCCCAGGGGGCCTAACAGGCGCCGAGTACGGGCCAGCTATACTTATCATGTCCATAGCTGGGGCTGCTGAGGAGACCACTGAGGGAGGCTGGGGAGATTTACGGCGTGGGGTGGGTACTTGTGCAGAGGCCTGGATGTGGGAGGCTGAAGGCTCCGAGGGTCTCACAGGTTCCTGACACTCTGGGGAGTAGGGGTCGCACCTGGTAACATTTAGGGCGTACCATCCATTGTAACCTCAGTGTCGGGTGTAAGTCACCAAGTCTCCTGGCAACAGGTCCCTCCCCGGGTGTCCTTCTGGGAGGTGAGCCTCCACGTCCCGCTGGTTCACAAAAACTTCTAAATAAAGTCCAGGCTCCTGGATGAAGCCCCAACCACCTTTCAATTTAAAGTTCCGTACTGCACCCTTACGCCGCGGCTCCCACAGGGTTCCTTTATCTTTTCTCATCCGGTCCTTATCTGCCCGGTCCTTCTCCAGGTTACGTTGCCGAAGCTTTTGGGTTTCTCGCTGCTCCCTTTGTCGCTCTGCTTCCTGCTCCCAACGTCTCCACTCTTCCTCCTGACGCCGGTTGAAATTCTCCTCCACCAGCAGCTCCATGTCTCCACATCAAACTGCAGCTTACAGTGTCCGGTTTGCGGCAGCTCTCCTGGCGCCCCCCAGTCCTGGCGGCGCTCACCTGCGGAGGAAGCAGCCGGCTCTGGAACAGATGACAGTCGGGGCTCCGGTACAGACAGGTAGACCTCTGGTGCCTGCGCGGCCTCCTCCATGAGGACGGGTGTCGCTTCTTCTGTCTCAGCGACGGGGGCAGACAGCGGGATCTGGGGTGCTGCCGGTGCAGAGTTTTTTGCAGGAACGGGTGCCTCCACTGCGACAACGTCAACCGGATCACATTGCAAGGGCTGGGATGCCCGCACGGACTCCTCTACTAGAACGGGTGCCTCACCTTCCGGTACAGACACTTCAGGTAAGAGGGATTGGCGCCGCTCCAAGTTTAGTTTTATGGCACGCCAGCTGGCTTCCATCCTGGCGACCTCCTCCCGGTGCCGGGCCAGGTCTCTCAGGGTATCCTCCGCTTCTTGCAGCGTAGGAGGGTTTCCAGGCCGGGTGCCCAACGGTGGTTCCGTGGCGATCGGGTCGCTTCCGTGGGGGGAGAGCTCTGACTGCTCCATCCCTTCACACTTCTGCTCGTGTCCATTAGCCATCTCTGCCAAGTCACATGTGTCATTAGCATCTGGAGAGGGCCCCTCTTTTGTAGGGAGGCGGGACCTTCGAGTTAGTTTCCGCCCACTGAGGAGGATGAGGAGGCGGAACTGAAGAGCTGTGGGGCACGATCTTACATTGCAGTACCATTTACAGTGGTCGGCCATCGTTTTCACTGAGTGAGTGTACACCCACGAAGAGCACGCCCTTCTTCTTCACCAGTGCCTCGTCGTGACGCAGATATGGCTGAAAAATGGCAAATACATTCTCTGATGATTTTAGCAATTCTCAAGCACAAAACCAGTTCAATTCAGGCACACAGGACTCGCTTATAGCGAGCTACAGAATCCTGTTCGTGACGCCCAAGTTGAGTCGCACAGAGTCAGAGGTTTTGGGGGTACTCGGCACCGAGCCCGTCGACTTCTATGGGGTATGTCATGGCTTTACCCGGCAATTGAATCAGAGTCTATTTTACTATGTAGAAGTGTATAAACTATAAATATATGTATATATATATGTCACAAAGACATGTTATATTATATATATATGTATTCTATGTGTGTATATTTTGTGTTTACAACGAAAGAAAGGGTTTTTTTTGTTGCGATATTTTGTTCCCATAGACTTACATGGGACTTCCGGTATCAGAATCGGATATCGACGATATTTAGTGATATCGGCGATACCATTCCGATACGATATTTTTAGATATCGAGCAGTATCGCTCAACACTAGTTATGTGTGTTTTCGATACCTACCAGTGATAACTATTATCTCATCTGAAAACCATGCTGCAGAATACAGAATACAATAGCATCGGGAAAAAGTCCTCGTGATGGCTGATGTAAGAAGCAATGGAAATTAATATACGATGTCCAAATGGTAATTTCTATGTCTGGTTATTTTACATTTAATTATTGCTCAATCACTACTTCATCTGACATGTTATATCACACTGCTATGCATTAGCTTAAAGGGGTTTACATAATAAGGAATACATGGCTGTCTAAGGCTAGTTTCACATTTCCGGCGGGCGCCTAGCGGCGCCCCGGCATTTTGCCACAGCGCCGCATCTGAAAACCTTTCACACTTCCGGCGGCCAAAATGCGGTTTTTGCCGGATGGTTTCTGATGCTTGGAGAGACCAGAAACCATCCGGCAAAAACAAAAAACGTTACATGCAGCGTTTTTTCCGGACGCCGCAATGTACATTTGGGCCGCATCCGGACAAAACCGCATGCAACGCATTGACATGCGGCGCCTCCGCGCTAATGCATGTCAATGCGAAAAAAGCCGCATGCGGCGCATCAGATTTTCAGATGCGGCGCTGCGGCAAAATGCCGGGGGCGCCGCCAGGCGCCCGCCGGAAATGTGAAAGAGGCCTTACAAAAACACTGCCAATTTTGCCTATACAGACTCTACTCACTACAAGCTGCTGCAACTTCTCTGTGTCTCTCTGCCCCTTTCCCCCTTCTCACCTTCCCCTCTCCAAAGACTTCAATAAGCAGCAACTGTAACCTGATCTCTCAGTGAACACATCACCTGTCTTCACTGAATACACTGAGTATTCAAGCAATCAATTCAAAGTGAATGATGGGGAAGGGAGTCTATTAAGTGGGTAAAGAGGTATTTTCCTATAACCTCATAATGACCAAGGTGCAGGGCATTAACCCTCCATTATTGTAACTTTACTGCATGGGATTAAAGCTGCTGCAATCTAGCAGGAGCAGGTCAAATGGTTAGCTGTCAGACACAGCTCGAGACTGAGGGGGGAGAAAGAATTAGTTTATTTCTATTTAGCCAGTTACACAGTATTTAATGTGCTCCATTTAGTGTATAAAAGCATCAGAGATGTCAATGCTTCTGTAGGACGGGACAACAAAATGATCGCCTGGTGCCTGCATGACAGCAGAGCTGCTGCATCCCAACAAGCCGAGACCAGCTCTTCCAGCCACCTGTCACTCATAGAGGAAGCTAAGCGAAACGCGCATCGAGATGTGTGGCTTGGCATTACTAACATTACGCCGAGTCAGTATCGCTTAACTATTTCAACTGCAAATATTTTATTCAATTTTTTTTTTCCCTTTTAACTTCTTGGTCAGAGCTTTATATTGTGATATTCCACATTACCAGTATTGCACACTTTGCACTTTACTTAACAGTGATATATATATATATATATATATATATATATATATATATATATATATATACAGCTCTGGCAAAAATTAAGAGACCACCACTTCAAAACTCTGTAATGGGCAGTCCATTCTCCAGACCTGAACCCCATTGAAAACCTCTGGAATGTAATCAAGAGGATGATGGATAGTCACAAGCCATCAAACAAAGAACTGCTTAAATTTTTGCGCCAAAAGCAGTGTGAAAGACTGATGGCAAGCATGCCAAGACGCATGAAAGCTGTTTTTAAAAATCATGGTTATTCCACAAAATATTGATTTCAGAACTCTTCCTGAGTTAAAACATTAGTATTGTTGTTTCTAACTGATTATGAACTTGTTTTCTTTGCATTATTTGAGGTCTGAAAGCACTGGGTTTTTTTAAATTTTGACCATTTTTCTTTGTCAGAAAAAAATACAAAATTTATTGCTTGGAAATTCGGAGACATGTTATCAGAAGTTTATAGACTAAAAGAACAAATTACATTTTACTCAAAAATATACGTATATAAGTGTTCTCTTAATTTTTGCCAGAGATGTCTATATATATATATATTGTGAGACAGTGAGTGAATATGTGATGAATGGGGTGTACATTTCACCTAGGTATAAGGGAAATGTGTGGCTTTGTGGACCTAGTGGTGGAGAAAGGTCACTACACCTCACATTCAGCACACACTTGCAGCACAAGCCTGAAACTACTCAGGTCTTAATTAGGAGACCAGAAGTAGGTGTCTGCAAACACAATCTGAGAGCTAGTTTAGCCTGGACACAGGAAGGTGTCTCGGCACAAGAAACAGTCTCCAAGAGTGTTAGAGCTGTCTTTAGCCTGGACACAGAGAGGTGTCCTGGCACAAGGAAGCAGTCTCCAAGAGTGTTTGAGCTATCTCAGTTTGGGTGCAGGAAGGACCCCGGACATAGGAGTAGTCTCAGTGCGAATCCGTGTGAAGAGCGGCTGAATAGGAGTGGATCTCTCTCAAGTCTGGTCATGGAAGGTGCCTTCAGACACAAGGAGGAGTATCTGTGAAGCTCCATACTGGTAACATATGTGATATGTGTTGTTTTGGGCACAGACTGGTAGAGTCTGGGTCCCGGATAGAGAGGGCCATCTATCTAAGTGTAATTAGAGGCTAGACAAGCCCAGGTTTTCTGTTTATGCTTTGTTTTAATCTGTTTGCTGTGGACTTTAATAAAGCTGGTTGCGGCCAGTTTTTACCAGAATTGCTGTCTGAATGAACTGTTTCCGGGCCATTCTGTCTACCCAGACAGCGATCTCAGAGCTAAACCCCTTACAATTGGCGGAGAATGCTGGGCAGCGCAGGGCCTGGTACAGTTAGTGCTGGAGTGTGCATGCAGCACAGTGGCGAGAGACAGCATTAAAGGTGAAGTCTATTGAAATAGCAACAGAAAAAAAAAAAAAGTGTGTGTCAGCAGAAACGTCTGTTTGGAGCAGTCTTGGAGAGACAGTGGCCCTGATAGGGTCTGCAGAGAGAAAATGTATGCACAGCAAAGCTGAACTTGTTGTGAAAATGACTGTGGAATGTGCAGCAGCAAAAGAAAAGTTTGTGGAGCAGTCTTAAAGAGACAGTAGCCCTAATAGACTTTGCAAAGGAAAAAAAAAAAAAAAGTGGTTGCACAGCAAGGCTGAATTTTCTGTGGAAAAAAGCTGTGTAGTGTGTATGTCTTGAGTGAAGACTGCCGTTGTTAAGACAGAGAAGTCTGACAGCATGGATGACAGCATGGAGGCGCTGTTTGAACAAATGGCACAAGTTAATGTGCAACATAAAACTGCCGTGGTTGAGACAGATAAGTCCGGCCGTGTGAAGGAGCTCATTGAGTACCTGGTACAGGCCCAGCGAAGCATGCAGCAGAGCATGGAGCAGCAGCGCCTGCAGTACCAGCGGCAAATGCAGCAGTACCAGCAGCAAATCCTGCAGCAGCAGCAGGAGAATAACCGGTTGTTTTTTTGAGCAGGTTGCAGCACTGCAGGGGACTTGTGGTGCATCGTCCCAAAGTAATGTTGCAAAGTCACCTGACTTGTCCGCTGTGAAGAGGGCGGTAAGACGGTCCTTGGAAAAGATGACACCTCGTGATGATGTGGAGGTATATCTCACTAGGTTTGAGAGACTGGCAGAGAAGGAGAATCTGCCCCTATCTGAATGGGCCATGATGGTCGCACCATATCTGATTGGAGAGCCCCAAAGGGCATATGCTGACCTGAGCGAGCAGGACAGCCAAAACTATGCTAAGATGAAAGTGGAGATTCTTACCCGGCTGGGTGTTACGGTGACAGCCCATGCCAGAGGAGTTCATGACTGGAGATACAGTTGGGAGTCTGCAGTCAGCAGGCCTGATTATGGAGTTGAAAAGGTGGTAGTGAACCGCTACACCCGAGCATGTCCTACAGTGAACCGCTACACCCGAGCATGTTCTCCTGAGGTACAGCCGTCTGAGAGGACGTCACTTCAGAGTTCCCGGACGTCGAACTCTCCCGGTAAGAGCGTTCCAGCTGTTGGGGACATGGGGTATGCTGATAAGCGGGTTCAGGCCCGAGGGGACATGTGGGTGGAAGAGTGTGATGGACAGTGTTGGAGATGTCGTGAAATTGCAGCCAACTGTCCACTAGAGGGGGAGCCTATGTGCCGTGATGTTGGCAGATCCCTCTCTCTGCGCAGAACCTGTGTGTGTGACCACCGCAACCGAAGAGACTGGACCACAGGTGTCTCCAGTGGTTACAAATGGTTGCTCAGCGCAGGCCCTCTTGGACTCAGAGAGTCCAGTGACTTCCGTATGTGACAGCCTGATTGATAGGGACTTCATCCTGATAAGCACCTGAGTATGGTGTGCATCCATGGAGACACCAAAGTCTACCCAGAGACTGCCGTGGACTTGGTCCCCAAACTCGGGGAGATTTCATGTGAAGTGGGGGTAGTGAAGACCCTGGTGCAACCCGTTATATTGGGTAATGACTTTCCCCGGTCTAAGGATCTCTGGGGAAGGGTGATTCTGATGGACAGTGTGATGAAGCCCCTACTGAGGGTACGCAGTCCCGAGGGGCGGAACACGATGCTAGTGGGATGTTAAAATTATGTGATAATGATGATGATAATGCTAATGATGATGATGATCCTGATAATGATGATGACCATGAAAATGGTGCTGATGCTGATAATGATAGTGATGATAATACTGATCATAGTCATGATAATGATGTTGATAATAATGATGACTGTGATAGTGATGAAATTCCTTTGCAGGTGATGTTGGGAGACGGGGATGGTGGTTCTCGGGAACCGAGTGTCCCTGACTTGCCTGTGTCCTGTGACGGTTTTGAGAGTGAGCAGTGGCGAGAACCCTCTCTTGAAACAGCACAGGAAAATATGATTGTTCTAAATGAGGTTTCCCAGGAGCCTGGCTCTGAGGAAAGGTTTCCTCATGCTGCCATGGACAATAGCCTATTGTATAGGGACACTGAAGTCCAGGGAGAGGTCGTGAGTCAGCTCCTAGTACCTGAGCTATATAGAAGTATAGTGCTGGGGTTGACACATAGTCACATACTTGAGGGACCAGATGGTGAAGTTAATGTTGTGGATGACATGTTAACTAAGGTTCCAGATCAAGATGTGAATGAAAATGAATTGTATAACCCTGACAGTGAGCAGGATATGAATGAAAATGAATTGTATAACCCTGACAGTGAGCAGGATGTGAATGAAAATGAAGTGTATAGCCCTGACAGTGAGCCAGATGTGGCTGAGAAAAAGGGGTCAGATAGTGATAGTGAATTATCTGATGACCATAAAGCAACCAGTGCAAATGAGGAAGGCATGGTAGCAGAGGAGGTTGAGAGTCCTGAGAAGAAAGCTGATGCTGACCTTACAGCCAGACAGAAGATGGCATCTGAAGATGTTTTACAGTTGGCCGGTTCCCTGGCGAAGACTAAGGTGAAAGGAGGAGAGCTGAGCTTTAAAGGCAGGACTCTGAAACTGAACACAGCACAAGTGGATGCTGTTGAAGATGAGAAGTTGTCAGTGTGTGGTGTGGATCTGCATCATGCCAAGGACTCTGAAGGTGATGCTGCAGAGGTGGAAAAAGCCATGGAAGTGGTGGTCACCAAGCCAGATGCCTCATCAGAAGCTGAGGTTTCAAGTGAAGCTGTGAGGAGCAAGACTGAAGATATGGGGACTGACTCTGTCCAGGAATCTGTTTCTGCCGAAGACAGCGGCGTGGACGGGTTACGGTCCGGATCAGTAGCTGGCATTGGTGAGCTCAAGCGCACTTTCAGGGAGGCTACATCGGAGCCACGTCCCAACAAATGGGAAAAGCGATGTGTCACTCCGTTGCCGCTGCAGACACACGGGAGCCCAGATGGGATGCAGAACGTGGCTGAAGAGGTAGAGTCTAGGACTGACGGTGGGGCTTCTGGGCATGTCTTGCCAGAAGAGCCTGAAAGTGGGGAACTGGAGAAAAGTGAAAAACCCCTATACCTTCTGTGATAGTTGGTGACACATGGTCAGTGCACCAGGGACAGGAGGTACGTGAGTTTCTGAGGAAGAGTCAGCAGAGGTGTTCTGATGTGTCGGGTCGTGCTTCTCTGGCCAGGCACTGTGTCGAAGGTGAGCCCGGCCCTAAGGTCAAGATGAAACCGTGCAGGATACCCGAGGCCCGCAGAGAGTATAGGCCTGGGAGGGTACAGGGTAGTGCGGATGCTTCAGATAAAGAGAAAGCTGATGTTGGCTATGACTCAGGTGAAGATACAAGTGACAGTGGTGGAGATGAAGCTGGTGAGGGCCATGACTGGTCCGGAGTTCACTGTCTCTGTTGGATTGTTGACCAGCCCTCCGGTCTGGATGACCAGCCCTCCGGTCTGGAGAAGAGGGAGGGGATATGTGAGACAGTGAGTGAATATGTGATGAATGGGGTGTACATTTCACCTAGGTATAAGGGAAATGTGTGGCTTTGTGGACCTAGTGGTGGAGAAAGGTCACTACACCTCACATTCAGCACACACTTGCAGCACAAGCCTGAAACTACTCAGGTCTTAATTAGGAGACCAGAAGTAGGTGTCTGCAAACACAATCTGAGAGCTAGTTTAGCCTGGACACAGGAAGGTGTCTCGGCACAAGAAACAGTCTCCAAGAGTGTTAGAGCTGTCTTTAGCCTGGACACAGAGAGGTGTCCTGGCACAAGGAAGCAGTCTCCAAGAGTGTTTGAGCTATCTCAGTTTGGGTGCAGGAAGGACCCCGGACATAGGAGTAGTCTCAGTGCGAATCCGTGTGAAGAGCGGCTGAATAGGAGTGGATCTCTCTCAAGTCTGGTCATGGAAGGTGCCTTCAGACACAAGGAGGAGTATCTGTGAAGCTCCATACTGGTAACATATGTGATATGTGTTGTTTTGGGCACAGACTGGTAGAGTCTGGGTCCCGGATAGAGAGGGCCATCTATCTAAGTGTAATTAGAGGCTAGACAAGCCCAGGTTTTCTGTTTATGCTTTGTTTTAATCTGTTTGCTGTGGACTTTAATAAAGCTGGTTGCGGCCAGTTTTTACCAGAATTGCTGTCTGAATGAACTGTTTCCGGGCCATTCTGTCTACCCAGACAGCGATCTCAGAGCTAAACCCCCGGAAAGCTTACAATATATATATATATATATATATATATATATAAATATATATATATATATATATATATACTGTTAGTCATGGGCAAAGTCTGGGGTCTGGTAACTAAAATATGTCAAAGGCAAAAGAGGTTATACATCCAGGTAGTCAAAAGGCAAATCCATGGTCCGGCAACAAAAGATCAGAATATCAAAATACAGAGCACCGAGTAAGAACACCACTGAGCTGAAGCTACAATTCGCAATGTTGCCAGCCAGTTAAATAGCCTGGCAATTATCTGGAAAGGAAACCACCTGGAGGAAACCCAAACAAAACACTAACAGCCCAAAATGTGCCTGCTATTCATAGGGCGGCTGAGCTGTCACTCATAGCACTGACAGACGGACACACCCTGTATATCCATAGGGCAGCTGAGCTGTCACTCGCAGCACCGCTAAGACACAGCGAGTGGTGGAATCGTAACAGCAAGGCTGTCAATCAAGGCTGACTCAGATGACTCGCACCGCCCCATTGACTGCTAAGCCTATGAAGGAACAGAGGATTCATTGAATAAATTACAAATTATGCTGATGCACAATGTACAATGTCTCCTGTATTTATAGCTATGCCATTAAAAAAGTCATGAATAAAATTAAAACATACAGTTTGAAGAGCCAGCTTTTCTCCATCCGTACATAGGAAAGACCTGTCACTCAACTGGAGAGGATAGAAAACAGCCGGACTAATCTCATCTCTTTTATGGCTCTTCAGACTATATTTTCTCTGAAACACAGGAGCTTTATACCTGATTGCAATCATTCAGACAAGCTCTCATTCATGCTGCCAATGGTTTGGGCAGTAAGAATTGAGTGACAGGTTCCTTATAAAATATTCAAAATTATTCTTCATAATGCAGTCCTTGCCAAGAATAAGCTAAATGTTAGGAAATCCAACACTTCTGATAATCAGATGCACGAGTGTTTTACTAAGTGTATGAAATGAAAGTCTGTGATTCACATATCTTTTCCCATTTCTTATAGTAAAGGGAAGAAATGGACTATACAAATTACATTTAAAGGTCCAGAGTCACTGACAGAGATATGTCTCATATAATTTAACAATGACTCTCCAGGATCTAGGTGCAGTATTTCTTTTTAATATAAGGGTATACAAGTCTACATCATGGAACAGAAATAATGTGTTGTAGTTAACAGCCTGGAGTTTTATATACACATGGAAAGTTTCCTTGACTCACATAACAATATACATACTCCATGTCCCTGTTGGACAAACTTCATCAGTACTCTTTAATGGGAAAGAAACCTAAGCTGATGTAACAACAGATTATCCAGAATAAGTGGACAACTGAGGATAACCTGCTGATGTGTCGCTGTTGCCCAGAATAATGATAGGAAATACAGATGTTAGATGAGGTTATTTTTCCTTTCCATTTTCTTTATTCTGTGATATTGGTATTTCACCTGGTTTATATACTGCATAGATTACGGTACTTAATGGTCTATAATAAGAGAGGTGGCGAGTTCTCCTTCAATGGAAGTCTTCAAACAGAGGCTGGACAGACATCTGTCTGAGATGGTTTAGTGAATCCTGCATTGAGCAGGGGTTGGACACGATGATCCTGGAGTTCCCTTCCAGCTCTAAACATTCTATGATTCTTAAGAACTTGAATTATGAAATCTGGTGACTGATTCGCTTTAAATACTATCAGAGTAGTTATGATGTAGTTGATTGATGGATTGATTACTTTGAAATTGTCATTGCCCTTTCAGTATGAATCAATAGTACATGTGAATTAAAGAAACTTTGTAATATATCTTAGAGAAATGTGCTTCTTTCTCCTCTTATAAGCCATTTCTTCTCCTCCCACCTGCTTACTGAACTCATTATCCACTCTGAAAAAAAGGCTCAAATCTGTCTTGGTGAAACCAATATGAATTTCCATCTCACTGAGGTATCAGATTACAGCTCCTATTAAAGTCTATGGAGATGGGAGTGAGAAGCATTCAGCACATTGAGGGATCAGGTAGACACAGGCAGATGGTGCTGCAGCTTCTAGCAAATTTGGGTTGGGTTAGATATTATATTATACTCTTTGGACAGTGGAGAGAGAGGAGGAACGAGGAGCACTCAGCACAGTGAGAGACAGGCCGAAGCACATTCAGACCAATGTTATTCAGGGGGGCAATACTGAGATTTAACTCTGAAATCGGATACCACTCACCAATTCAAGTCTATGGGTACGTGGAAATCATTGGATTGACATCCGATATCTGCGGACTCACACAATGGAAAAGATGGAGAAGAAAAGAGAAGCTAAATGCAGAACTCCACCCTCCTCCTATCTACAGTACATAGAATATATCCAGTAGTAACTGCCATCTCCTATCTCAGTAATGTAACAATCTGTCTTCACTGAATGCAGATTTTACCGGTTAATTGAGAATTTGAGAATGAATCATCACTCTTGGTGGAAAAAAGGCAGATTTCTCTGATAAGTTTTTTTATTTTCATGCGCATTATTGATTCATGAAATAAAAATTAAAATGAAGGTTCTGTATTAAGATTAATAACAAAAATAAAAATTTCAATCAAAATGCAAAAGA
>JARQOD010000002.1:570443472-570483219 GCA_033576555.1 Oophaga sylvatica
TAGTCCCACTAAATGTTTTTCCCATTGATTAGAGATCCAATTCAGAAAGGGGCTTTTAAATAATAGAACTTTGTGTTAAAATCGAGCTCGGAGTCAATGAGTAATGTGCAAACTTTGTGAAACAAAGTGTCTTTATTTAAAAAAAAAACATTCAAACAAAATGTACTCTATACCTTCAGACCTGCCAATTCTACACTCAAATTACAGCTGTTATTTTTTTTTTTATAGTGAAGCATTTTATATTGACCAATCTTGTCAACCTCTGAAGGGTTAAAAGTGGTTCAGGATACAGGTTTTTTTAGTGGGGCATATACATGTGATTCACTGATTGGAAGGTAAATGATCTCTGATCATTTGGGGCTGTTACTTTTTAAACCAATAAAATGCTATATTCTTCTTTCTCCCCACAATTAAATGGGCGATGAAGGTCTACTCCAAACTGAAACATTATTATTTTTTTGAGTACTATAAATAAAGCAGATTCCTTTTTTTTACCTCTGACTTATGGCATAGTATTTACCCCAACACACCACCCACACATATGACTTATATCTTGCCCCAGTGTATTTACTAATTGGAGCAATTTCCGGGGGGGGGGTGGATACCGGTGGGCTTCCATGCCATGAAAATTATTTTTACATGCACAAAAAAAGGAATAAATATAACACATTCTTTTATAGTGGCAAAACTATGGTTTCCCAAGACCCCTAATTGCAAACGGGGTTAGTAAAGTCAAAGTGGCTTTTAAAAAGACAATAATGGCAAAATTCTATTACGACCAGCAAGAATAAAACGCCTTTTTCAGTTTGACATCAAACACATAGATCGCAGTTAAAAAGGCCAAGGTTTAGTGTGAGAGATGTATCAGTTTTGCATGACGAATTTGGATTAAAAAAATCTTTGGCACTAACTACTGAGAAAAGGGAAAAAAATCAACTAAACACAAATTTTCTTTTATCTAGCCAATAGTGTTGAGCGATATTGCTCGATATCTAAAAATCGTATCGAAATTGTATCGCCGATAGCACAAATATCGTCGATATCCGATTCCGATACCGAAGTCCCATTTAGCTATGGGAACAAATATCGAAATTTAAAAAAAAACCCATTTTTCCTTTTGGGTTAAATTTGTACATAAAGGGAAAAAACAAAGACTAATGTAAATGTTTTGGGGGGAGGTTTGGGGAACAAAAAGGCAAAACATGTTTAACCCAATGCATTGGAATAGCATTAATAAAATTTTTTTTTTTTAAAACGTTTGGATTGACTAACAAATTGACAATGTTTAACCTTTTTCTATTTTGGCAAATATGTTTTTCACAACTTCCATGCTCTTCAAACCTTTTTAACTTTTGCCAGTGCCACACTTTCTCCTTCATAATCTTCAGCACAGCATCATCTTTCTCATCAAATTATTCTTCATCTTCACCTTCTTAATCTTCTTCTTAAACTTCTTCTATTCATGTTTTTGTTTACATTACTCATATTTTTATTATTAAAACAATTAATCTTCTTCATATTAAAATTTTCTTCATTTTCTTCCTCTTCATCTTCTTCATCGTATCTTATTGTGACAGAGTTCCTGTACTTGTAATCTGAAAATATGAATTGTTCATCCTTCCTTCTTCTGTCACAAAAGATTTAAATTACAACAGTATTTGTCCGTGTTCAGTTAGCCTGCAGCAGCAGGCATTTTCCAGGGAAACCACGAGGGGGAAAACGACTCACCCCCATACACTGCTTAGTCTTCTTCTCTTAGAATTTTGGAATTATTTTGCTCTTCATTTTGGTCTTATACTTCATGTTCTTCTGTTTTTGATCTTTGCTTATTGTTCTTCTGTCTCTTGTTCTGTATCTTGTAGTTGTCTTAACCTTCTTTGTCCTGTTGGGATCTCTTTGGTAATTTTGTATTTTTCTTTGTGATGTTTTTCAGGCGGGTTGGCTTCATGCTCGTCTCCTTGTTGTCGTCATCTTCTTCTGGTGGTCTTAAGTCTCTAATTTCGAAAACAGCTGACGTTACAAACCCTGACGGTATCAGATGGGCAAGAGACAATGAGTAACGAGCCACTGACTGTGCTGGCCCCGGACGGGTAGCAAAGGAAAGAGGCAATGTCACAACCGAGTACCAGCTGACGTTACTGTGACAGGGTTACTAAGCAGGAGGTACCTGTGCTCCAAAGCACTACCAAGACCAGCAGACTTGCTGGAACTGGGAAATAGGGAGATGGAGGCACCTAGGCCAAAGGCACTGGGAAACCACTTGAGGGTACTGGACCCCGGCCTAGCAAAGGGAAAAGGGGAAAATCACAACCGAGTACCACTGACGTTACTGTGACACGGTTACTAAGCAGAGGTACCTGTGCTCCAAAGCACTACCAAGGACCAGCAGACGTTGCTGAATGGGATAGGGGAGAGGAGGCACCTAGGCCAAAGAAAACGGGGGGGAAACCACTTGACGGTACTGGACCCCGGACGGGTAGAAGAACGCACCCATAAAATGTAAGTTGACGGACGCAACTGTCCGCAGTTACCAATCACACAGTCCTACAGGGGTGCTTATCCTTTTGTCACAATGGAAACCGCCTTTATTTTACATATCCCACAGCACACATGGGAATCACCTAAACTCAGCACCATAGAGTGGGCTAACCCAATGCAACACACAGCACAACTTATGGAGATAATGACGTTCACACTGCCAGGAAACAGCGTCGTGCGTAACCAGCGGCCGGGAGTCATACCCCTCCAATTACTTACAGCAAAAATGGCGGTGTTGTAGCCCAGGGAGTACAGTTCAATTGGAAAGAAAGATGAACATAACAAGACAGGAAAACGTTGCCAAACATTATTTAATCTGAAAACGGACAGGAAAATTTCAGGGAGATCCATGCCTTGTTCATTTCAGAAAAGTAAGCCGTCTACATTCTCTGAGGATAGTCGCATGCACGGTCTGTTACTACACCACCTGCAGCACAAAGACACCTCAGATAATACACTGGCAGCAGGGCAAGCCACACCTCCAATGCATACTGCTAAGCTCTGCCAGTATCCAACTTAGAGACCCAAAATTTGAAAGGGGAAAAGCTCGGGAGTACACTTTGGGGGAAACCAAGTAGTCTGTCCCATCTTCGGAAACTTTCTTCCAGTGACTGGAGCCGTCTCGGATGGTGTAGACCTTGCGGCGCTGTCACAAAACTTTGCCACATTTGTAACTACATTCTTGCCCTGTGCAGAGGCGCTGCTTCTGCTCCCCCTTGTTTTAGAGGTGTCTACACGCCTCCACGCACAGAGCTGCTTTTTAAAGCAGCACAATACACAGCAGCTCTCTCGGCTGGAATGTACAACAGTAGGGGTTCACCAGTGTGTCTTGGTAAATCCTGCATTTTACGTCCCGGTTCACCGGTGATGAGGTTTGTAAGTGTCCCGAGCGAGGTCAGGGGGGTGTACACCCAAAATCTGACGTGCGAGAATGTGGATGCGCGGGCGTTTCCAGGGACTGAAGCAGAAATCAACCCCTTGCGCAGACTCCCAACTGGGCCAAAAAAGGCTGTCCTCGGAAGAGGCGCATCTCTGTCTCCTCTGCATCACCCCACCCTCGCTCTACATACTGAGTAGAGCGTTGTGTACCTCCCTCTGTAGGATTCTTTCCCCCTCCATTGACTCCTCCTCCTCCCATCCTCCTCACAAAAGTGAGCCCTGCCCACCCTTTGTGAGAACCACTTGCGCTGACTGTCCTAAGGTAATTGAATTTGGACTCCTCTCCCCACCTCTTTCAAAACCTCTTCCTTTTTCTTTCATGATTTTTGAAGCAGCAATAAGGGGGACAGTCCATGCTGAAATAGTGCATCATCGCACTCGCCATCCGCTTGAGACATCAAACCACCAAAACGTCGCAGATGTCGTTCATAAGGCCCACTCATAGTGGTGAAAATTGAACGGCGCAAATTGCGAGTTGATTGCGCCTTTTGCAGCGATACTCCATTACTGGGTGGCTGCTGCTCACACAACCGCTCCAACATATGTAAACGTGGAATTCCACCTGGTGGGTACGTCACATATATGCATTTCAGGAAGGCCCAAATCTGACTTGCAGAGCTGCAATGCGCGATCTGGAACGTCGCAAGTGAGCGCACTCTGGCGGAAACCCTTTTGCAGCAGTGCATCAAGATCCGATAGTCCCAAAAAACTCTGCACGACCAAGTTGAGCACATGTGCCAGACATGGAAAGTGAGTGAGGTTGCCAAGGCCCAGAGCTGCCACCAGATTCGGCCATTGTCACACACTACCAAGCCTGGCGGAGATTAGCTGACAAAAACCACACGTCGCTCTCCTGCTTGATGGCATCCCAGAGCTCCTCGCTGTGTGGCTTCGATTCCCCATGGGAATTAATTTCAGTACGCCTGTTGACGTTTGGCCACGGCTGTGCTCATATCGGTCGCAACAGGTAACGTTCACGGGTCCATGTGGAGGTATACCGTGACGGCTCGTGCAGCGATGAATTCTGAGGAACTGAGTAGGAGGAGAATCAATGTGCACAGACTGGATTCCTGCAATCCCTGGAGTTGGCAGAACACGTACAGCGCCACTGGCAAGATCGTACCCGCTCCACAACATTGACCCAATGGGCATGAGGGAAAGGATCGTCCCGGCCATGGGTACTGGTCCACGCAATCGGGTCGGTGGACCCTGCTAACTGACGGCGTTTAGTACGCATGTTTAATGTTTCCCTCACATGTTTTTTGCAGATCAGGGACAGCTTGCCTGCTGAAATAAAATCGGCTGGCACATTATATGTGGGACTGCCAATGCCATAAAGTTCCTGAAACTGTCAGTCTCCACCACCTGAATGACAGCATTCAAGGGACAGAGTTTTGCAAGGCCAGCATTCAGAGCCTGTGCTCGTGATGGTTTGCCGAGTAGGCCGTCTTTTATCCCATGCCTGTGTTACCGATGGCTGTTTTTTGTTTTGGAGTGTGACATGACGTGAACTTGCTGCAGTGGGTGGAATAACAGTTTCTCTATGACAACATGACCGGTTTTCCCCATGGAGATCCTGTGAGGAAGCCGAAACAGGTGTGTGAGAGCTGGAGGTAGAGGCTCAACATGACCTAAAGATGTAGTGCTGCTGTAGGTTGGCCTACATCTCCAGTGTGTCTTTGGAACTCAGCTACGTGCTTTGTCCGTACATGTGTCCACATATTTGTGGTATTCAGGTTCCTGATATTTTTACCTCTTTTAACTTTTTGCTTACACAGCTTTGCATTGAACATAGCAAATATCATCTACAAGTCTGTCAAAAAAGGACCACGCAGTGCAAGTCATGGGAGCGCCAATTTTGACAGTTCTAAAAAAGAACTGCTCCCAACAGGTGCCAAACTGGAGGCTACAGGCAAGCGAGTCTGCAGCCTACCTCTCCCTCCTCTTTGTACCGTTGGGACAATCTCTTCCTCAGAGCTGCTCCCACCACCTTCCTGTTGCTCACGCCATGTTGGGTCTGGGACTTCATCATCTCCACTACCCCTTCCAACACCTGCTGCTGTTGGATGGTCTGGGCAGCACCATGCTCCACAAAACCTGGCACCTGAGTCTCATCATCATCATAAGATGCGTTCTGCGGTGTGCTGTCCATGGGCACTGGCTCACCCGCCTCTTCAGATTGAGAGAGACACAGCTGTTGCGCATCACTGCATACTCCCTCTTCTTCAAATTGCAGAATGCTGCTTGCCTGTGCCCGTGTTTGCGAGCCAACAGATTCTGAAACAGAAGCAGAGACTCAGCTGGCTCCTGTACAGAACTCTCTGACTGCCTTGGCAATTTGACAGGCGGTGAACAGACAGATGGTTGCTCAACAGTGTTGTGTTCCTGAGAGGAGGTGGAAGGAATTGAAGTCGATGCATTGGCTGCCATCCAACCAACAAACGCTTCAATTTGTTCTTCCCGCAGCAGGGGGGCACCCGAGCTCCTACCAAAGTGCGCATAAAGGAACGCTCCGGGATAAATGGTGGATGCTGTGTCACTGAGGGCGGCAGCAGACACAGAATCCCCACGTCCTCTCCCTGCTGAAACTCCACGGTGTAACGCTGGTATTGTCTGTACTTTTGTTTCCAGCGTTACTTTGCATGTTTTTTGCATTAACCCTTTTGCTCCTTTCCCCCTAACCAGCTGGGATACTGTTGTCCCGGTACCTATATGGATGCTGCTCAGTTCCCGGCTCTGCTGCGTACCCTACTTGCGTGAGTGGCTCCGCTGCTTTGCATGACCCGCCCGCATGTGCGTTTCCTGACTTGCTGTGAAAGCCGTCCGTAGCTTGCAAAGTCCTCTGCAGTGGTCATGACTTACTGCGTGGTTGGCAGCAGCCATTGTTGGGTTCCCTCTGTGTTTTTCTGTCTGGCTCTGCATAGGGGGCGCGGCCCACACCTGTCCTGCTTTATGTGGATTGGGTGTGTATTAGAATTAACTGCTCCGCCTATCGCGTGAAGCAGCTCATATATAAAGTTCCCCAGCCCTAGTGGGCGTTGCAGAGCTTCACATTGAATCCACACTGAATCCCTGAACCTAGCCGTATGTGTTGTGTGTTCAGCTCCTGCTCTGAAGTTGATCAGCTCTGGAGAGCTGATTCCCTGTTCCTGTTGTGTCTTGTTCCCTGATCCTGGATCAAACCCGGTACCTGAATGTCCGAATTGTGTCTTGTGTTTCCGCCTATGCTGGGGGCTGATTACCCAGATCGCCGTTCCTGGAGGCTGTATATCCAGGCCTGTTCCTGCTGTGTCTAATTACCTGAACCCCTGATCTTGGATCGCATCCTGTACCTGACTGTCTGAACTGTGTCCTTTGTGTTATTTTCCTGAAATCCTGCTGTGTCCAGAACCCTGTGCCAGTGACTGTGAATCCTTGCTATATAACCTGAGTTCATCTTGGAAGAAGGAGTCCGGTGTGTGCTGAGTTTCTGTTATTCTGTGCTCAGCCTCTGTGCAATCCCCGGCCAGCTCCCGTTGAGCCTGGCGGGGCTTGCACCAGACCGCTGGGGTTCCTTTTCAGGTCGCTGCCAGATGTCCGGATCCTATGCCTGATGACCATGGCCTGATGTCCGATGTCCGACGACCACTTCCAGATGTCCGGATCCTATCCTTCCTGCCTGATGTCCGGATCCTGCCGATCATTGCCAGATGTCCGGAGCCTGCTGATCGGTGCCAGATGTCCGGAGTCCGAGGCCTGTGTTCCAGTCCGTGTTCCTGTGATTCAATCCATGTTCCTGTCCGTGTTCCTGACTCCCTGAGACCCAGTCCGTGTTCCTGTCTGTGTTCCTGACTCTCTGAGATCCAATCCGTGTTCCTGTTGTTCCTGTGCAGTCTAACTCTGTTTCAGCCATCAGCTCCTGATTCCAGTTACCTGTCTGTTACCTGTCGGCTTGCCTGTCTGCCATCCGTCTGCAGTTCCTTCCAGAGGTTCGGACGTCATCTGCAGAGATCCCCGGCTCTTGCCTGCTCACCTAGGAGCGATCATCTGCCATCCGACTGCAGCTCCATCCGGAAGTTCGGACATCATCTGCAGAGATCCCCGGCTCTTGCCTGCTCACCTGGGAGCGATCATCTGCCATCCGACTGCAGCCTACCTGGAGGCTCCACCATATCAGGTCGTATATACCTGCCTGTCTAGAGACTGCCCTGGTCACTTTCCGTGACAACCTGCCTGTCCCAGAGACTGCCTGGTCACTTGCCGTGACAACCTGCCTGCCTGGTCACTTGCCGTGACAACCTGCCTGCCCTGGTCACTTGCTGTGACAACCTGCCTGTCCCAGAGACTGCCCTGGTCACTAGCCGTGACAACCTGCCTGTCCCAGAGACTGCCTGGTCACTTGCCGTGACAACCTGCCTGTCCCAGAGATTGCCTTGGTCACTTGCCGTGACAACCTGCCTGTCCTGCCGGTTCCTCCTTGGTCTACCCTGTGATGACGTCTGTCCTGGGTCGGTGTCTGATGTTCTCCTGCTGAGCCTGTGCTACGCCTGAGGCCTGAGAGAGAGGCCGTCCTAGTATGCCCGTGCCAGATGACCCTGGACTTCATCAACCCGTGAAGACCCTGCCATCGTCTGACGTTCGTCCTGGGCCGGTGTCTGATGTTCTCCTGCTGAGCCTGTGCTACGCCCGAGGCCTGAGAGTGAGGCCATACTAGTATGCCCGTGCCAGATGATCCTGGACTTCATCAACCCGTGATGACTCCGCCATCGTCTGAAGTCTGTTTGAGGTCGGTGTCTGATGTTCTCCTGCTGAGCCTGTGCTACGCCTAAGGCCTGAGAGAGAGGCCGTCCAAGTATGCCCGTGCCAGATAACCCTGGACTGCATCTACCCGTGATGTCCTCCAGCACTCGTCTGTGATCCTGAGTCGTGTACCCTTCTCTGATGTGCGGAATCGGGAGCCCGGTCTTATGTTCTGTTTTATGTACTGTGTTTCTTTAAGTAAACTTTATGTTTCTTCTTACCTGAAGTTGTGCGGTGTTGTCTAGTCCTGCAGGTCGCCACCTTGCCCACATGCTCAGCTGCCACGGATCCCGGTCGCTGCCCTTCCCTAGTCCGGGCAGGCCCGGGTCTCCCTCCGTGGTCCAGTGGGTCCACATTCTCTTATCATCTGGGACCCATGCCTCACGTTGTCGTGGACTGGCGGCGTGGGAGCATTGGCTAGCTAGGCAAGCTATGCCATGTCCCGGCGCCCCACAGCCGTGGGAAGCGCCACACACGGCCACGACCACGTGCCTTACTCACTGACTTCTTCATCTTGGTAGATTGATAAAGAAAGTCAGAAAAGTTATAAGGCCTAAGTGTGGTTATTACGCAGAGACTGAAGTGAACACTGAAACACAACTGTTCACAATCTGTGAAAGGCTACTCCTTTGTCTACTTCTATAGTGTTTGCAACCAATGTATTGTATACGGATGGAAGCGCGTCACACTAATAGATTATATTTTAAATGGAATGGAGCAGAACCAATTGGAGATAAATGAAAAGGATGAGGCACTGAGACACGCTCAGCAGAGTACAAGCAGCAGTGCTTGAACAAGTAACTGGAGCGTGATGTGCACTCAAAAAATAAAAAACACAGACTGAAGTGAACACTGAAACACAACTGTTCACAATCTGTGAAAGGCTACTCCTTTGTCTACTTCTATAGTGTTTGCAACCAATGTATTGGATACGGATGGAAGCGCGTCACACTAATAGTTAAATTGCATGGAGCTGCAAGAATTACACTGAAGGAAAAAAAAATAGTCTGTGAGTGACAGGTGCAGATGCCTACAGACAGCGTTGCATGCAGAGCAAACTGCAGCGTCACCTGCACTCACACACACCTTGCAGAGCTGTTAAAACAACACTGCAGGCAAAAGGAAGCTTTACACAGCGGTTGGTGCTAGCCTGCCTATAGCACAGTACACTAAATCGCAATCTCTAACTGTCCCTCAGAGTCAGCACAGTAGCGTTCTGTCCCTTACTGAATTCACAGCACAGTGACGCTAAAATGGCGGCGGCGCCTTTTATAGTGCATTCTGACATCATTTCAGCATCCAATCACAGCCATGCCATTAGTTAACATGACCGCAGCAGTACAGGATGTGCCCACACTTCTTAGGATTCCTCATTGGCTGACTAAAATCACATTGCCTCGCAAAGAATTATGGGAACTTCCGATTACGGTATTCGATAAGACGAAAATATCGAAACAAATTATCGAAAGGCCGATAGAGCTAATATCGGCCAATAGCCGATATTTGCATTATCGTATCGCTCAACACTACTAGCCAAGTATGAGGAAAGTTCTAAGAGATATCTCTCCAATGCGCATGAATGTATACCAATGATTGTAGCACGTTGTCTGTAGTTCATAGGTGATAAATAATAAATAGTAAAGAAAGTGTTTTTTTTTCCAGCAATCATATCACGTAACTCCTACAACAGATGTTGTATTTGTAGCTGCCATTACATTTATTTCATTTTTATATTTGTATTACTTACGATATTTGGGCCATGATGATCATCAGTACTATGGTAACGATTGTTCCTTTAGGGTGGGAGTTACTAGGGGAGTATTTAGGGGAGCGGTGTTTACGCCGTTTTGCAGAATGCATGACTTGCTTGATTTCACCGTGTATTTAGAAGTTTATTTCCCCATCATCAATCAATGCACAGAAGATACGGCCAATAGTTTATTCAGGAAAGTGATCTAATTATAATGACATTCTATTTTTCTTTTTTAGTAAACACAGTACGAGGCCTCGCTCTACCTAAATCAGAGCCAAAGACACGGGTCTATTTTTTATCAATCTTTGAAACAAGTAACATTCTACCTGAATCTCATGTCTAGACATGACATCACTTTTCTGTATGCCTTTTATTTTGTGGTATAGTAAGTTTACAAGATCCAGAAATCATAATTGTCATCATGAAAAATAGAAAGTCTTCCAAAACAGCTGCTTTTAGTAATCGTTTTAGCCTGCTTTTGTCTGTCATCTGAACAGTATCATTCAAAGCTAAAGGGTATGCCACACTAAACAAGATCGCTAACGAGATCGCTAAAATATGTCACTATTTAGCGATCTCGTTAGTGACGTCGTTGTGTGTGGCATGTAGCAACGACGTGGCCCCTGCTGTGATCTCGCTGATCGTTCACTAGAGTTCTGGACCGTATTTTGATCGTTAGCGTCCCGCTGGTGATGCTATATCGCTGTGTCTGGCACCTTTTGTGAACGATGTGCGCTGTTTTTTACATCGCAATGACTGCCAAAGTCATTAAGGAGATCGCTAACCGCTTATGCGTTGTTAACGAGATCGCTAAGTGTGGCAGCTACTAGCGACATTAAAACGATCACAAAAACGATCGCATTAGTATGCGTCGTTATTGTGATCGTTAGCGGGAGCGTTTAGTGTGGCAGTACCTTAAGGCTAATGTAAAATAAATGTTTACTCTGACTTGCCACTAATATGTTTGATCAGTAAAGATAAATAGTATACTCCTTTAAACTAACGCTATCTCCCATATTAAGGCATTTTCTACGTTTCTAAAACTTATCTTTCTTACCGGATATGTGGATTCTTGAAGCCAAAATTTGGCACTTTCTTATCCTGTTTTGCTCTATCTAAGGCTCCTCATACATGTTAAAGGGGTTGGCCACAACGTTACATGTCTCTTTCATGTAAACTAACTGCCGTAGATAAGCACTTCACCAAATACTTTGTCAAATACTGCTGTAACGTGAGCTGCTCATCTCGTCACATCATCTCTGGCTGAGAATCTGCTGCTTCCTGAGATGTCAGGTCAGGTCCTCCATCACTTCTGGGCCCTGGAAACTGATAGGGTGGGTGGGGCTTGTGAGCTTGTGGGCGTGGTTTGGCACTTGGGTGGGCGGGGCTGCATTCAGCAGAGCTCACTTGGTTTATATGAATGCTGCCAGCTCTTCCTGCAGACCCAGCTCTATCTCCTATCTGTATGTATACAGCAGGGTGTACAAACATGTACACACATTGCTGGATACCATATGCATTGTGTATACACCCTGCTGAATTTCCTTTATCATATGAATACATTCAGATCTCCCCTCATCCATTAATCCATCCCATCATCCATGTTAGTGCGGGAGAGCAGGTAACACTGATCTTTATTGGCAGGGCTGGTGTAATGGTGCTTTGTGCATTACTTCTATTCCCTGCAGTCCTGCACAGGATATCATGCTGGGCCTGTGTGTGACTTTTGGGGGCGGAGTGGGAGGGGTTTAGGTGGAGTTACAGGTATGTGCTCACTGCTGGTGTTTTGCTGTTCAGCACAGAGTAATTGGTAATAGAGGTAGATTGGTAAACCTAGAATTACCTATTATACGGTAATACAAATAATATAAGATATAATGCTGTATCTAACACGTGCATATTTTTTTCAGAGTAATTTTCGCAATATTGTAAATATCTTGGATGTACCCACATCTACATCTGCAATAAATTTATTTGAGGTCCTTTTTAATAACAACATGTTCTGTGGTTCAAGGTAATATCATGGCACTCGTGAGTCGTGACATGTTGCAGCAGAGATGCACAATTGATGATAATGGTTAGGTGTGGTTGATTTGACTTTTTCTACTTTTCTTTAATGCTTTTGTGTGAAATGAGCTTTAGGTATAAAGGTCGACTTATTTCACTGTGGTTCACAGGGTAAAATAAGTACAAGGGTGTAACGTTGATGCAATCCTTTTCTGAGTCCTTAGGGGACCTATGTTATCTGTCTTTTATCACATTGTCTCATTCGTTAAAGATTTCTGGTTCTTTATTCTATTCAGGGTTAACGATTTGGGCAATTGATTTAAGAACGAATGTCTACATCAGATAAATTGTAAGAATACAGTGTACGGTAATTGTAATCTCGGTTATGTTACACCTCCTCGCCAAATTATCTCTGGGAATAGTAAAGTAAATGTTAATATCTTTATTGTCGATGTGAATACTTTTCCGTCCAATTATGACAAGAGCATTCTTAAGGTGATACCTTTATTGGCTAACAGAAATTATATGTTCGCTAGCTTTCAGAGCACAGTGGCTCCTTCTTCAGCAAGATTACATTTGAAAATGTTATTGTCAGCATTTAAAATAATTTCCAGGTAAGTATCTCCATGATAAAAATATAACACTGTTAGTAAGAATTCATTGTGGACCTATGTTTATTGCAGGTAAATAAGTGAGGTGTATAAGTGGCTCAGGAATTGGTGCAGAAAGGAGAGTTTCAGGTTCCAGGAGAACTTCTGTTACAAGTTTTATGGTAGAGATGGGCTGTACCTCAATGGATAGGGCACAGCTGTGTTGGGGAAAAGAATGGCTCGGAGGTTGGAAGAGTGTTTAGTCTAGAAACTGTGCAGGATAGCAATTACTGTACAGGAGGGGAAGCTAGTGACATGGGCCTAAGTAAGGAAAGTGGGGATGGAATAGGGGGAGGGATTAGTACAGTGTAAGGAGTTGTCTACAGCTCAGACAACCGGTTCTGAATTTTTCGCTCTGTTATCAGCAGCTATCATCTTGTCAGACATGCAATAAACAAACTCGAGTACACCATGTTCCACTAAGTCACGTAAGTGGTGATGTTTTACATCAATGTGCTTAGTCCCTGCACTAATCTTCTCACTGCTGGCAAGTTTAATGCATCCTTGGTTGTCCTCATAGATAACTGTTGGTTGAGCTAGTGGCTTGCCAAAATCTTCCAAAAGTTGTTTCAAGCAAATTACTTCTTGACTTGCATAGGCAGCATATAGTCTGCTTCTGTAGAAGATAATGTGACTGACATTTGTTTTTTGCCGGACCAAGAAATTGAATTTTCTCCTTACTTGAACAAGTAACCATTTGTTGATTTCCGCTCACTTGATTCTCTAACTCAATCTGCATCCACATAACCTCTGGGAGTGAGATCTCTTGATGCAGATATCTTAAGATTTAGCCTTTGAGTTTCTTTAAGATATTGAAGAATTCTCTTAATTGCATTCCAGTCTGCTTACACGTCGGCAGAGAATTCCAACTGTGGCTGTGATATCCGGACAAGTTGTGGTTGCTATGGACAGAAGCGCCCCCAATGCTTGTCTGTAACTCTCATTGCTGGGGAGCAGATCTTCTTCTCCTTCCAACTTTAAATAGGATGGATCCATTGGTGTTGACGCACATTTGACTTCTGACATTCCAAACTGGTTTAGGCAGTGTTCTGACCATATAAGAAAGGCGTCTTATACCTTTATTATACCTTTGTTTGGCCTTTCTGATCTCCTGACTGGAGGTTGACTTGGTTCTTCTGTGTCTTCCTTGGTGGCTTCAGAGCTTGTCCACACTTCAGTGTTTTCCTTTCCCGTGTCTGGGTTTGGTGATTGAGATTCTTGTTCTTGCTTCTTAGGTTGAATAACTGGTGTAACTTCATGGAATTTGATAGAGTTTTCATCAATCACTACATCTCTGCTGATTGTTGCTTTGTTGGTCTATGGGTGCAGGATTCTGTATCCCTTTTGAGTTTCACTATAGCCCACCAGGACTTATTGCTTTGCTTGTGATTTCCACTTGGAACGTTTTTCTTTGGGAACATACACAAACGTTTTGCTTCCAAATATCCTGAGGTGCTTTCAGGTTAGGCTTCTCTCAGTTCCATAGCTCATATGGAGTTTTATTTGTGGCTTTACCTGGCACTCTGTTTTGAAAATAGCAAGCTGTCATGATGGCTTCTCCCCAATACATTGTAGGTAGATTCGCATCAAACAACATACTTCTTCCACTTTCACAGAGAATATGGTTCTTTCTCTCTGCAATGCCATTTTGTTCTGGGTTGTATGAAATGGTAGTCTGGAACATGATTCCATTCTTTTTCAAAATGGTTTGCACAATACCACTTGTATATTCGGTTCCATTATCTGCATGCAGGGCTTTTGGCACTCTTCCAAATTTGTTAAACACTACAGCAAGATATTCTTAAAGTTTCTGTGGAACTTCATCCTTAAGGTACTGCCACACTTAGCGATCTCGTTAGCGATCACGATAACGACGCAATCGTTGGTGTGATCTCTTTTAGGTCGCTAGTAGCTGCCAAACAGGAGATCTCATAAACGACTCATCAGCGGTCAGCGATCTCTTTAACGACTTTGGCGGTCGTTAGGATGTCATTAGCATGTACTGAGCGCTTCTGATTCATAGGAATTTCCAACATTGCTCCTGCTCTCTGCGTCCTGCTAGCCTGCTTTGCAACTTCTGCGATCCTCTCTGTGACGCAAAAGAGAGCTTACAGATATTGCGATCCACTCCGTGACGCAAAACAGTCATATGCGTCACAAACGAGGTCGCTCGTCGTTCGCAAAAGGTGCCAAACACAGCGATTCAGGCTCACCAGTGGGACGCCAACGATCAAAAAATGGTCCAGAACGCTAGTGAACGATCAGCGACATCACAGCAGGGGCCACATCGTTGCTACATGCCACACACAACGAGGTCGCTAACGAGATCGCAAAATAGTGACGTTTTAGTGATCTCGTTTGCGATCTCGTTTAGTGTGGCATACCCTTTACTGTGAAGCAGGTAGGTGACTGTATATCTGGAGTGGTCATCAATAAATGTGAGAAAATATCTCTTCTTGTTGGGAGTTTGAATACTCATTGGACTACATACAGTACAGACCAAAAGTTTGGACACACCTTCTCATTCAAAGATTTTTCTGTATTTTCATGACTATGAAAATTGGAAATTCACACTGAAGGCATCAAAACTATGAATTAACACATGTGGAATTATATACTTAACAAAAAAGTGTGTAACAACTGAAATTATGTCTTATATTCTAGGTTCTTCAAAATAGCCACCTTTTGCTTTGATGACTGCTTTGCACACTCTTGGCATTCTCTTGATGAGCTTCAAGAGGTAGTCACCGGGAATGGTTTTCACTTCACAGGTGTGCTGTTATGATTTGGTAGCTGAGGAGAGCAGGCAAAAAGGAAATACACCAGAGCAGTTGGAAACTATGAGATTGCAGTACCCTACTAACCACCACAACTAGAGGCAGCCGTGGAGCGTTCCTACGTTGGTCCTAGACGCCTCGTCACAGCCTGAGAAACTAACTACACCTAAAGATAGAAAGAGGAAAGCTATCTGCCGCGGAGCAGATCCCCAAAGAACATAGAAAGCCCCCAAACATGTAATGGCGGTTAGACAAGAAGAAATACTGACACAGACAGAAAATAGTATGAGCAAACGTTGGGGCCCAAACTTACTAAATAGAAAAGGATAGGAAGGGCACTTACTGCAATCCCAAAAAACCCTGATAAGCACCAACTCTACTAATTTCAAAAACACCTGAGATCACACGACCTCTACCACCTAAATTAGTTCTCTGGTGTAACCAAAAACAAAACAGCAGCCACTGAGAAAACTGGAAAAAGCAAATGTACAAACATCAATGGCTGAACTGAACTGAGAGGCAAAAGCCCCCAGAGGGGACCCTGAAGGCCCCCACAGAAGTGCAGGACAAAATGCAAAAATCAAGCACAAAAACAAAAAGAAGAAAAGGTCTTATCTGTTAGCAGGAGATTCAGACACAACACAGCAGGCTTCAAAGGAAACAGGAATCAAGGATTGAGAGCAGAACAATTGATCACCAGCAACCCTGATGGGAAGGTGACTCCCTTATATAAGACCAGTCAGTAACACCTGATTCCCACTCCTCACAATCTTCACTGGACAGTCCAGTACCATTTGTAACCACCAGAGGGAGCTTCTGCTCAGAACTCATTTCCAGCCTATTCACAACAGTACCCTCCCCTTGAGGAGGGGTCACCGAACCCTCATTTGAGCAACCAGGTCGGTCAGGATGAGTTCTATGATACGCACGGATGAGTCTCCTAGCATGGATGTCCGAAGCAAACACCCAAAATTGTCTTCCTGACCATAACCTCTCCATTTAACCAAATACTGGAGTTTCCATCTAGAAAAACGAGAATTCAATATTTTCTCAACCACATACTCCAGATTGCCCTCAACCAAAACAGGGTCAGGAGGCACAGTAGTAGGAACCACTGGCTCAACAAACCTCTTCAACAAGGACTTGTGGAACACGTTATGGATCTTAAATGTCCCTGGAAGAAGCAAACGAAAAGAAACAGGGTTAAGAATCTCCATGATCTTATAAGGTCCAATGAACCTAGGCTTAAATTTAGGAGATGCCACTCTCATAGGAATATTTCTTGAGGACAACCAGACCAAGTCCCCCACTTTAAACCGAGGACCATCAGTCCTATGCCGGTTAGCAAACCGCTGGGCCCTCTCCTGAGAGAGGGACAACCTCTCCACTACCTGGTCCCAAATCTGTTGCATACGCTCCACAACAGAGTCAACACCCGGGCAGACAGAAGCCTCCGTCTGTCCAGAAGAAAATCGAGGGTGAAACCCAGAATTACAGAAAAATGGAGACATCAAAGTGGCAGAGCTAGCCCTATTATTAAGAGCAAACTCAGCCAAAGGCAAAAAAGAGACCCAGTCATCCTGATCAGCAGACACAAAGCATCTTAGATAAGCCTCCAATGTCTGGTTTGTTCTCTCAGTTTGACCATTGGTCTGAGGATGAAACGCCGAGGAGAAAGACAATTGAACACCAATTTTAGAACAAAAGGTCCTCCAAAATCTGGAAACAAACTGGACTCCTCTGTCAGACACAATGTTCTCAGGAATGCCGTGTAAACGAACCACGTGCTGAAGGAACAAAGGCACCAATTCAGAGGAGGAAGGCAACTTAGGTAATGGCACAAGATGTATCATCTTGGAAAACCTATCGCAAATCACCCAGATGACGGTCATTCTCTGAGAAACAGAGAGTCGGAAATGAAATCCATAGAGATATGGGTCCATGGTCTCTTGGGCACCGGTAATGGCATCAACAAACCACTAGAACGAGAGCAAGGCTTGGAGCGAGAGCAAGTCCCGCAGGACTGCACAAACTCCCTGACATCACGAGACAAGGTAGGCCACCAAAAGGACCGACCAACCAAGTCCCTGGTACCAAAAATTCCGGGATGACCGGCCAACGCGGAACAATGAATCTCAGACATTACACTCTTTTTCCACTGGTCCGGGACAAACAATTTCCCAACAGGGCAGCGCTCGGGCTTATCTTCCTGGCACCCCTCCAGAGCCAGTCTCAAATTGGGCGAGATGGCGGAAAGAACTACACCCTCTTTCAAAATAACAGAAGGATCAGATAACTCAGGAGAGTCCGCCAGGAAACTCCTCGAGAGGGCATCCGCCTTAACATTTTTAGTGCCAGGAAGAAATGAAACCACAAAATTAAAACGTGTGAAAAACAAGGCCCACCTGGCCTGTCTAGGATTAAGTCGCTTGGCAGATTCCAGATAAACTAGATTCTTATGGTCAGTAAGGACCACCACCTGATGTTTGGCTCCCTCCAGCCAATGTCTCCACTCTTCAAAAGCCCACTTCATGGCTAATAACTCCCGATTACCCACGTCATAATTACGTTCAGTGGGAGAAAATTTTCGAGAGAAAAAGGCACAAGGGTTACTTTTAGAGGTCTCTGGATCTCTTTGGGACAAAACGGCACCTGCCCCAATTTCAGAGGCATCAACCTCCACCTGAAATGGTAGAGAAACATCAGGCTGCCGTAGAACAGGAGCAGAAGTGAATCTCTGCTTAAGTTCCTGAAATGCAGAGACTGCCTCAGGAGGCCAATTCACCACATCAGAACCCTTCTTGGTCAAATCAGTTAATGGTTTAACAATAACAGAGAAATTACCAATAAATTTACGATAAAAATTGGCAAAACTGTTATGATTCGGTAGCTGAGGAGTGCAGGCAAAAAGGCAATACACCAGAGCAGTTGGAATCTATGAGATTGCAGTACCCTGACTAACCACCACAACTAGAGGCAGCCGTGAGCGTTCCTACGTTGGTCCTAGACGCCTCGTCACAGCCTGAGAAACTAACTACACCTAAAGATAGAAATAGGAAAGCTATCTGCCCCGGAGCAGAACCCCAAAGATAATAGCAAGCCCCCAAACATGTAATGGCGGTTAGACAAAACGAAATACTGACACAGACAGAAAATAGTATGAGCAAACGTTGGGGCCCAAACTAACTAAATAGAAAAGGATAGGAAGGGTACTTACTGCAATCCCAAAAAAAACCCTGAAAGCACCAACTCTACTAATTTCAAAAACACCTGAGATCACACGACCTCTACCACCTAAATTAGCTCTCTGGTGTAACAAAATCAAAACAGCAGCCACTGAAAAAACTGGAAAAAGCAAAAGTACAAACATCAGTGGCTGAACTAAACTGAGAGGGCAAAAGCCCCCTGAGGGGACCCAGAAGGCCCCCACAGAAGTGCAGGACAAAATGCAAAAATCAAGCACAGAAACAAAAAGAAGAAAATATCTTATCTGTTAGAAGGAGATGCAGACACGACACAGCAGGCTACAAGGGAAACTGGAATCAAGGATTCAGACCAGAACAATTGATCACCGGCAACCCTGATGGGAAGGTGACTCCCTTATATAAGACCAGTCAGTAACACCTGATTCCCAGTCCTCACAATCTTCACTGAACAGACCAGTACCGCTTGTAACCACCAGAGGGAGCCTCTGCTCAGAACTCATCTCAAGCCCATTCACAACACAAAACCCAAGAATCTTTGAAGAGCCTTTAAAGAAGTAGGTTGGACCCAATCACAGATAGCCTGAACTTTGACCGGGTCCATTTCAATAACAGATGGGGACAAAATGAAACCCAGAAATGAGATCCTCTGAACGCCAAAAAGACACTTTGATCCCTTCACATACAGAGCATTCTCTCTCAAAATCTGGAACACAGTCCGAACATGTTTTACATGAGAGTCCCAGTCATTGGAAAAAATCAAGATATCATCCAAATAAACAATCAGAAATTTATCCACAAAATCCCTGAAAATGTCATTCATGAAGGACTGGAAGACAGAAGGAGCATTAGTGAGCCCAAAGGGCATCACAAGGTACTCAAAATGCCCTTCAGGGTATTAAATGCCGTCTTCCATTCATCCCCGTGCTTAATGCGAATAAGGTTATATGCCCCCCTGAGGTCAAGCTTGGTAAACCAAGTATCGTTTTTCACCCTGGAAAACAGATCAGAGATCAAGGGTAATGGATATTGATATTTCACAGTAATATTGTTCAAGAGACGATAATCAATACACGGCCTTAATGAACCATCCTTTTTGGCCACAAAGAAAAAACCGGCACCTAAGGGTGAAGAGGATGGTCAGATATGACCCTTCTCCAATGACTCCTTGATATAAGACCGCATAGCGTCATGTTCAGGTACAGACAAGTTAAAAAGGCGACCTTTAGGGAATTTACTACCAGACACTAATTCAATAGCGCAGTCATAGCTCCTATGGGGAGGTAAGGATGCAGATTTACTTTCGCTAAACACATCAGAAAAATCAATCAAAAAGTCAGGAACATCCTGAGCCTGGGGGGAGGCAGAAAAAACAGGAGTGTTGGCATTAACACATTGACAGCCCCAACTGGTAACAGACACAGATTTCCAATCCAAAACAGGATTATGAGACTGTAACCAAGGGAAACCCAGTACGATAATGTCATGCAGATTATACAGAACCAAAAATTTGCAACTCTCCTGATGATCAGGTTCTACCTCATTATCACCTGAGTAGAGAACTGAGGTTTATTCTCAGCCAAAGGGGTAGAATCGATCCCCAGTAGGGGAATAGACTTCCGTAGGGGTATCAAGGGAAACCCACAACGTTTAGCAAAATCAAAATCCATCAGGTTAATAGCTGCTCCAGAATCAACGAAAGCCTGAGCAGAAAATGAAGACAGAGAGCACATCAGGGTAACAGTTAACAAAAACTTAGTCTGAACACTACCAAGACAACTGAGCGAGCAAAACGTCTTCCCCGCTTAGGGCAGACAGAAATAGCATGAGAGGCATCACCACAGTAGAAACATAACCCATTGCGCTTTCGAAATTCATGACGCTGTGCCCCAGAAACCACTCTATCACACTGCATGGATTCAGAAGCAGGTTCACAAGGCAACATTATTCCACGCATACCTTTCCGCTCACGCAAACGTCTGTCAATTTGAATCGCTAATGACATAGAATCATTGAGACCAGAGGGAACAGGGAATCCCACCATAACATCCTTTACATTATCTGACAGTCCCTTCCGAAAAAGAGCTTCCAAAGCGTCGTCATTCCATTTGGTCAGGACTGCCCACCTACGGAATCTCTGACAGTATAACTCAGCGTCCTCAAGCCCCTGACTTAATGCCAACAAAGTTTTTTCAGCTTGATCAGTGCCATTAGGCTCATCGTACAATAACCCCAAAGCCTGAAAAAACGCATCAACATCACTCAAAACAGGATCCCCAGGTGTCAGGGAAAAAGCCCAATCCTGAGGGTCGCCGCGCAGGAGAGAGATGACAATTTGAACCTGCTGCGCTGCGTTCCCTGAGGACTTAGATTTTAAGGCAAAAAACAATTTACAGTTATTTTTGAAATTCAGAAACTTAGCTCGATCCCCTAAAAACAAATCTGGCATGGGAATCCTAGGTTCCACAACAGGCAACCTAGCAAGATAGGTAGCAATACTCCGAACTTCAGTGGCAAGCTGATCCACACGGCCAGACAACTGTGCAAACTCCATTGAGAGAAAAAAAAAAAAAATCCTCCTCAGCACCCAGAGATACAGAGGGGAAAAAAAAAATGCAACAAACAAAAAAAAAAAAAATCTCTGACAACTCTGACAACTTTTTTCTTTCACAATATTTTTCCTTCTGTGAGTACCATATAATTTTCAGTTTAGGCCGGTGATACTGTTATGATTTGGTAGCTGAGGAGAGCAGGCAAAAAGGAAATACACCAGAGCAGTTGGAAACTATGAGATTGCAGTACCCTGACTAACCACCACAACTAGAGGCAGCCGTGGAGCGTTCCTACGTCGGTCCTAGACGCCTCGTCACAGCCTGAGAAACTAACTACACCTAAAGATAGAAAGAGGAAAGCTATCTGCCCTGGAGCAGATCCCCAAAGAACATAGAAAGCCCCCAAACATGTAATGGCGGTTAGACAAGAAGAAATACTGACACAGACAGAAAATAGTATGAGCAAACGTTGGGGCCCAAACTTACTAAATAGAAAAGGATAGGAAGGGCACTTACTGCAATCCCAAAAAACCCTGAAAAGCACCAACTCTACTAATTTCAAAAACACCTGAGATCACACGACCTCTACCACCTAAATTAGTTCTCTGGTGTAACCAAAAACAAAACAGCAGCCACTGAGAAAACTGGAAAAAGCAAATGTACAAACATCAATGGCTGAACTGAACTGAGAGGCAAAAGCCCCCAGAGGGGACCCTGAAGGCCCCCACAGAAGTGCAGGACAAAATGCAAAAATCAAGCACAAAAACAAAAAGAAGAAAAGGTCTTATCTGTTAGCAGGAGATTCAGACAACACAGCAGGCTTCAAAGGAAACAGGAATCAAGGATTGAGAGCAGAACAATTGATCACCGGCAACCCTGATGGAAGGTGACTCCCTTATATAAGACCAGTCAGTAACACCTGATTCCCACTCCTGACAATCTTCACTGGACAGTCCAGTACCGTTTGTAACCACCAGAGGGAGCTTCTGCTCAGAACTCATTTCCAGCCTATTCACAACAGTGTGCCCTGTCAGGTTTAATAAGTGGGATTTCTGGCCGGTTTTCACTTCACAGGTGTGCCCTGTCAGGTTTAATAAGTGGGATTTCTGGCCTTATAAATCATGAAGTCATGAAAATACAGAAAAATCTTTAAATGAGAAGGTGTGTCCAAACTTTTGGTCTGCACTGTATGCGTATGTCTTTATAAGTGAGTGGGTGAAAGTATTTTTACTGGTGTTTTCATGTATTGCAGTTGTGTATAAATTAGTATATGAATTTCATATTGATTCGTATAGTTACTGACTTGCTATTATTATACTGTTTTATTGTAATTTACGAATAGTTTTCTTAGCAGAGGTGGGTGAACTCAAACGGTAAAGTTCGGGGGCTGTACTGGACACAGAACACGGACTTTTCCTGGAAGTCCTACTTACTGTTCAGATTCAGGAGCCCGAACAAAGTTTGTTAAAAGGCAGCGCAGCCAATCGACAAGACTTTGATGTGTGGGCACTTATGGCTCAAAACCAGCCATGTCAAGTATTGGGGGACCCCACACCATTTTTAAAATTATTTATCTAAATAATTTTAAAAAATGGCATGGGAATTCTTGTATTTTTGATAACCAGACAATAAAGCTGACAGCTAAGAAGCTAAGGGTTGCAGCCATCAGCTGTCAGCTTTACTTGCACTGGCTATCAAGAATAGAGGGGACCCCACACCATTTTTTTCTTTATTTATTAGCTAAATGGACATGCGCCGACTGATGAATACTCTCATCAGCATACAACTGCTTGCTGCTATCAGCGAGACCAGGCGCACAACGATGAGAGTAGTACTCTCATCGTCTAACACCTGTGACTGTCGGTAACCGTTTCACTGCCAGTCACAGCTGCTGGCTCACATGCTGTCATTTGTGTGACAGAGTGAGAAATGTAGCACTGTGACATGTGGTGACATGTAAGGTTACAGCTAGTGTTGAGCGATACGATACTGCAAATATCGGGTATTGGCCGATATTAGCTCTATCGGCCTTTCGATAATTCGTTTCGATATTTTCGTCTTATCGAATACCGGAATCGGAAGTTCCCATAATTCTTTGCGAGGCAATGTGATTTTAGTCAGCCAATGAGGAATCCTAAGAAGTGTGGGCACATCCTGTACTGCTGCGGTCATGTTAACTAATGGCATGGCTGTGATTGGATGCTGAAATGATGTCAGAATGCACTATAAAAGGCGCCGCCGCCATTTTAGCGTCACTGTGCTGTGAATTCAGTAAGGGACAGAACGCTGCTGTGCTGACTCTGAGGGACAGCTTGAGATTGCGATTTAGTGTACTGTGCTGTAGGCAGGCTAGCACCAACCGCTGTGTAAAGCTTCCTTTTGCCTGCAGTGTTGTTTTAAACAGCTCTGCAAGGTGTGTGTGAGTGCAAGTGACGCTGCAGTTTGCTCTGCATGCAACGCTGTCTGTAGGCATCTGCACATGTCACTCACAGACTCTTTTTTTTTTCCTTCAGTGTAATTCTTGCAGCTCCATGCAATTTAACTATTAGTGTGACGCGCTTCCATCCGTATCCAATACATTGGTTGCAAACACTATAGAAGTAGACAAAGGAGTAGCCTTTCACAGATTGTGAACAGTTGTGTTTCAGTGTTCACTTCAGTCTGTGTTTTTATTTTTTGAGTGCACATCACGCTCCAGTTACTTGTTCAAGCACTGCTGCTTGTACTCTGCTGAGCGTGTCTCAGTGCCTCATCCTTTTCATTTTTCTCCAATTGGTGCTGCTCCATTATATTTGAAAAAAATCTAATCTATTAGTGTGACGCGCTTCCATCCGTATCCAATACATTGGTTGCAAACACTATAGAAGTAGACAAAGGAGTAGCCTTTCACAGATTGTGAACAGTTGTGTTTCAGTGTTCACTTCAGTCTGTGTTTTTTATTTTTTGAGTGCACATCACGCTCCAGTTACTTGTTCAAGCACTGCTGCTTGTACTCTGCTGAGCGTGTCTCAGTGGCTCATCCTTTTCATTTATCTCCAATTGGTTCTGCTCCATTCCATTTAAAATATAATCTATTAGTGTGACGTGCTTCCATCCGTATACAATACATTGGTTGCAAACACTATAGAAGTAGACAAAGGAGTAGCCTTTCACAGATTGTGAACAGTTGTGTTTCAGTGTTCACTTCAGTCTCTGCCTGCGTAATAACCACACTTAGGCCTTATAACTTTTCTGACTTTCTTTATCAATCTACCAAGATGAAGAAGTCAGTGAGTAAGGCACGTGGTCGTGGCCGTGGAGTTTCAGCAGGGAGAGGACGTGGGGATTCTGTGGCTGCTGCCGCCCTCAGTGACACAGCATCCACCAGTTTTACCCATGAGCGTTCCTTTATGCGCACTTTGGTAGGAGCTCGCGTGCCCCCCTGCTGATGGAAGAACAAATTGAAGCCGTTGTTGGTTGGATGGCAGCCAATGCATCGACTTCAATTCCTTCCACCTCCTCTCAGGAACACAACACTGTTGAGCAACCATCTGTCTGTTCACCGCCTGTCAAATTGCCCAGGCAGTCAGAGAGTTCTGTACAGGAGCCAGCTGAGTCTCTGCTTCTGTTCTCAGAATCTGTTGGCTCGCAAACACGGGCACAGGCAAGCAGCATTCTGCAATTTGAAGAAGAGGGAGTATGCAGTGATGCGCAACAGCTGTGTCTCTCTCAATCTGAAGAGGCGGGTGAGCCAGTGCCGATGGACAGCACACCGCAGAACGCATCTTATGATGATGATGAGACTCAGGTGCCAGGTTTTGTGGAGCATGGTGCTGCCCAGATCATCCAACAGCAGCAGGTGTTGGAAGAGGTAGTGGAGATGATGAAGTCCGAGACCCAACATGGCGTGAGCAACAGGAAGGTGGTGGGAGCAGCTCTGAGGAAGAGATTGTCCCAACGGTACAAAGAGGAGGGAGAGGTAGGCTGCAGACTCGCTTGCCTGTAGCCTCCAGTTTGGCACCTGTTGGGAGCAGTTCTCTTAGAACTGTCAAAATTGGCGCTCCCATGACTTGCACTGCGTGGTCCTTTTTTGACAGACTTGTAGATGATATTTGCTATGTTCAATGCAAGCTGTGTAAGCAAAAAGTTAAAAGAGGTAAAAATATCAGGAACCTGAATACCACAAATATGTGGACACATGTACGGACAAAGCACGTAGCTGAGTTCCAAAGACACACTGGAGATGTAGGCCAACCTACAGCAGCACCTACATCTTTAGGTCATGTTCGAGCCTCTACCTCCAGCTCTCACACACCTGGTTCGGCTTCCTCACAGGATCTCCATGGAAGAACCTCGGTCACTGTTGTCCATAGACAAACTGTTATTCCACCCACTGCAGCAAGTTCACAGTCATCGTCACACTCCCAGAACAAAAAACAGCCATCGGTAACACAGGCATGGGATAAAAGACGGCCATACTCGGCAAACCATCCACGAGCACAGGCTCTGAATGCTGGCCTTGCAAAACTCCTGTCCCTTGAAATGCTGTCATTCAGGCTGGTGGAGACTGACAGTTTCAGGAACTTTATGGCATTGGCAGTCCCACAATATAATGTGCCAAGCCGATTTTATTTCAGCAGGCAAGCTGTCCCCGCTCTGCAAAAACATGTCGAGGGAAACATTAAACATGCGCTACTAAACGCCGTCAGTAGCAGGGTCCACCTGACCACCGATGCGTGGACCAGTACCCATGGCCAGGGACGATACCTTTCCCTCACTGCCCATTGGGTCAATGTTGTGGAGCCGGGTACAGATCTTGCCAGTGGCGCTGTACGTGTTCTGCCAACTCCAAGGATTGCAGGAATCCAGTCTGTGCACATTGATTCCTCCTCCTACTCCAGTTCCTCAGAATCATCGCTGCACGAGCCGTCACGGTATACCTCCACATGGACCCGTGAACGCTTACCTGTTGCGACCGATATGAGCACAGCCGTGGCCAAACGTCAACAGGCCGTACTGAAATTAATTCCCATGGGGAATCGAAGCCACACAGCGCAGGAGCTCTGGGATGCCATCAAGCAGGAGAGCGACGTGTGGTTTTTGTCAGCTAATCTCCAGCCAGGCTTGGTAGTGTGTGACAATGGCCGAAATCTGGTGGCAGCTCTGGGCCTTGGCAACCTCACTCACATACCATGTCTGGCACATGTGCTCAACTTGGTCGTGCAGAGTTTTTTGAGGGACTATCCGGATCTTGATGCACTGCTGCACAAGGTCCGCCTAGAGTGCGCTCACTTGCGACGTTCCAGCATGGCCAGATCACGCATTGCAGCTCTGCAAGTCAGATTTCGCCTTCCTGAACATCGCATCATATGTGATGTACCCACCAGGTGGAATTCCACGTTACATATTGTGAGACAGTGAAGGAATATATGTTGAATGGGGTGTACATTTCACCTAGGTATAAGGGAAATGTGTGGCTTTGTAAACCTAGTGGTAGAGAAAGGTCACTACACCTTACATTCATTACACACTTGCAGCTCAGGCCTGAAACTACTCAGGTGTTAATTAGGAGACCAGAAGTAGGTGTCTGCAAACACAATCAGAGAGCTGGCTTAGTCTGGACACAGGAGGTGTCCCGGCACAAGAAGCAGTCTCCAGGAGTTGGAGCTGGCTTAGTCTGGACACAGGAGGTGTCCCGGCACAAGAAGCAGTCTCCAGGAGTGGGAGCTGGCTTAGTCTGGACACAGGAAGGTGTCCCGGCACAAGAAGCAGTCTCCAGGAGTGTGAGCTATCTCAGTCTGGGTGCAGGAAGTACCCCGGACACAGGAGTAGTCTCAGTGGGAATCCGTGCGAATAGCGGCTGAATAGGAGTGGATCTCTCTGAAGTCTGGACGCTGAAGGGGCCTTCAGACACAAGGAGGAGTATCTATGAAACTCCATACTGGTAACATATATCATATGTGTTGTTTTGGGCACAGACTGGTAGAGTCTGGACCCGGATAAATAGGGAAATCGATCTATGTGTAATTAGTGGCTAGACAAGCCTAGGTTTTCTGTTTATGCTTTATTTTTATCTGTTTGCTGTGGACTTTAATAAAGCTGGTTGCGGCCAGTTTTACACCAGAACTGCTGTCTGAATGAACTGTTTTCGTGCCATTCTGTCTACCCAGACAGCGATCCTAGAGCTATATCCCCTGGAAATGTTACAATTGGTGGAGAATGCGGGCAGCGCAGTGGCTGATACAGTTAGTGCTGGAGTGTGCATGCAGCACAGTGGCTTAGAGACAGCAATAAAGATGAAGCTGATGAGGCCATGACTGGTCCAGAGTTCACTGTCTCTGTTGGATTGTTGACCAGCCCTCCGTCTGGATGACCAGCCCTCCGGTCTGGAGAAGAGGGAGGGGATATGTGAGCAAGTGAAGGAATATGTGTTGAATGGGGTGTACATTTCACCTAGGTATAAGGGAAATGTGTGGCTTTGTAAACCTAGTGGTAGAGAAAGATCACTACACCTTACATTCATTACACACTTGCAGCTCAGGCCTGAAACTACTCAGGTGTTAATTAGGAGACCAGAAGTAGGTGTCTGCAAACACAATCAGAGAGCTGGCTTAGTCTGGACACAGGAGGTGTCCCGGCACAAGAAGCAGTCTCCAGGAGTTGGAGCTGGCTTAGTCTGGACACAGGAGGTGTCCCGGCACAAGAAGCAGTCTCCAGGAGTGGGAGCTGGCTTAGTCTGGACACAGGAAGGTGTCCCGGCACAAGAAGCAGTCTCCAGGAGTGTGAGCTATCTCAGTCTGGGTGCAGGAAGTACCCCGGACACAGGAGTAGTCTCAGTGGGAATCCGTGCGAATAGCGGCTGAATAGGAGTGGATCTCTCTCAAGTCTGGACGCTGAAGGGGCCTTCAGACACAAGGAGGAGTATCTATGAAACTCCATACTGGTAACATATATCATATGTGTTGTTTTGGGCACAGACTGGTAGAGTCTGGACCCGGATAAATAGGGAAATCGATCTATGTGTAATTAGTGGCTAGACAAGCCTAGGTTTTCTGTTTATGCTTTATTTTTATCTGTTTGCTGTGGACTTTAATAAAGCTGGTTGCGGCCAGTTTTACACCAGAACTGCTGTCTGAATGAACTGTTTTCGTGCCATTCTGTCTACCCAGACAGCGATCCTAGAGCTATATCCCCTGGAAATGTTACAATATGTTGGAGCGGTTGTGTGAGCAGCAGCCAGCAGTAATGGAGTATCAGCTGCAACAGGCGCAATCAACTCGCAATTTGCGCCGTTCACAATTCACCACTACTGAGTGGGCCTCTATGAAGGACATCTGTGACGTTTTGCGTGCGTTTGATGTCTCAACGCGGATGGCGAGTGCAGATGATGCACTAGTCAGCATGACTGTCCCCCTTATCTGCCTGCTTCAGAAATCACTGAAAGCACTAAAGGAAGAGGTTTTGGAAGAGGTGGAGGATGAGGAGTCACAAATTCAATTACCTTCAGGACAGTCAGCGCAACGTGGTTCCTCACAAAGGGCTGGGCAGGGCTCACTTTGTGAGGAGGATGAGGAGGAGGAGGAGTCAATGGAGGAGGAAGAAATCCCTACAGAGGGAGGTACACAACGCTGTAGTCAGTATGTAGAGCGAGGGTGGGGTGATGCAGAGGAGACAGAGATGACGCCTCTTCCAGAGGACAGCCTTTGTTGGCCAGTTGGGAGTCTGCAGCACATGGTTGATTTCATGCTTCAGTGCCTGAGAAACGACCGCCGCATCGCCCACATTCTCAGCACGTCAGATTATTGGGTGTACACCCTCCTAGACCCTCGCTACCGGGACAACTTACAAACCCTCATCACACCGGTGAACCGGGACCGTAAAATGCAGGAGTACCAAGACACACTGGTGCAATCCATACTGTTGTACATTCCAGCCGAGAGAGCTGCTGCTGCTGCTACTGCTTTACAAAGCAGCTCTGTGCGTCGAGGCAGTGTAGACACCTCTACAACAAGAGGGAGCAGAAGCAGCGCCTCTGCACAGGGCAAGAACTGTATGTTACAAATGTGGCAAAGTTTTGTGACAGCGCCAGCAAGGTCTACACCATCCGAGACGGCTCCAGTCCCCAGGAAGAAACGTTTCCGTAAGATGGTGACAGACTACTTGGCTTTCCCTCTAAGTGTCCTCCCAGATGCCTCTTCCCCTTTCAAATTTTGGGTCTCTAAGTTGGATACATGGCCAGAGCTTAGCCAGTATGCATTGGAGGTGCTGGCTTGTCCTGCTGCCAGTGTATTATCTGAGCGTGTCTTTAGTGCTGCAGGTGGTGTAGTAACAGACCGTCGCATGCGACTATCCTCAGAGAATGTAGACCGGCTTACTTTTCTGAAAATGAACAAGGCATGGATCTCACCTGAATTTGCCTGTCCGTTTTCAGATTAAATAACTGTTTGGCAACGTTTTCCATGTCTCCTGTTATGTTCATCTTTCTACCACCTGAACTCTACTCCCTGGGCTACAACACCGCCATTTGTTGCTCATAAGTAATTGGCAGGGTACTGACTCCTGGCCAGCCTGGTTACAGCACGACAGCTGTTTCCTGGCAGTGTGAACGTCAATTATCCTCCAATAAGTTGTGCTGTCGTGTTGCATTCGGGTTAGCCGACTCTATGGTGCCTGCAGTTTAGGTGATTCCTATGTGTGCTGTGGGATATGTAAATAAAGGCGGTTTCCATTGTGACAATAGGATAAGCACCCACTGTAGGACTGTGTGATTCGGTAACTGCGGACGGCTTGCGTCCTGTCAACTTACATTTTCATGGGTGCGTTCTTCTACCCGTCCGGGGTCCAGTACCGTCAAGTGGTTCTCCCAGTGCCTTTGGCCTAGGTGCCTCCACCTCCATATCCGAGTTCCAGCAACGTCTGCTGGTCCTTGGCAGTGCTTTGGAGCACAGTTACCTCCTGCTTAGTAACCGTGTCACAGTAACGTCAGCTGGTACTCGGTTGTGACATTGCCTCTTTTCCTTCTGCTACCCGTCCGGGGTCCAGTACCGTCAAGTGGTTCTCCCCAGTGCTTTGGCCTAGGTGCCTCCATCTCCGTATCCGAGTTCCAGCAACGTCTGCTGGTCCTTGGTAGTGCTTTGGAGCACAGTTACCTCCTGCTTAGTAACCGTGTCACAGTAACGTCAGCTGGTACTCGGTTGTGACATTGCCTCTTTTCCTTCTGCTACCCGTCCGGGGTCCAGCACAGTCAGCTGGTCCTCGTTACTTCCATTGTCTCTTGCTCCATCTGATACCTGTCAGGGTTCCAGTAACGTCAGCTGTTTCTCGGAAATTAGACGACCTTAAAGACCACCCAGAAGAAGATGACGACAACAAGGACGACGAGCATGAAGCCAACCAGCCTGAACACCATCACAAAGAAAAAATAAAAGATTACCCAGAAGAAGATCACCAACAGGACAAAGAAGGTTAAGACAAACTACAAGATACAGAACAAGAGACAGAAGAACAATAAGCAAAAGATCAAAAAGCAGAAGAACATGAAGTATAAGACCAAAATGAAGAGCAAAATATATGCTCTAAATTCTAAGCAGAAGAAGACTAAGCAGTGTATGGGGGTGAGTCCGTTCCTCCTCGTGGTGCCCCTGGAAAATGCCTGCTGCTGCAGGCTAAACTGAACACGGACAAATACTGTTGTAATTTAAATCTTTTGTGACAGCAAGAACGGAAGGATGAACAATTCATACTTTTACAGATTACAAGTACAGGAATCTCTGTCACAAATAAGAATATGATGTAGAAGATGAAGAGGAAGAAGATGAAGAATTTGAATATGAAGAAGATTAATTAGTTTAATAATAACAATATGAGTAATGTAAACAAAAACATGAATAACAAGAAGTTTAAGAAGAAGATTAAGAAGGTGAAGATGAAGAATAATTTGATGAGAAAGATGATGCTGCTGAAGATTATGAAGGAGAAAGTGTGGCACTGGCAAAAGTTAAAAAGGTGAAGAGCATGGAAGTTGTGAAACATACATATTTGCCAAAATAGAAAAAAGGTTAACAACATTGTCAATTTGTTAGTCAATCCAAACGTATTTCCAAAAAAAAATATATTAATGCTATTCCAATGCATTGGGTTAAACATGTATGCCTTTATTGTCTCCTCAACCTCCCCCAATACATTCTACATTAGTCTTTGTTGTTTTCCTTCATGTACAATTAACCAGCAAGGCAAGAATGTTTTTTTTAATGTCGATATTTTGTTCCCATAGACTTACATGGGACTTCCAGTATCGGAATCGGATATCGACGATATTTAGTGATATCGGCGATACCATTTCGATACGATATTTTTAGATATCGAGCAGTATCGCTCAACACTAGTTACAGCCGATCAGAGATGGTGTTCCTCATCTGTATGTCAGCGCAGAAAACACAGGATGTTCAGGCCCCTCATTCATTTGAACAGTGACCGGCTTCGGGTTCGAGTTTGGGTACTGTTCTGGTACCTGAACCAAACTTTTTTTTAAAGTTCGGCAGAACATGACGGACCCGAACATGCACGGGTCCGCCCATCACTAGTTGTTAGTCAATAAACTTGTTATATTTTACTATAACAAAGTGTCATCTAGTCAGTGCACTAAAGTTGTTTTGTAATAGTGCACGCTTTTCATGTCTGACATCTGCTTTTTTATTTTTTTCTCCTGTCTGCACACATATATAGCACTTGCTTTTTCTTTTATTATGGACTGTGTCCACCTATCATAGGTTAGGTTAGTTGTAGCCTATAATACTTTGTTAGATTAGTCCTTGGTAATTACCATATTATGAGGGATGCAATATAAGTTGTTTTTGTGGACATATCAGCAAGTGATGTTAATGGAAGGCAGGAATAGGATTGTAGAGCATAAAGGGGGTGGTTTGAGAGGCTTGGGAATGTGACTTTAAAGCAACACTCCACCATTTTTTTTTATTTCAGCACTGGAGTGGTTCCACTAATCTAAGTTCCCTGACAGTAGTAATATACTTACCAGCTCCCGTCTCCAACTGTCCCCAGCTCCTCTCTGGTCTTGTGCGCCAACTGGTGACCACAACTTCTGACTGACCGGAAGTCAGAGGTACGGTCACAAGTTCTCAATTTAAGTCTTCCGAGACCCTTGTTCTAGCCTCGTTATCGACTTACATTAAGTTGTGACTTCTGGATTGCCCCCCCAGAAACAATGAAGCGATCTGTCAGTTCACAAAGTGCTGAAAACCGACCAGAGCAGTCCCGATAACAGAAGAAGATGGAGGCTAGTAAGTATAATGGTAAGGACCAGGAACTTAGATTAGTTGCAGTACTCCAGCTCGGCAGTAAAAAAAAAAAAAACACTAAAGTGGTGCTTTAACAAAGTTTTTGATCCACTTTATACTATAGATACTGTTCATCTTCTTTAAGAAGCCTACTCCATAGAAGACTGATTTTTATCTATTTAAATTTTGGTAGTCATCTCAAAGAGAATTAAAAGAATAATAATTTTTCACTTACTGAATATTTGGTCACTATTTTTTATTAATATTTATAATTGAAAATCCAGAGTGGAACACACAGAGAAAAAAACTAAAAAAAACTATCATGGAAAAATTTGTTCTTCTGTCTTTGGACTCAATCCTGTTTTTTGGCTTATAAATACTGATGTTAAATATTGACCAAATTCCTATGCAGGTTCTCACGTTCCATTAAAATGGGAACAGTGCTAACCCTGAATAGCCCCCCAGAGACCAAGCACAGTGTGGCTGCATTGGGTTGCATCTATGGCATGCACACTCGTTACTGTATTTCTTAATCATTAAACAGATTCCATTTGGACCACATAAGATTTTTTTGGCAATGGTAACTGTAGGGAAACTCTGAAGTCACAGACGGGTTTTGGTGATGCGGGGTTTCAGCATCCAATTGCAGATGACTCTGTATGAAATGTAAAATGAATGGAGCAAAGTAATGCTCTGATTTGTGGAATCCCTAATACTTCTATATAAGAAATGAATAAACATTTTCAACAATTTCCTAATGCAATTATATTGTCAGAATCATCCCCTATACATGTCACTGTTTTCTGCGTAGTTAATATAATGAGTTGGTTTCTCCACTGCACAAGATAATACTGACATTGTATTAGGTGCAGAAGGAGTTAGGAAATTTTCTTCATTCTCGTTCAAAGGGTTTGCATGATGAAGTCATTTTACAAGAAAATTAAATATATCTGGGATTACAGGTCCAAAAGATTCTTTTACTCAACTGATATCAGTAGTTCTTACGAAATGACAATTTGTATTTTAGATTTGTATGTCTTATGCTGCACACAGTATATTTTAGCAATAAAAAGAATTCCCATCAAAAAATGTTTTCCTCTGTATATTGCAGTCATCATTAATGAATTCTTCTCTTTTCCATTAGGTCTATGACATCAAGTGATTAAAAACGGACTAGCTGAATCCTTCTAAGCTCCATGTAGAAACAGGAGGCATCCTTTTCCTGCATGACTCATCATTAAACTAGAATTCGTCACTTCAAAGTCTGTGACAGCAGGGAGGAGAGAAGTAGCTGGGTCAGGAGTTCAAGAGGAGATGGAGCTGAGCTGTCGACTTTGCAGTAATGTAGAATTGTAGTTCTAATTATGACTCATGCAGGGCAAAGAGACATTGTGTTTCTACATAGAGCTTAGAAAGATTCAGCTACTCTGTTTATAATCCCGTGATGTTATAGACCAAATGGAAAAGAGAAGAATTAGCTGGGTAGAAAGGTAAAATGAGCAATTGTAAGTACATAGTGCTATATAGCATGATGACTGCAAAATATTAAGAGGATAAAAACTTTTATGCGAGTGCTTCTTTAAGAGATAATTTTAAAGGGGTTGTTCAAGGAATATAAGTTTTGTCAATATCTCAAGCTATTTACAGATAATAAAACAAATAATAAAACTCTCCCCCACGGATCCCTGCAGTTTCTGTTTTCAAGTTCTTCTTGGTCCCCACTAGTCGCCTCAACACTACAAATAGTGGGAAAAACCTAATCCAAAAAACACACTGATTGAAGAAGTCACCATACAAAGCCAAAAAAAAAATCAATTTTATATGGCAGGATACAGAACCCACATGGGGGATTATTATGAGCCAGTAAGTAATCTGTCTGCTTTTTTGTGCCCCCATTATATTATATTGCATTATGCCCATACTACAGCATGGAATATGCTACAAATTCTTTCCATAGTTGAGAAAAAAAACATTGTATGCGCTCCTAATAAATCAGAGGTACAGTATGGCCCTACAGTCACCCATGAGAGTCATATTGTGAATCCACATAACATATATTTGTAATAAGGCAGTGTGCATGATGTCTAAATGTAAGGTTGAACTAAACATGAAAACTTACCAGAAGTACAGTGTGCATACCCAAAAGGCTAATTACAGCAACATTTTCAAGTAACGTACAACATATACTACAACACAACATTATAATATTACAATATTAATCCTAGTGCCAGTGTTGTATTTTTATACAATATATTCTTCATAAATACTTGAAAGTTAAAAGGAAAATAAATGAAAAATAATATTAGAAAAATTAAAAAAATACTCTTAAAGGTCTTCACTGGGTATATAGAAGTAAGGATTTGATTATCTAAGTGATTGCAGTGAGTTACAGGACATTAAAGCACTCGGCACTCTCTTATTAAATAATTCAGTCCAGCAACACATCATCCATAATGCGCTCCACACCATGCTGCAGTTGCTGTTGGCACACATGGTAATTGCTGCCAGTACACAAGTGGGAACTGTGCATCCTCCACCGGCACTTGATAAATCCCAGCCACAACCTTTTGGACTCCCTCACCCATATATCCATTGCCAAATGTAGCACATTTCTTTAATAATTACAGTAATCACAAAGACTTTGGAGGATTCTTATTAAAAACAAAAATAAGACATCCAGTAATCTATCACCTCATAAATTAGCGAGTGAAAGACATTTCTCAATCTTTATGGATTCCTGCCACTAACATCAAGATCATAACTGAAACGCGGCCAAAAAAAGCTTCATCTAAAATCACATGAATTGTAAGAAATGAAAATCCTAAATTCCTTGGGTCAGGAATAAGTACCCGGCCATTCTCTTGGCGTCACTTTGAATGTAGCATCTTTTTTGACAAAAAAAAGTTGAAGATGTGACATAACAAAGATGACACTGAGAGATAACCATCAGAGGTGTGATCTTTACTACGAGTCAGTGATGGTGGGAACATAGCGGAAAGGCCATTGGTCAATGTACAGACAAGACATGGCTCCCGTCATGGCCTGAAATTCTACTTAGATATTCTCTCTTTAAAGACACACTCCTGTCTATATATTTTTTTTTAATAAATGTGTGTATATGTGGATGTAATGAGTGTATTAATATACTCATCTACTGCTGCTCTCTCCCAGATCCAGAGTCGTTCTGCTCCTCTTCCCACTTACGTCGCCACTCTTCAGACTATTTGGGTCACACTGCGCTCTGTGGCTTTTACAATGTGAGTCTATGGAGTGGCAGAACGAGACGCCATAGTCTTTATTTTAAAAGAGACGACCGGCTCACACATAAAGTAAACCGAAAAGTCTCAAGATCTGTGACTAGTGATGAACTAATGTGCGTGTTATCCGAGCATGCTTGGGTGTTATCTGAGTATCTTGGGCGTGCTCGGATAATATGTTAGAGTCCCTGTGGCTGCATGTTTCGTGACACAACACATGCAGAGATGGCCTGTTTGTTAAGCAGTCCTGCATGTGTTGCGACTGTCTAACAGTTGTGTATCATGCAGCTGCAGGGAATCAAACATATTATCCAAGCACACCCAAGATACTCAGATAACACTTTCGCTCATCACTATCGGTGAAGAGGAGCAGAACGGCGCTGGATCCTAGACAGAGCACCAGTGGGTGAGTATATTAATACACTTACATGCATATATATACACACATTTAATTAAAAAAAATAGATAGATCATGGGATAGATTCTTTAACATTTAAAGGATGTGGGAAGGTATTTAAAGAGGACCTGTCAACAAGTCAAAAATATAAAGTTTTTGCTTGTTTTATTCTCAGCCATGATTTTCCAGGGATACAGGTCTGTTTTTTAGCAAGCATGAGTTGCCCGCAGGGTTTTTTGATGTCATGTCTTTAGGTTGCTCATTTGAATAATGCCTCCTTGGTAAAGACCAAAAAAATAGGCACCGATTAAAAAGGTGAATATCTCTGAATAGTGGATTTAAAAAATAAAATAAATAAAAAGATAAATGCGCAGGGGAGCAGTGGAAATAAAATAAAAACAAGACCTGGTCATTTTTGACCTGATGGCAGGTGCTCTTTAAATTCATGTATTTTTGGCTAAAAAGCAATTGTTTTATTAAAATTTCAGTGACTTCTTCAACCTTTAAATATCACGATACCTAGAAGACTGTCTTACCAGTGAAATCTGCCAGTGAACTTGTTCTTGTGGCAAGGTTTGTAACCTTCATGTCTATTGTCCTGTTTGATCTTCTAAGGTAAGATTTACGCTTGCATCTGAGCTCTGTTGAAGGTTTGTTATTTTTTACTGGAAGAAATGCTTCACCTTTTTCCATTAAATTTTGAATGACACAGCCATTTTTCATTTTTGGAATTTCATTTTTTCATCATCTTTTTCTAAGGCTTGGTTTCCATGATGAGGTTTTGGTGCATTTTTGACGCTGAATATTTTTGCTGCATCAAAAACACAGCGTCTTACCATTCCAGAAAAGTGGATGAGATTTATACAAATCTCCTGCCCGCTGGCCTTTTATTTTACTCAGTGTAAACTGATCTGCAGTGCATGTTTCACATCCACAACATGTCAGCTTCTCTTGTGGGTACACTAAGTTTTATGTGCGGATTTTCCCCATAGACTTGCATTAGATGAGGAAAATCAGAAGATAAAAACCCACATGTGTTTTAAGTGGGTTTCCGAGGAGGAAACACATCAAAAACATATATAATTCGCACCTAAGTATATCAATAAAGTTTTGTCAAGGTCAAATACCAGGAAGTATCGAGAATAAAGCATCATTATTTATAGCATGACATGCCAACAAGAGAAAAAAATATTGAAACATTAAAATAGCCATTTTTTTGTCTTAAAAAGTGAGCAAAACACACTAAACCCAAAAAATGCATCTTTAGTCCAGCTCTTGGGTAAAGCATTAAATCTTCTTTATTGAATATTGAGTAAAAGCATGTTGTAACAGAGGGACATCATAACATGAGGTATGGGGCCTATGCGTTTTGAGAGGCTTACCCACTCTGAATCATGGTACCATGATGATAGCCATGATTATGAGCCACTTGAAACTCATAGGCCTCATACCTTATTTTATGATGTCCCTCTGTTACAACATGTTTTTACTCAATATTAGTGTTGAGCGATATTGCTCGATATCTAAAAATATCGGATCGGAATGGTATCGCCGATATCACTAAATATCGGCGATATCCGATTCCGATACCGGAAGTCCCATGTAAGTCTATGGGAACAAAATATCGCAACTAAAAAAACCTTTATTTCCTTGTAAACACTAAATATACACACATAGAATACATATATATATATATATACATGTCATTGTGACATATATATATACATATATGTATAGTTTATACACTTCTACATAGTAAAATATCCTCTGATTCAATTGCCGGGTAAAGCCGGCTTCAGTGAAAAGACAGAAGCACCCGACATGAAATGACACTTGGTGTACATAGGGTTAACCATGTCTTTTCATGTCGTTTGCTATCTGATTTGCACAAACAATTAAATCAGTCTATGTTTGCAAAATTTCACACCTGTAGGGTTAATTAAAGGTGTAAATTCGTTGTAAAAAAACTGACTTTTTTGCTACGAATTTACACCTTTAATTAACCCCTACAGGTGTGAAATTTTGCACACATAGACTGATTTAATTGTTTGTGCAAATCAGATAGCAAAGGACATGGTTAACCCTATGTACACCAAGTGTCATTTCATGTCGGGTTCTGCATTTTCACAAAAGCCGGCAATTGAATTAGCGGCTATTATACTATGTAGAAGTGTATGAACTATAAATATATATATATATATGTGTCACAAACTCAATGACATGTATATATATATATGGAGGTGTAAAATTGCTGAAAAAAAATGTGTGGGCTCCCGCCCTATTTTCGCAACCAGACAGACAAAGCCAGTGAGTGGGGGCAGATAATAATAGCCCAGAGAGGGACCATTATTTTTGGCCCCCCCCGGCTACTAACATCTGCCCCCAGACACCCCAGAAAGGGCAAATCTCTAATTAGATTTGCCCTTTCTGGCACTTTGCCCGTCTATTCCCATTGCCCTGTAGCGGTGGCGAATGGGTTAATAAGGGGTTAAAATGACCTTGCAATTGAAAGGTCACTTTAAGCCAGGTTAATAATTGAGAGCTGTCAATTAGACAACTATCAATTATTAATCCTATTGTATGAAAGAAAAATCAAACACACACACTTTAATAAAAAAGAAGTTTAATGAAATAATCACACAGTTTTTGACCATATTTTATTTTCCTGCTAAAACCATTTCCTGTAATAAAAATAAAGTAATAAAGCAAAATTATTCTTACCAATCCGATGCACAGTCAGGTCCCACGGTGTAATCCTTCAGAAAGGGTTAATGTTTACTGCAGGGACCGCAGCTAATGCTGCAGCCCCACAGTAAACCCCCAAATGAATGAGTTCCTCTCCTGGCTGACAGGAGAGGAAGTGGAAAGCTTAATTGATTGCTTTCCACTTTCACTTCAGGTCAGCCAGGGACACAATCAGTGACGTCAGAGTGAACTGGTTAACAAAAATAGGGGATCCCCTCGAAAAAAATTGGCGTGGGTTCCCCCCTATTTTTGTTAACCAGCCAGATGAAGCAGACCGCTGAGGCCTGGATTTTCAGGCTGTTAAGGAGCCAAGATCCATGGACCTTGCCAGCCTGATAATACCAGGCCACAGCAGTCTGCATATCTTGGCTGATTAACAAAAATAGGGGATCCCCTCGAAAAAAATTGGCGTGGGGTCCCCCCTATTTTTGTTAACCAGCCAGATGAAGCAGACCGCTGAGGCCTGGTTTTTCAGGCTGGTAAGGATCCAATATCCATGGACCTTGCAAGCCTGATAATACCAGGCCACAGCAGTCTGCTTAGCTTGGCTGGTTAACAAAAATAGGGAATCCCCTCGAAAAAAAAACGGCGTGGGGATCCCCCCTATTTTTGTTAACCAGCCAAGTAAAATGCAGACTGCTGCGGCCTGGTATTAAAAGACTGTCAAGGCCCATGGATTTTGGCCCTCAACAGCCTGATAATACCAGGCTACAGCAGCCCCACATTTGGCGCATCAAAAGATGTGCCAATTGTGGCACTTTACCCGTCTCTTCCCACTTGCCCTGTAGCGGTGGCAAGCGGGGTAATAAGGGGTTAATGTCACCGTTGATTGCACGGTGACAATAAGCCCGGTTAATAATGGAGAGGTGTCAATAAG
>JARQOD010000002.1:570483319-570499308 GCA_033576555.1 Oophaga sylvatica
CTTGGGAGACCGTCTGTCGCTGCTCCCCGGCACATGGGGCGGATATTTAAAGGGGGACACACCGGGAAAAACAGTGATGCCCTGACCCTTGATGCAGGTGGGTTTTTTTTTCCCCAAGCGATTGTGTTACTTTTCCCCCTGATGAGCAATAAAAAAAGCGTCGGAAGCCCCGCATGGGCACAATTATTTAGTTCGATGGATAGATAATAAAGGGTAGAGGGAAGAAACCCTTTCCCCCCCAATGCGATCAGAAAAAACCGGCTATATGAGGCTGAAAACCCCACAAAGAGGTGAGATCTTTCCAATTTTTGTTTTTCTGGACTTTTCTTTACACACCTCACAAAAGAGTTTTTTGGGGTTTTTTGACTTTTTTGGATAACCCCCTTTTTTATGTACTGCAAAAATTGAAGGGTTCAATTTCTTTTTTTGTTTTTTTGTAGTTTTAATTTTTCATTTGGTTGTTTTTAATATAGAAACATTAAAAGTTTTTTTTTAAAAATTAATCCCCTGCTTTTTGAAGAAATTAAGAATATGCTTAGGTCGTTGCCCTGTTTTTAATAGGTGTCATCCTATTCCTCCCTAGTATTAAGTGTACAAAAAAACTTGTTTTGTAAGATACTCACTATAGTAACTTTGAGAACCACGAACTGATAAAGACCCAAATGCTTTGTTTGAAAAAACCCCATATGAACGATTCCCTCCACCGCTTGACATTTCCTTCTTTTACCCCATCCTAGCCCCTTTTTCTAGTTTTTCCCCAAAACCCTTTGAAAACATAGGCCTTTTTTAAATTGTTTCGTCTATCATCCAAATCGCCTTTTTTAATTTTTATGTTCAATTTTTGTATTTTTTGAAAAGGGAGTTTTTGATGATATTGATATGGGGGCACTATACATTTTTCTAAGCGCTTAAAACGGCGCTGGGATAAGTACTCTTAACTGCCGCCCTTTTAAAAAGGGGTTTTGGCGGTGTTAAGGGTTAAAACCCTTTCCTTTTATTTTGCTTATTTTTGGGGGAAAAAAGGAAAATACCAAAAAGCGCAAACAATTGTGTTTGCGCCAGTTAAAGCTTTAAAAGGGTTTTAAAAATTCAATTCATTTTCCTTTTTTAGGGAAATAAAAAAAATTCCAAAAAAAGCAAAACAAATTTTGTTTGCACCAGTTAAGCCTGTAGCTTAAGTTAACGATTCAACTGGCAAAGGCCTTTTTAAATTGAAAAAAATTTGAAATAAGATCCACCCCGATCATGACGGTCCTCTACAATATTTTTTGTTAAATTTAACTGAGGACCTCCGCTTACAAGAATTCCTATTCTTACCTAATAAACGTATCCAACCACAGATAAGGTGGCAATGTGGTGGTCCTTACTGGAAAAATTACCTATTATGTGCCTGGTCTTTTACAACCACATAGATGGTTAGCAAAAATAAGGGGCATACTAATAACTTTTTTTGGGGGGGGAACGAAAAACTATCCTTGTGTGGTTGAAAGATTGAAAAATGAATAGTTTTTTTTTATGCCCACTGATCTAAACTGGCTACTTTTTATAGTCTCCCAAAAAAAATAAAGACATAGAACCCCTAAAAGGGGCCCGATTGTTTGGGAATAGAGAGCATAATCGATCTGGGACCAGGAATTTTCTTTCGGCGTAATACTATCCCAGTCAGGGGAACAGCGATGGGAGCCCTATGCACCCAGTTACGCTATTTGGTCCTGAGTGGTGGGAGGAAACAATCATTTTTATGGACGTAATGGAGAGTCATACGAAAAAATAGACATGTGGAGTCGATACATAACAACGTCTTTTTATTTGGGTGTGTACATTGATGAACTTAAAGTTTTTTAGAAGGCCTGAATGATAAAGATATTGGTTTACGCTTCACATATGAGCGTAGCTGGACCAACTAGCGTTCCTGGATGTGACCATCCAAAAGAACGGTTTTGGTAAGAACTTACCTGTAAAATCCTTTTCAGCAAAGGAAGGAAGGGAGGACCACTAGTCATTACTAGTGGGTGGCGGAGCCCAGATAGGATAGAAACACCTCAGATTAAAAAAGTGTGATTGGCCCCTCCAGCTAGGGCTCCTCCTACTCCAGCTCTCCAGTCGTAACAAGCTAAGGAAGAGCAAATATCACCAGCGGAGCAACATAACCCCTTCTGAAGAACTTCAGAGAAAAAAGCAGAGACAGGTTATGCATATAACAGAAAAAACCACACAGTCCCAGGTACTACTCACTGAACCTGACCACTGCGAGAGCTGGCAATGCGGAACAGAGCCTTAGCGCGCCGACCTAGCCCAGATAATCGCTATCAGAGAAGGGTCACGCCGCATCTGAAAACACAACAACACACTTCTGCCATGGGAGGGAGCTGTGTCTCCTTCCTTCCTTCACTGAAAAGGATTTTACAGGTAAGTTCTTACCAAAATCCGTCCTTTCAGCAGCAGATTGAAGGAAGGGGACACACTAGTCATTCTAAGTGGGACGTCCCAAAGCAGTCCAAAAATTAAGGGTGGGAAAAAAACCAAAAAGGCAGATCCCAACAACCTAGGTAAATGCGCAAACTAGCGCTAAATACAAGTTAACGAGAACTTTAAACAACAGCCGCCTGCAGGACCCTACGTCCTAAGGCCGCATCAGCGGAAGCACTAACGTCCACCTTATAAAGTTTTGTAAACGTGTGGACAGAGCGCCAGGTCGCCACCCGGCAGAGCTGAGCTGCCGAGGCCCCTTGATTGAAAGGCCACGATGAACCCACAGCCCTCGTGGAAAGGCTCGGATCTTAATCGGGCAAGGTTCGCCCTTAAGTCGGTAGGCCTCTAAAATGGCCGACCGAATCCACGAGCTATAGAATCCTTGGAAGCTCGTTGACCACGCCAACGACCTGGGAATCACAAACAGGGAGTCGACTTCCGAAAAAAACTTGAGTAATAGGTAAATAGAACATCAAAGCCCGCACTAAATCCAAGTGTGCAAGGCCGTTCCTTCGCATTCCTCGGCTCCGGACAGAGCGAGGGCAACACAATATCCTGGTTAACATGAAATTGTGACACCACCTTAGGTAGAAAGTCGCCCCGTGTGCGAGGTACTACGCGATCCGGGTGAAACTCCAGAAAGGAGGCGAGCAAGAAAGCGCCAACTCAGAAACCCTTCTCAAAGAGGTGACCGCCACTAGGAAGGCAACTTCCAAGATAGCAAAAGAAAGGCTAGCAGAGTCCATAGGCTCAAAAGGCCCATGTTGAAGAGCCTCCAATACAAGATTGAGTCGCCAAGGAGACACAGGCGCTTCCGCGGCGGAAACTGACGGGTTACTCCGCGAAAAAAAGGAACGTACGTCCCTACGCGAGGCGATAGCATCCGAAACAGAAAGGACAGGGCAGAAACCTGACCCTTCAGAGTGCTAACTGCCAAACCCTTGTCCAGCCCGTACTGCAAAAAGGCTAAACAAATTGGGAATGGAGAGATTCCCTCGGGTTCCCTGAAGAACCCGAACACCCCGAAAAGAAGGCTTCCCAAGTCTTGTGATAAATCTAGTAGTAGCCGACCTCTTGGCAGCTCGCAGAGTAGCAATGAATTCGGCTGAAAAACTTTGACGGGTCAATATTTCGGTCTCAAGAGCCACGCCGTCAAACGCAGAGACTTCAGGTCGGATGACGAACGGGCCCTTGGGTTAACAGGTCCGGGCGAAGAGGGAGTGGAAAGGGGGCGCTGCTAGAAGCGACACCAGTGTCGAGAACCACGTCCTCCTCGGCCAATCTGGGGCTACCAACATAGCCGGGATTCTCTCCAATCTGATCCGAGAACACCAGAGGAAGTAAGGATATCGGCGGAACACATGATTAGCTCGAATTGGCCCACGGAGCCACCAGAGCATCCACCGCCACGCCTTCGGGTTCTTGTACCTGGACTTGAACATCGGTAACTTAGCATTGAACCTGGATGCCTCAAATTCCACTTGGAAGTTCCCCAACGGGAGCACAGCCAGTGCAAAAATTTCCGGATGAAATACTCCATTCTCCGGAATCCACTTCTCGCGACTGAGGAAGTCCGCCGTGACATTCTGAACTCCTGGAATGTGGATCACAGAGATGGGCTGGCACCCGGCCTCGGCCCATACCAGGATCCGAGACACCTCCACCATGAGCCTGGAGCTCCTCATCCCCCTTGGTGGTTGATTATACGCGACCGCCGTCGCGTTCTCTGCCTGCACTCGGACTGGCGAGACCGCTTAAAGGGGACCGTCCAGTGTTGGAGGCAAAGGAAAATTGCCCTCTATTCCAGTATGTTGATCGGTAAGACAGACTCTTCCGACGACCATACTCCTGATCCAGAGATCCGTTCAGACCCCCCCCAGCCCGTCAGGCTGGAATCGGTGGTTATTACCGACCACTGGAGGGAGGAAGGATTCCCCAGGATAACGCTTCCGGACGTAACCACCATCCTAGAGACTCTTGCACCTGTGGAGATGATGACATGCAATCCAGTGAAGCCTGCGATCGTCCCAACGGTTCAAAATGGCATCTGGAGAGCCTGGAATGAAATTGGGCAAAAGGAAGAGCCTCCATGGACGCCACCATCAAACCCAGAAGGCGCATAAACCTTCAAAGGGAAATTGCTGTCGAAGACTTCATAACCTGTACATGTCGAAGGAGACCTGCTTGCTTGTCTGGAGGCAGGAACACCACTGCTCGTACCGTGTCGAAGTGCATCCCCAAAAACAGGATTGACTGCGACGGTTCCAGAGACGACTTCTCCCAATTGACCAGCCCACCCGAAGTCCTCTAGGAGCTGAAGGATAGATTGCGAGCCGTCACCGCCCTCCTCATTGAGGACGCCACAATCAAAAGGTCGTCCAGGTAGGGAAGAATCGTAACCCCCTGTCTTCGAAGGATAGCCATGGAAGTGCCAGAATTTTTGTAAAAAATCTGGGTGCTGAAGCCAACCCGAATGGCAGGGCCACAAACTGGTAATGGTCCTGACCTATGGCAAACGAAGGTGGACCCTTCCGATGGGAACATGCAAATAAGTGTCGCGAATGTCGATTGACACCAAAAAGTCGTTCTGCGACAGGGCCGCCACAACGGAGCGATGACAAAAAAACTGTCTGGGGGTCGAGAAAGAAACTCTATGAAGTAGCCTGCCGACACAAACCCGTGTCACCCAGGCGTCCGACACGCGGGAAGCCCAAGTCGGTTTGAATTGGAGTAAACGACCCCCCACTCGAGAGCGCTCGAGTGAGACCCTGGCATCAGTCCGCCTTAGCGGGCTTTTTGCAGCTTCCCGTTTGTCTTACGGAAGTTCTGTTTCCAGGGAGTGCGAAATTTCTGAGAATTCTTTTTTTTTTTTTTTTTTCCTGAAAAAAGAGGGACGACCCGAACCCCAGAGGGCTGACCGAATCATCCCTGGACCGAAAGGACTGCCGACTACTACCGGCACTAGTCCTGCCAGACGCAGAAGTCACAGCTCTTCGCTTCGGTAAAGCCGTTTCTTTTGCCTTTGCCTTGGCAATCAGCTCCGTGAGGTCATCCAAATAGCTGACCACCCTTGTAAGCTAAAGATAGCAAACCTGCTTGGAAACCGCATCCCCAGTCCACTGTCTAAGCCACAGTGCTCTTCTGACTGTGACTGCCGAGGATGGCGCCCTGGACAGCAGTGACGCAGTATCCTCCAACAACTTGAAAAGCCATCTACCTCGATAGAGGGGATCCATCTTGCCACGCCGTCCATAGACGGTCCAACCAGCTCAGGGAAGCTTTACAAGCACACATGGATCCTAGTACTGAATCCATGACCTGCGGCCTCGTAGATGGATTTTGCTGCCATCTCCGTTTTTCTGTCCAGCGGGTCCTGCAGACTCGCCTTCCCTTTAACAGGAAGCAATGATGATTTGCTAAGCTGGGATAAAGGGACATCCACATCAGGAGAAGGAATCCAATTATCAATCAACTCCGTAGAACACGGATACAGTGTCTCAAAAAAACCGAGTCCTGAAAACGTTTATCTGGACACAGGCGCTCCTTCTCCACTGCCCCATTAAGCTCATCAGAGATGGTAAAGCTGATCGCGACCTATGCGACTCCTGAAACATCCGGGCCGACTTACCAGGACGTCTAGTTACCTCCTCCGGTAACTGTAACGCCCTCATGGCTCCAATAAAAGCCCCTGTACGGCCCAAAAGAGAGGCAGAGTATCCCTGCTGATCCTCCTTGTCCGAATCGGACATCTCTCCATCCGAGCTTGAAGGGGAACCCTCCATGCCCGAGGAGGAAAAACTAGCGAGGGCTCCATTTTGACATCACTGGAACCTCCGACCGCTGCGCTTGACGCCGTCGAGGTCTGCGTGTCAGATACGCGAGACTGATCCTGTAGCGGATCTGGGAGACGGTCGCATCTGATCTGACATGTCCTTACACAGTATATGGCAGGTTAACCTGTCAGTAACTAGAACAGTGTGGTTTCTTAAAGAAAAACGAACGCTGAAGGGTTAAAGCTCTTAAAGAGAGAGCTACCCCAGCTGTCCCCCATTAAGAGTTAAACCGCCTAAAAAGGGGTTAAAGTCGCAGACTCCCCACAACCTCTGTTAATGAAAAGGGTGTGCGAGCCCCAAGTGCCTCTTATAAGGCAGCAGCTGCAGGACAGCTATGCCACACTAAACAAGAACGTCCAACTAGATCGCTAAAAAAATTGCGCTGTTTTGTATATCGCAATGACCGCCAAAGTCGTTAAGGAGATCGCTAACCGCTTATGCGTCGTTAATGAGATCGCCCAGATTGGCAGCTACTAGCGACATTAAAACGATCACACAAACGATCGCATTAGTATGCGTCGTTATCGGGATCGTTAGCGGGAACGTATAGTGGCAGTAACTTTAATGTCGCAGGCTCCCCACAACCTCTTTAATGAAAAGGGTGTGCGAGCCCCCTTATGGGGTAACAGCTGCAGGACAGCGCAGTCTGCCACCCATTTGTGCCTCAGAAAGGCGCCCTGCGCTATGGGGGTGAGGGGGTTAAGCTTCTGCCCCGACGGGTAGAAGCGACTCACCCAGCTGGTCGCGGTGTAGCGTCTTGCTGGGAAGGAGGAGAGCGAGGAGCCCGAGGAAGCTTTCAGCTCCCTGCTTCAGTAATGGCCGCCGCGCTGTGCCTCTGATGTGCGAGCCCCATGAGAGAAGCCGGAAAAAGAGACAGCAGTAAAGCGCGCGCTCAGAGTGCCGCGAAAATTTAAAAAAAAGGCGCGCAACTCCTCTCGCCCCCGCTCCTATGTCCTGCAGGCATCCACCTGCGGACAAAAAACACTAGTCACCGACATGTATACATGTAACAGCGGCTGCCGCAGCAGTCGCTGAAGCACTCAAAACACATTAAAATGTTGAGTACTCACCCAGCTGAGCGCCACAGGGACCCCCAGGGATTTGTGGCGCTGTGCCCATAGCTTCCCCCCCCAGGGCGGGGAACGCAGTGACCCCAGAAGCGCGGTTTGCGTCCCCGCCAGGGAAGCAACCCTTATCCCCCGGGGCGGCAGGGTTCTACAGGGACCTCCATACAGGGTAATGCAGATCCGCCAAGGGAGAGGTGGGGGTCCAGCAGCGCTGAGACCTCGAGACCACGAAGGTCCAAGTCTCTGTCCAATAAAAATAAAAATCTTCTGAGGAGCTGCTTCAGCAGCGACTATCCTCTGAGACCTCAAATTTTAGACTGGAGAGCTGGAGTAGGAGGAGCCCTAGCTGGAGGGGCCGATCAACACTTTTTTAATCTGAGGTGTTTCTATCCTATCTGGGCTCCGCCTACCCACTAGTAATGACTAGTGTGTCTCCCTTCCTTCAATCTGCTGCTGAAAGAACGTAGAAGGGTTTTTGGCAACCTCTGTGCATTGAAAATCCACCGCAAAGTAATGTCTTCTTGAGATAGGAAAGTAACCACACTGTACCACTTAAGATAGGTATTTCCATAGGCCAATACCTACAGATACGACGGAACTGTAATAGTGATAAGACTTTTGAGGAACAGACCCGGGAGTTAAGAGACAGATTTTACAATTATAAGGGTTACCCCAAAAACATTTTAAGGAATTCCTATAAAGAAGCCAATAAAGAGATAGGACAGAACTACTTTCTTCTCGCAAAAGACCTGAAAGGGGAACTGTACGAGGTGCATCACATCATACTCTAATGGAGCAAATGGAATTATCAATTTTGGTGAAACGTTGGACTATCTTTAAGATGGACAAAGATATCAGTAGCCATCTTGATACATACAGTGGGGGGCAATACGTATTTGAACCCTTGCTGATTTTGTAAGTTTGCCCACTGACAAAGACATGAACAGTCTATAATTTTAAGGGTAGGTTAATTTTAACATTGAGAGATAGAATATCAAAAATAAAATCCAGATAATTACATTGTATAAATTATATAAATTTATTTGCATTTTACAGTCAGAAATAAGTATTTGATCCCTCTGGCAAACAAGACTTAATACTTGGTGGCAAAACCCTTGTTGGCAAGTACAGCAGTCAGACGTTTTTTGTAGTTGATGATGAGATTTGCACACATGTCAGTAGGAATTTTGGTCCACTCCTCTTTGCAGATCGTCTCTAAGTCATTAAGATTTTGAGGAAGTCGCTTGGCGACTCGGAGCTTCATCTCCCTCCATAAGTTTTCTATGGGATTAAGGTCTGGAGACTGGTTAGGCCACTCCATGACCTTAATGTGCTTCTTTTTGAGGCACTCCTTTGTTGCCTTGGCTGTATGTTTTGGGTCATTGTCTTGCTGGAAGACTCAGCCAGGACCCATTTTTAATGTCCTGGCGGAGGAAAGGAGGTTGTCGCTCAGGGTTTTACAGTACATGGCTCCATCCATTCTCCCATTGAGGCGGTGAAGTAGTCCTATGCCCTTAGCAGATAAAAACACACCCAAAACATAATGTTTCCACCTCCATGCTTGACAATGGGGACGGTGTTCTTTGGGTCATAGCAGCATTTCTCTTCCTCCAAACACGGCAAGTTGAGTTAATGCCAAAGACCTCAATTTTTGCCTCATCTGACCACAGCACCTTCCACCAATCACTCACAGAATCATCCAGGTGTTCATTGGCGAACTTCAGACGGGCCTGCACATGTACCTTCTTGAGAAGGAGGGACACTGCGGGCACTACAGGATTTTACACCTTTACGGCGTAATAGAAAAAGGTGGAGGAGGAAACCTCCAGCGATGAAATCAAGAAGGAAAGTTTTTTTTTTGTAGAAAAATGAAAAAAACTTATTTCGGTACAGTAGTACATTAAAAAGACATGGATCCTGGTCACCACAACCTGGGATGAACAACCAATATGTTTCAGCTAAGAGCCTGTACCAAATAAAAGTTTTTTATCATTTTTTTACAAAAAAGATAACTTTCCTTCTTGATTTCATCGCTGGAGGTTTCTTCCTCCACCCTTTTTCTATTTCGCCGACGTCCAAGACTGAGACGGCTCCAGGCGATGTTACTTCACTGGCAAGCTGTTGCAACAGATGGTGGCGAGCTGACGTTTTTCCCCACTATTTTCCCTTTTTTCCCTCTATTGTTTATGGTGTAATGTGTCACCTATATATATATATATATATATATATATATATATATTAATATACTGCTAAAAAAATAAAGGGAACATTTAAACCACAGAATATAAGTCCAAGTAAATCAAACTTCTGTGAAATTGTGAAATCAAACTGTCCACATTGGAAGCAACACTGATTGACAATCAATTTCACATGCTGTTGTGCAAATGGAATAGACAACTGATGGAAATTATTGGCAATTATCAAGAAACACTCAATGAAGGAGTGGTTCTGCAGGTGGGGACCACAGACCACATTTCAGTACCAATGCTTTCTGGCTGATGTTTAGGTCACTTTTGAAAGTTAGTTGTGCTTTCACACTCGTGGTAGCAGAGATGGACTCTACAACCCACACAAGTGGCTCAGGTAGTGCAGCTCATCCAGGATGGCACATCAATGCGAGCTCTGGCAAGAAGGTTTGCTGTGTCTGTCAGCGTAGTGTCCAGAGACTGGAGGCGTTACCAGGAGACAGGCCAGTACACCAGGAGGGGGCCGTAGGAGGGCAACAACCCAGCAGCAGGACCGCTACCTCCACCTTTGTGCAAGGAGGAACAGGAGGAGCACTGCCAGAGCCCTGCAAAATGACCTCCAGCAGGCCACAAATGTGCATGTGTCTGCACAAACTGTTAGAAACTGACTCCATGAAGATGGTCTGAGTGCCTGACATCCACAGATGGGGGTTGTGCTCACAGCCTAACACCGTGCAGGACACTTGCCATTTGTCACAGAACACCAGGATTGGCAAATTCACCACTGGCGCCCTGTGCTCTTCACAGATGAAAGCAGGTTCACACTGGAGCACATGTGACAGACGTGATAGAGTCTGGAGACACCGTGGAGAGCAATCTGCTGGCTGCAACATCCTTCAGCATGACCGGTTTGGCAGTGGGTCAGTAATGGTGTGGGGTGGCATTTCTTTGGAGAGACACACAGGCCTACATGTGCTCACCAGAGGTAGCCTGACTGGCATTAGGTACCGAGATGAGATCCTCAGACCCCTTGTGAGACCATATGCTGGTGCGGTTGGCCCTCGGTTACTCCTAATGCAGGACAATGCCAGACCTAATGTGGCTGGAGTGTGTCAGCAGTTCCTGCAAGATGAAGGCTTTGAAGCTATGGACTGGCCTGCCCATTCCCCAGACCTGAATCCGATTGAGCACATCTGGGACATGATATCTCGCTCCATCCACCAACGTCACATTGCACCACAGACTGTCCAGGAGTTGGCGGACTCTTTAGTCCAGGTCTGGGAGGATATCCCTCAGGAGACCATCCACCGCCTCATCAGTAGCATGCCCAGGCATTGTAGGGAGGTCATACAGGCACAGCGAAGTCATACTGTATCCTCACCCATCCCTTGTAGATTGTAGGGTACTCTCTCCTACTGTACCAGTCGTAACTGTATTGTCTAAGATTACTGTACTTGTATTTTATTATGTATACCCCACCTCACATGTAAAGCGCCATGGATTAAATGGCGCTATAATAATAAATAATAATAATAAAAATAATAATACAGGCACGTGGAGGCCACACACTACTGAGCATCATTTTGACTTGTTTTAAGGACATTACATTCCACTTTAATTTTGTGTGTGACTCCAAATCCAGGTCTCCTTTGGTTAATAAATTTGATTTCCATTGATGATTTTTGTGTGATTTTGTTGTCAGCACATTCAACTTTGTACAGAACAAAGTATTCAATGAGAATATTTCATTCATTCAGATCTAGGATGTGTTATTTGAGTGTTCCCTTTATTTTTTGAGCAGTGTATACATATACATATATATATATGTGTATATATATATATATATATATATATATATATATATATAAGTACAGACCAAAAGTTTGGACACACCTTCTCATTCAAAGATTTTTCTGTATTTTCATGGTTATGAAAATTGTAGAATCACACTGAAGGCATCAAAACTATGAATTAACACATGTGGAATTATACATTACACTTTACAAAAAAGTGTGAAACAACTGAAAATATGTCGTATATTCTAGGTTCTTCAAAGTAGCCACCTTTTGCTTTGATAACTGCTTTGCATGCAGAAAAGGTGAACGGATGGATTCTACATGCCTGGTTCCCACCGTGAAGCATGGAGGAGGTGGTGTGATGGTGTGGGGGTGCTTTGCTTGTGACACTGTTGGGGATTTATTCAAAATTGAAGGCATAGTGAACCAGCATGGCTACCACAGCATCTTGCAGCAGCATGCTATTCCATCCGGTTTGCGTTTAGTTGGACCATCATTTATTTTTCAACAGGACAATGACCCCAAACACACCTCCAGGCTGTGTAAGGGCTATTTGACCAAGAAGGAGAGTGTTGGGGTGCTGCGCCAGATGACTGGCCTCCACAGTCACCAGACCTGAACCCAATCGAGATAGTTTGGGGTGAGCTGGACTGCGTGCAAAGCAGTAATCAAAGCAAAAGGTGGCTACTTTGAAGAACTTAGAAATATAAGACATATTTTCAGTTGTTTCACACTTTTTTGTAAAGTGTAATGTATAATTTCCACATGTGTTAATTCATAGTTTTGATGCCTTCAGTGTGATTCTACAATTTTCATAGTCATGAAAATACAGAAAAATCTTTGAATGAGAAGGTGTGTCCAAACTTTTGGTCTGTACTGTATATATAATGTCTAATTCGTAGACATTCGTAGCTTTCATATTCAGTTATGTTCAGATGTCTATGAACTGCTTCATTAAAGGGAATCTGTCAACAAATTTTGGCTATATAATTTGAGAGCAGCATAATAAAGGGCAGTGGTCCCCAAACTTTCTTACCTTGAGAGCCACATTCAGCACTGAGAGAGGGTCGCGAGCCACATCCAGCTCCCACCCCCTCAAAGTAATGTCAACCAAAGCCCCCATTACAGGTATAATAATAACCAAAGCTTTTCCACATAAATGACTCCAGAGAAGTACACTGAGATCCAGGGTTCCCACAATTCAGTATTCTCCCATCAATGACTCCCAAGACACTGTCACATCCAGCTTCAAGAACCTCCTCTAACAGGTAGTATCATCCTCCAGTGTACCATACTTAAATCATCTCTAAACCCCAAGACCAGTATATGTGCATTCAAATCTGTTTTTCTGTGCATGGATACCTACAAATTTCACCATTTTGAGATGTTCTCTACATCCCTGTTTGCTAGACCTGGAGCTAATGCACCAAGCTGACAGTTGCGAGCCACAATTCATGGGACCGTGAGCCACATGTGGCTCCCGAGCTACAGGTTGGGAACCTCTGATATAGGGCAAGAAACACTGATTCCCGGGATGTATCATTTACTGGGCTACTTGGTGCAGTTTTTCATAGAATACCTGTTTTGTCTAATTTAGATTTAGTAGAGCTAACAGTTAAATTATATTATTATACAACCCCAGCCACACCCCTGACTGGCAGCTTCCTGTGCGCACTGTGCATTGTGAGCAAGCTGCTACTGGTGGGGCTGGGGTTACATGGACTAGCCTGATTGCTGTTCCTGTGAGCTGTAGTCCTGCAGTGTTGATTTCCTGCTGATAAAAACTCTGTTTGTATTGAAACTACAATGCACAACCTAAAAAGTGACACATCCCAGGGATCAGAGTTTTGTGCCCTGTATTATGCCACTCTCATATTAAGACCACATTCATATGTTCAGTATTTTGTCAGTATTTTACATCAGTATTTGTAGGCTAAAACCAGGACTGGGTGATAACTACAGAAGTGATGATTTGTTTCTATAATACGCTTCGTCTAATTGTTCCACTCCTGTTTTGGCTTAGAAATACTGATGTAAAATACACGATCAGTATTTGGTCAGTATTTTACATCAGTATTTGTAAGCCAAAACCAGGAGAGAGTGATGTAAAATATTGACCAAATACCGAACATGTGAACTTGGCCTAATAAAGAAAGTGCTGTAATTCTATGCATACATCCAGAATTGTAAATTGGCTTTGGTGAAATTCCTGACCACATAACATTTATTCATATCTATTACCTTTGTTAATAGTTCCTTTAAGTCCACCTTTCTGTGGTTAACGTAATTGTGGAAGACTCTGTGGTTAATGTAAACTCTTATTAAAGGGATGAAAAGAACCACAGTTTGTGTTTTGAAACCCCTCAAAGACATCATGTTGTGAGTTCTTAGTACTACACTGTTGTATTTACAGTACTGTACATATTTGGGTATTAATTTCCCAAAATCAGATTTTTTACTTCACTAAACTGTTTTATATCTTAAAAATCTTATACATAAAATTTCTTGGTTCTTAGATTTAAATGTGTATTATGTAATTGTTCTTAAGCTTGTATAATATTAACAGTACTAACCTCTATAGCTACTCTATACAACTATGCCTATAGTGTTTCTACAATCACATGGAAACATGAGTGTATACGGTCATAACGTGACTAATATCGATGACAAACATAGCAGGTGCAAACTCAACAGCTGACCACCTTTTCCGGAAGCACATTAGAATCAAAGTAGCACTTAGGCCAGCTGCTGTGAAGAAAATGAAAGGCAATGTTTTTCTTTGGAACCCAACACCTCCCTCAATTTATGGCAAAAAGCACCAAATGACAACTAAACAAATATCATGGCCATATGTCCTAGGACCACTGGAAAGTAATCCTGAACTCAGCGTCACCATGATGAGTGATCACTGACCAATTTCAGGTCAAACATTGAAACTATTTCTGAATCTACAGTATATATAAATACATTATATATATCTATATATATCCATTTATATATATATATATATATCAATATATATAATATATATATATATTATATATATATACAGCTCTGGCAAAAATTAAGAGACCACTTTCAAATTTTCAGTTTGTCTGATTTTTCTCTTTATAGGTATATTTTTGAGTAAAATGTAAATTGTTCCTTTAGTCTACAAACTTCTGACAACATGTCACCGAATTTCCAAGCAATACATTTTGTATTTTTTTTCCGAAAAAGAAAAATGGTCAAAATTTAAAAAAAAAAACAGTGCTTTCAGGCCTCAAATAATGCAAAGAAAACAAGTTCATAATCATTTAGAAACAACAATACTAATGTTTTAACTCAGGAAAAGTTCTGAAATCAATATTTTTTTGGAATAACCATGATTTTTAAAAACAGCTATCATGCGTCTTGGCATGCTTGCCACAGTCTTTCACACTGCTTCTGGCGTAGAAATTTAAACAGTTCTTCTTTGTTTGATGGCTTGTGACTATTCATCATCCTCTTGATCACATTCCAGAGGTTTTCAATGGGGTTCAGGTCTGGGAATGGGTTTCCATGACAGGGTTTTGATGTGGTGGTCTCTTAATTTTGCCAGAGCAGTATATACACTGTGTGCAGAATTATTAGGCAAATGAGTATTTTGATCACATCATCTTTTTTATACATGTTGTCCTACTCCAAGCTGTATAGGCTTGAAAGTCAAGTACCAATTATGTAAATTACGTGATTTGCATCTCTGTAATGAGGAGAGGTGTGGTCTAATGACATCAACACCCTATATAAGGTGTGCTTAATTATTAGGCAACTTCCTTTCCTTTGGCAAAATGGGTCAGAAGAAAGATTTGGCGGACTCTGAAAAGTCAAAAATTGTGAGATGTCTTACAGAGGGATGCAGCAGTCTTGAAATTGCCAAACTTTTGGAGCGTGATCACCAAACAATCAAGCGTTTCATGGAAAATAGCCACCAGGTCGCAAGAAGAGTGTTGCTAAAAAAAAGGAGCAATAACTGCCCATGAATTGAGGAAAATCAAGCGTGAAGCTGCAAAGATGCCATTTGCCACCAGTTTTGCCATATTTCAGAGCTGCAACGTTACTGGAGTATCAAAAAGCACAAGGTGTGCCATACTCAGGGACATGGCCAAGGTAAGGAAGGCTGAAAAACTACCACCTTTGAACAAGAACATAAGATAAAATGTCAAGACTGGGCCAAGAAATATGTTAAGACTGATTTTTCTAAGGTTTTATGGACTGATGAAATGAGAGTGACTCTTGATGGGCCAGATGGATGGGCCCGAGGCTGGATCAGTAAAGGGCAGAGAGCTCCAATCCGACTCAGACTCCAGCAAGGTGGAGGTGGGGTACTGGTATGGGCTGGTATGATCAAAGATAAACCTGTGGGACCATTTCGGGTTGAGGATGGAGTGAAGCTCAATTCCCAGACCTACTGCCAGTTTCTGGAATACACCTTCTTCAAGCAGTGGTACAGGAAGAAGTCGGTATCGTTCAAGAAAAAACATGATTTTCATGCAGGACAATGCTCCATCACATGCATCCAAATACTCCACAGCGTGGCTGACCAGTAAAGGTCTAAAAGAAGAAAAAATAATGACATGGCCCCCCTGTTCACCTGATCTGAACCTCATAGAGAAC
>JARQOD010000002.1:570499408-570591323 GCA_033576555.1 Oophaga sylvatica
CCTGTCTCCCCCCTCTAGCCCCTATGTAGCTCTGATGCCCAGAACCCCCCCCCTTCTTCTTCATTCTTCTTTTCATTCATTTTGGGTCAGCCTTTTTAAAAGCCATGTTTTTTAAAAATCTTGTTTGAGAAAAGTTTTTTTTAAACCCTCCCTTTTGGCATAACTCCCAAAAATTTCAGCTGGAAAAAAAATCTTTTTAAGGGAAAAACCTTCCCAAAACATCCCATTACAGTTGAGTCAAGCTACCTGATGTTTATTCTATGGGGGGGATTTAAGGGCCCCTCAAAAAACCATCAGTTTTTTGCAATCAGGCGCAACCCGCCCAATGGGGCCGGAAAAGGTTTTTAGCCGGATTGCGTGAATTTTTTCAACCCGGAAAAAATTAATGTACGTTTGTCGGGCCCAACGGAGGAGAAAAGAGACAGAAGAGAGACCCTTGGGGGGGTTTTTTCCAGGCAGACGTAGATGAAGAAAACGAGTCTGGGGGCCGGGAAACCCATCCTATGCCTGATCCGGCCCCCTTGACTTGCTTTGGAAATGCCCAAAGCCTAAGGGCCGCTTAGGCGCTTTTCGGCTTTTCCCAGCAAAAAAAAAAACCCTTACATGATGCTCCTGCCCGGCCCCCGGAAATTAAAATCGGGCAGAAAACACAAAACAAAAATGACATGGGGGCCGATCCGGGCTAATCCCCTGTAAAAGGGGAAAAAAAAAAGGGATCCGGGGGTTTTAAAAAAAAAGGGATCCTTTTTTTTCCCCAAAAAATTCCGGGAAATGCATGACGGCAAAAAACGTTTTGGGGAAAAAAAGAAGCCAAAAGTTCAAAAAAAAAACAGCCAATGGTGTCTTAAGCACCCTCCACATACGCAGCTTAGTTATGGAGTCAGAAAATCCAGCCTTAGGTGCTTACTGATCTTGAGAATAAGGGACCCTATATTCAAGCGTGATGGCCAAAAAATACTACTTCTATGTGTTTATTAGTAGTGATGAAGAAATTAAGGAGAATCCAGCTTCACAGAAATAAAGTATTTTTTTTTCTTAAGTATATAAAACCATTGTAACAGCCATATTTTAATTCATGTTTAGAGACATCAACGCATTTCTGGCACCCTGCCTTGGGCACCATAAACGCATCGGTGTTTTTAAACATGGATGTTATAATGGATTTACATACTTACCAATAAAATTAAAGATTTTATGTCCATGAATATGGATCCTCCTTAATACCTTCATGATTGATTGGGTTACTGGCAGAGACGCCTTTCCATGCTCCGGACTGAATTGGGTTACATATGGTGAGCTTTTTTATGCTTTTTATTTTCAGTGCACATGAATAGAGTGGTGGTCATGCATGCGCACTATTGCTCTATTAACATGGGGTCCCCATTTTCGTCATCAATAAGAATTCATGCTATCGCTCCATTGACAGGAGACCCCTGTTATCGTTTTCAAGAACGACTTGCATTGCCTCATGCTCATGCAGATAGCTAATAAATGTTATTTCTAGGTTAACCCATTAATACCGGTAAGAGATTGTGCTTCATTATTTTTTTTTTATCTTTCAATAGTTTTTCAGTTACGGTATTTATTCCCAATCACTATCTTTCTTGTTGACTGTCTCCAGATTTCAACACATTATAATTTTAGCTTTTATTATTTATTTGGTACAATTTAATGTTTATCATAATTAAGACAGTGAATACAGGAGGCAGCCTGGTTCAATCAAATGCAATTATGTTCAGAACTGTAAAATATTTTTATTAATATATGAATAATGACCCATATTACACACAAGATGCATAATAAAGATAACAGATCTATCAATTGATGCTTGATGATGGATTCTAGGAAACAATCTTAAATAAAAGGTAGTAAAACTGTGATAAAAGTTGTCAGGTTTTACTTCTACTGACTTTAAGGCCAGGTTCAAACGACTGCATTTTTGGTTAGTGTGCTGTCCGTACACAAAGAGGATATGCATATGGTAAACATATGGACCAATGTAAGTGAGCGATGAGTAATTTTCTACATAGACAGAGTCCGTGTGGCAAAAAGCAACATGGTATAGCGTATTCTGTTATTTGCCCATATCTGGAGAACTCAACGAGTTCAATAAAAAAAATGCAGCTGCCGCTGGCATCTGTTTATAATAGAAGCATTGAAAAATTGACATAAGAAACAGAATTGGCATTTTATCATTGTTTTCACATGTGGATGTGAAAAACAGACATAGAAAAGACCGTAAAGATTAAAAAACATCTTAAGATTTTTAATTGCACAGTGTTCTATCTGTTTGTCTTATGATTTTTTTAACATATGTTGTTCAATGCATCCGTTTTTCACATTCATATGTCATCCATATGTTAATTTTTCATACGTAAGGCTACGGTTATCCACGGTTTACTTTAAAGTATAATTAATAATTGCACACTGCAGAGGTGTGATGGAGCCAGGTCGCAGCTCACTGCACATGTAGTGACCAAGAGCACAACTGTGCAGGAAACACTTTGAAAGGGACCCAGCACTAAATCCTAGCGATGTCTCATTACTCCATGTCTATGCATGCGTGAACACTAGAGATGGGAGAATCTGTTTGTAGGACTATGGTCCACCATTGCGGAGTGACACACACATGACGTCACACCAGCCTGGCTAATCAAAAGAAGAGCTGGGAATGCCGAAAAGAGATTCAGTGGTCACAGATCACTGACCTGACAGTGGACCAGATTCCTGCAAACCTATTCTCCCATCTCTAATGACCACCTTTCCACCTAAAATAAGGAAACTAATACTGGCCAGCAGCTGGATTTTGACAGACAGACCGTAAAAAGTCACTGCTCTCTTGTCGAGTTTGTCCAGGTTAAATAAAATGTCTGTAAAACAAGTAAAATCTGTTTTTTACATACAAACTTGCAGGTGTTCGACTTGTTCTTCCAGAATATTTGCATTTACAATTTGCCTTTAAACCATGAAATAAAGTGCCTACATTATCTCCAAGGAAAAGTCATTGCCAGCTCGGTGGGGTCCTTTACAGTCATGTAATTATCTTCTAAGTCATTTCAGCATGCTTTAGTGACATAAACATAATGGCAGTCATGGAAAGTATTTCTCGGATAGCCTGAAACAACTGTTCTCCACATGCCAAGTGCAAACAGAGCCATAACGTGTTATATATACTTCCACTCTTTTTCCATGTTTTTTCTACATAAAATGAAATTGCTAATACTGAACGTATTTTTCACGATTGCCTATTGTATGGTAACTTTGGCAGCTCGAGACACCAGATTCAAAGCATGTTAAATCATTTCTAGAAATGCATAAATTAACATTTCTTAGCTTATTCTTGAAGATCTCATAATAGTCATGCAGAACTAACATCTCCCCTTACACGAGAAGCTCGATACTCGGTCGAATGTAAATTATCCTACAATTATGGTACGTCTTTCTTTAAAGAAACCATTAAGAAAAAAATTTCATGCTGATTTGTTGCGTAATAGCCAATTAAACTTGGAAAGAACGCTCTAACATCAATCTGCGGGACTTACTGCACAGGAAGCTAATTTTATGCAATGTTCTATTTTTTCACAAACTCACATGAAACTACAACTTCCATCATTGTGTAATGCTGTACTTGGCTATCTCCAGCAGTCCCGTAGAGAGTAAATGGAGAGGTGGTGCCATGCCCTATTTCAAAGTTTGGAGGGGGACCCCATGGTCAGACACATAGTAATCAATATCTTTTCCCCTGTACTATTGATAGGAGAAAACTTAGAGTAATCCCCAATCAGGAAAACTTTACAAATATGGGCAAAATACTAATTTTCCTTTTTTTGCCCAGAGGTAGATGTTCTATTATAGTGTTGTCATCTATCTGTATCTATAGAGTGTCTGAAGTGGGAACCATAAAAATGGAAACTTTAAACATTAGTCAATCCAAAGACATTAAATTTGAGGGGTTTTTTTTAAACATAAACACTAATATTGTTTCATCTCTCTGTAACTTTCTGTAAAATATTCAAAATCGTTTTATATTCTACTAATGAAAAATTTCATCCCTTTCCATTAATCTATTGAAGAACAGGCACACAAAGACCTCTTTTAAATTTATACAACACGAAAAAAATAAAATAAAAATGCAAAAGTCATATAAACTTAACAGGATGAAATAAAATATTTTAGAATTATATCTAATAAATAATTAAATGTGTGTAACAATCCATATAGTATACTAAAAGTGCTATATTTCTTTATTTTTTATGTCCATTCACTTACCCTCCTCACAGTTACTTCCTGTGAAACCTGGGCAGCATCTCCACTCCAATGTTGTGGCTGTACGATATGACATTTTATATATGGGTCTCAGGACAGTCCTATAACTAATAAAGAGAAAAGTCAGAATCCTTCAAGCTACAAACTAACAGATGAAATCCCACTGATTGTCCAAATAATTCTGCATTTCCAAAGTGTTAAAGACTAAAGAAGATGCATTACAAGATTATTTTACAACACAAACACTATTACATATATGTCTTAGTCTTGATTTGGCTTACGGCCTTACTTTGAAAATTCATATCAGAATGGCTGAATAATCCATTTTGAAAGTTTTCTCATCTAATATTAACATGGATATATTATAAGTCCCGCTCCCATCTTAAAGTAGCGCTGGAGTGGTGCTTCTAATCGAAGGTCCCCGCACTTAGTCTTTCCTTACCTTTAACTTTTCAAAAACTCTTACTGTTGCTTTTATTCATTGTGGTCTGGACTATTGCAACTCTCTACTATCGTTCTCCCTCTTACTAAACTCTCCCCTCCGCAATCCGTCCTGAATGCAGCAGCCAGAATCATACTCCTGTCCAACTGCTACACCGATTCCTCCACCCTGTGTCTGTTGTTCAACTGGTTGCCCATCCTCTTCGGAGTCCAATGTAAACTTCTCACTCTCAAAGCGCTCCACGGTTCAGCACCACCCTACATCTTTTCCCTCGTCTCAGCCTACCACCCTACCCTTGCCCTCCATTCTGGTAATGACCCTAAGACTAGCATCCTCAATAATCTGAACCTCCCATTCCCATCTCCAAGACTTCTCACAAGCTGCACCAATTCTCTGGAATGCACTAGCCTGGACAATTCAATTAATTTCCAATACCCACAGTTTCAAGTGTGCCCTAAAACTGCATTTCTTTAGACTGGCCTGTCGTCTCACCTCACTTATCTAATTATCCCTGTTTTGCCCATATGAAAATTTCTTCGAAGTCAGGACCCTTGTAGCATCTGTTCACACTCCCTCCATGCAATTAATAGATCTCAATACTTATACACATACTGGCTGGTGACTGGTTCCTCCAGCGTTATGTAAACGCCCTACTTATTATATTGATGGCTGGATCATACAATACAAGAGCTTTTTCCATTCACCTTTTGTGTTTCCCCTATTTCCTCATAGATTGTAAGCCTGCAAGCAGGATCCTCACTCCTCTTGGTATCTGTTGATTTATGTGATTATTGATATTCTGTAATGTCTTTTATTGTCTGTACAAGTCCCCTCTGTAATGTAAAGTGTTGTGGAATATTTTGGCGCTATAGAAATAAAAATTATTATTATTAATAACCAGCTGCCATCTTCACTTTCTATTGGCATTGCGGTGGTCGGTCTTCAGCAGGTTGTGACTTGGAGGTTACGTTTCAATATAAGTCTATGAGAGCCTTGTTATATTTTTTTCATAGACTTACACTGAGAGATTGTGACCGTTACCTCTGACTTCTGGTCTGTCCGAAGTTACAGTCACCGAAGCAGCGCCAGTAAAAGGTGATGATGGCAGCGCTTAAGCAAAAGACTATGATGATGGAACTTAGATTAGAAGACACACTCCAGCACTGTCATAAAAAAAATGCTGGAGATCGCCGAGAGCTGCTACTGCACAGGCGTGGGCGGCGCCATCTTGGAGGAAAAAGTTAGTTTTTTTCTTCTCTAGCAAGATGGTACTGCCGGCGCCTGAGCAACAGCAGCTATTGAATCTCTATACACACCAATAGCTGCTACTGGGCAGGCGCAGCGGGTGCCATTCTCAAATTTATTTGTTTTCGTACTTGCTCATTAACATTAAGAACAGTTATTACTAGGACACCAAACATGTGATTATGTTGCAGCGCAGGTGGCATGGCTGGCAGCTGTCTGCAGAATTTTTTTTTCTTCAGTATGTAGAGGTATTCATTATGCAAACTAGGGGGCAGGTCAGTGAGGGATCAGTAGCCTGTCAGCAGTTTGCTTATGAATAGCTAAGCCGAGCACCACATGAAGACCCCGTCACAGGCCGCCCCGGGGCACGAGCATATCATTAACTCAAAACTGAAAATAAAGATTAAACAACAACTACAAGATGGATTTCATCAACCCAGGTATCATTTTAATCAGTAGAACGGTGCCAAACTGACACTGTGTGTAGGTTACTCAGCTCAATCCTGCTGACAGGTTCACTTTAATCCTTAGAGAAGTTTGTGACTTGTGACGTCATCCTTGGGAGACTAAAGTTATTCCTTATAAGCTTGAATAGAGTTTCAGGTGCATATAGTCAGGGCTATCTCCCTTAAGGTGCATTCAAATGTCTTTTTAAATCAGTCCGAGAACGGACCTCAAAGCACGGACTGGTTGGCAGGTCTCCCTGTAAAAGTGTGAACTGTGATGACATCAGGAGAGTATTAGGACCCTGCTGCTTTTGCATGTCTGAGCTGGGAGAAATAGCCCGGGAAGTTGTGTGGGGGGAGAAGCTGCTGGAAGGAGAAGGGAGGGGGCGAAGAGAAACTGTGGTGTGAGACACAGCTTGGGGCAGCTGATGTGAAGTGAGAAGTTTGGACTCTAAAAAGACTGTTTTGCTGCCAGCATATTAGTGAGAGTGTTAACTCCCTTCCTCTTGTGAACCTGTGGTTCTGCTGTGGAACAAGGACAGAGCATTCTTAAGAGCTGTGTGACTGTGGAGCTCTATGGAGTCCCTTCTGTGCTGAGCTGAGAAGTAATAGAAAACATTTATCCTGTGCAGATTCAGGTGGTTTGCGGTCAGGAGAATTTGTGATTGACTGCTGAAGGAGAGATGGTACCATTCGTATTAAGAGGGATCCCAACAAGCCCCGTTGAAGTGCTATCCCGGACTGTATACTGAGGCTTCGGAACTGTAAGTCCCCAGCATGTGGGCTTGGCACCGGCCGACAAGACGCTGAACTGTGTTTTCCTGTGGTTGTTTTGGCACTGAAGATTTTGGGACTGGCTGCAGCAGATGCAAATCATATGCCTGAGTAGAGACTCACCTCAGGTTAACAGTACCGTAGTAATAAATACCCGGGTATCCCCAGATTAAGTGTTTAAGAACTACTGTTATATTTATCTGTATTGTTATTGTGGGTTTTGAATGGTTTACACTCGGTGTGCCATCCCAGGGAGGCCCATAATACCACCTCATCCGATTTACACCTGTTTTCTTAAAACATGGTTTGACCTTTTAGACAGGTAAATTTATTCCAAATCTCAATGTAACACACTTAATGCTGGAACTTTGGGATTGGCACATTGATTTCAGCTCTGGCTGAGTGAGTGTAATCAATAAGGGAATTTCAGTCTGTTTTATTCAATACTATATCTCACTCCAACTGTTATTTTAGTAAAGACAACATTGTTATTTCTGCCTCAGTCTCGGTTTGTGAGCCACTGGATCACGGACCTCTGGTCATTACATCCCGACATGAGAGTGACAGCTTCATATATTTCTATGAAGATGTTAGTCTCGGGTCGGGAGATCCCCAGCTAGTCCGTGGATTGCAATACGATCTCGGACCTTTTCAGATGGGCATCAGAATGCACCCTAAGAGACATGGGGATTATATTATGGGATCTGATGTATGTAACTGTATCTGAATAGCACTATGGAAGATATTACTTTAAAAGGTAAGGGGTGTGAGACCTCTGCTGTTCCACCCACACAGTTCATTACCTACCACTACTGAAGGTTTATGCCTCTGGCCTTAATGGCCTGGGCACCCACAGCAGTTTGTCATGGCGAGAAATTTTCATTTTTCAGCAATCATTAGAAAAAGGGAAAGCAGCAACCTGATTGTCATGTACAGCTGACATGTCAGTGTGCTACCCCGATCTGAAAAAATCTGTTCAATAATACGAAAAGAAGATCAACTCTATTTACTGTAACATGCATGGAAAAATGTCAAGTTGATCTTCTTTTACTTGTGAATCAATCTACATAGCAAAGTCCAACAATATCCTAGCACGCCAGAAAGAAACCATGTTTCACCACTAACTATTTACTGTATGTGCAGTGCTGATGACTAATCGACCATATTTATATTCCTTTGTTGTGTCCACAATTAGTGCTTCACTCTCCAGCATATGGCACTGATCAGATTATTTCGCAATGGACATAATAAAAACAGTAAGACTGGTGACGGGAAGCAGCTGAGAACATGGGCTTTATAGCAAAAGCCACATCTGTTTGCAAGAACATATTCTGTTATCAAATTGATGGTCTCCTGGCAAAAGACTGAGTCATCAGTGGCTTGGCAGACAGAAGTGTGATCGAATTCTAGGACAGGATGGCAACAATTAAAAATCAACTGAATTTGGATAGTTTTGTAAATCTAGGTCAATGTGATTGCTTTGTTGATAGCTGATGATTATCAGCCCATATAAACATACCAGCAATTACCCGCAGAATGAGCAAAATGCTTGTTTGTCAGGTTATTGGCTTGTTTATGTCAGCAAAAAAATCTTTATCAACAGCATATCAAGCAGTGTGGACAGGGGCCAACAACATAGTACTATATGGGAGAGTAATATCATATCAGCAATCATTCTGTTCCCACCATTATTCATTAGCCGGTGTAAAGAGACAACTAAACGAGCACTTGACAACTTGTTCTATACAGTCATGGCCAAAAGTTTTGAGAATGACACAAATATTAATTTTACAAAGTCTACTGCTTCACTTTTTCTAATGGCAATTTGCATATACTCCAGAATGTTATAAAGAGTGATCAGCTTAACAGCAATTACTTGCAAAGTCAATATTTGGCTAGAAAATGAACTTTATCCCCCAAAACACATTTCAACATCATTGCAGCCCTGCCTTAAAAGGACCAACTAACCTCTTTTCAGTGATTGCTCCATTAACACAGGTGAGGGTGTTGATGAGGACATGGCTGGAGATCAATCTGTCATGATTAAGTAAGAATGACACCATTGGACACTTTAAAAGGAGGCTGGTGCTTGGCATTGTTTCTCTTCTGTTAACCATGGTTATCTCTAAAGAAACACATGCAGTCATCATTGCAATGCACAAAAATTGTGTCTAACAAGGGAAGAGTATTGCAGCTAGAAAGATTGCACCTCAGTCAACAATCTATCGCATCATCAAGAACTTCAAGGAGAGAGGTTCCATTGTTGCCAAAAAGGCTCCAGGGCGCCCAAGAAAGACCAGCAAGCGCCAGGACCGTCTCTTAAAAGTGTTTCAGCTGCGGGATTGGGCTACCAGCAGTGCAGAGCTTGCTCAGGAATGGCAGCAGGCAGGTGTGAGTGCATCTGCATCACTGTGAGGCGGAGACTCTTGGAGCAAGGCCTGGTCTCAAGGAGGGCAGCAAAGAAGCCACTTCTCTCCAGAAAAAACATCATGGACAGACTGATATTCTGCAAAAGGTACAGGCAGTGGACTGCTGAGGACTGGGGTAAAGTTATTTTCTCTGATGAATCCCCTTTTCGATTGTTTGGGACATCAGGAAAACGCCTCATTCGGAGAAGACAAGGTGAGCGCTACCACCAGTCTTGTCTCATGCCAACTGTTAAGCATCCTGAAACCATTCATGTGTGGGGTTGCTTTCTCAGCCAAGGGAATCGGCTCTCTCACAGTCTTGCCTAAAAACACAGCCATGAATAAAGAATGGTACCAGAATGTCCTCCAAGAGCAACTTCTCCCAACCCTCCAAGAGCAGTTTGGCGATCAACAATGCCTTTTCCAGCATGATGGAGCACCTTGCCATAAAGCAAAGGTGATAACTGAATGGCTCAGGAAACAAAACATAGAGATTTTGGGTCCATGGCCTGGAAACTCCCCAGATCTTAATCCCATTGAGAACTTGTGGTCAATCATCAAGAGACGGGTGGACAAACAAAAACCTAAAAATTCTGACAAAATGAAAGCATTGATTGTGCAAGAATGGACTGCTATCAGTCAGGATTTGGTCCAGAAGTTGATTGAGAGCATGCCAGGGAGAATTGCAGAGGTCCTGAAGAAGAAGGGTCAACACTGCAAATATTGACTTGCTGCATTAACTCATTCTAACTGTCAATATAAGCTTTTGTTACTCATATGTTTGCAATTATTATATTTCTGTCTGTGATAAAAACATCTGTCAAACACACATAAAAACCAGAGGGCAGAAGATCATGTGAAAATATAATATTTGTGTCATTCTCAAAACTTTTGGCCATGACTGTAGTCTATCTTTAAGGTGACAGACAGGACAAAAACAACATTGAAATCTAAATGCACATTAAAGCTCTTAAAGGGAATCTGTCACCAGGTTTTCACTACGCTATGTGAGAGCAGCATGACGTAAGGGCACAGACCCTGTGTCGTGCGGGTACTGTTTGTGGTCACCTGGCAGCTCCAAAATGGCTACCTCAAACAGGCTTGGCACCAGATACTCCATTTTCCAGAACACAGGGGTTGCCCTGGCCTTCACAATAGCCTTTCCACAGGGATTTGAACTTACAGAGAGGTTACTAGGCTGGCCCATGGAGTTAGCTGCTGCTCGGTGGTGCAAGCTGGTGTGAGGAGGTAGATGATGCCATTCCACTCTTCTGACAACTCCTAAATTCTGGCTCCACTCCTGGCTCAGTTGTCAACCCAAATACACTGGGGTGAATTCCTCAGGAGCATTGAGCAGTGATATGCCAAGGGGACAAAGATGGTAAAGGGGCTCCAGAAAGGATTTTAGGCCTTGCCTTCACTCTGAAAGCCTGATGCAGATATGCAGGTAGTCCCAGTGATGTCTTCCTCTGGGAGTGACTTAACTCTGCCTGAGAAAAGTCTGCAAGAACGTGGAGAGATTCCAGGAGACACCTGAGCAATGACCAAGGTGCCCTCTGGGCAGTTGCATTTCCTCTTTTGGTCCAGTGGGCAATTTTGAGGGGTCCGGTTCCGAGGAACCCTATCTAAAGGTTGGAGACCAGTCAACTTTGTGGCTGTGAGGTCTGTGTTTTTCTTCTCTGAAGGAAGTTGAGGGACTGCTCTGCACACCCTCGAGACTGGATGAGCTTGTATTAGCCGATGCTGGCTACATTATTGTTTTTAGTTTTTGTATTGTTGCACCTGTTGCAAATTTTTCTGCTGGCGTTGGTGAAACTGTGGGGGTCTGATCCTCTCAATAACAAAGACTGTTATTTTTATTGACATGCTGATGGTTTCCGGCGTCTTTACCAAGAAGAACCTGTTTTAGTGGAGTCTTAAAAATTACAAACTGTGTTATCTATCGTTCCAGGGACCTTAACCAAGACGGGCATGATGTCCAATAGAGGAGAAGACATCTGAGTGAGACTTCAGTCCCGAATGTTTTACTGTGCTTTATTATGCACTAACCCTTCTTATAGATCCATGATGGTCACGGGACGACCATCATTAAACAATGAGAGAGTGTGAGGGAGTAGAGGATGGCGTTCCACTCCTCTGACAACTCTTGTGTTTAAATGTATGAGAATGTATTTTACTGTATTGTATTTTAGTGTTATCCTCTTGTGGCTGCTGTCACTGTTTAGTTGGGAATCACTGGGTTAATTGTAGAGCTGGGGCATACTGAGGAGGAGGATTGGAAATCTCTGAGTAAGTTGCACAGGAAGTGAAGTTAGTTAAAAAATAGAAAGTGAAGAAGTAAGGACACCCTCTGGTTAAAGTAATCTTCACCTGGGGTGTGTGTGGATGAAGAGAACAGAAAAGCAGAGCAAGAGAGAGAGAGAAGAAGCAGATAAGAAGAACTCCATTGATGGCAGTGGAATACTCTTAGCAGGCAAGCTGAGGAAGGGGACATATAGTCCAGAACTTTGTTAGAGTCCCTAAGGGTCTAACAAACTCGATGATGTCACCGCTAGTCACTGAGGCTCCGCTTGCAGCACTATAACAATATAACTATAGGATAAGGAATGGATAAGAGTTTTATAACGTATATAAACCCCTTTCCATTACTAAGCCATGGGCTTGATGTCACTGGACAATACAAAGGTGACAACACCACAAATATGAAACCCACTTGCCACCGCCACAGGACAAGTGGGAAGAGCTGGGCAAAGTGCCAGAATTGGTGCATCTAATAGATGTGCCTTTTCTGGAGCGGCTCTGGACTGGTATTTTTAAGCTGGGTGGGCCAATATCCATGGCCCCTTACCAGCCTGAGAATACCAGCCCCCAGCTGTCTGCTTTAGCTTGGCTGGTTGTCAAAAATGGGGGAACCCCATGCGTATTTTTTTAATTATTTGTTTAAATAATTAAAAAAACAACATTGGGACACCTCTATTATTGATAACCAGCCTTGCTAAAGCTGTCAACTGGGGTTTAACCCCGCATCTGTCAGTTTTGCCATGCTGGTTATCAAAAAGACAGGGGAACACACACCATTTTTTAAAAATTATCTATTTATTTAAAGCTCAGGTGCTGGCAGATGAATACTCCCATTTTACCTCCGGTCATAGCTGTGGGTTCACGCTGTCATCTGACAGAGTGGGAGCTGCGGCTCTCTGACTGGTGGTAATGATCTTACAGCTGATCAGAGGTAGTGTTTGCCACACTGTCAAGCACATGACAGCATCACAAACATTGGGTGTTTTAGCCCCCCATTCAAGTGAATGGGGTCCGGGTTCAGGTAAGTTAACTGTTCTGGTACCCGAACCGAACTTTTTTTTAACTGTTTGGCCAAACCTGCCAGATCCGAACATCCAGAGCTTCACCCATCACTAGTGTTCAACCATTTTTGTGCCTTTTATACTACTGGATCAATAAAGCAATTATTTTAAGAAGATGTAAGTGCCGTCTTTTCTTTGGACTGTTGATTTTACTGGAACATTTTTCCGTGCACCTGGACCTGATTGCTCCTTTTACACATCTCTGGATTCTCTTGAGTCTCTGTCTCTACATTACGCTGCTCTTACATTAGGTAGCAAAAACCTGGTGATCGCTTACCCTAAAATATATCTATGCATTTCAGTAGCACCATTTTATCTAAAGAGATGACACCTATAGTAATAATATATATGTATCCTTTTCTATGCCTTTTACACACTCTTACTCTAAGACTACATATAAAAATATCTTTGTAAGACTCCCTTGGAACTTCTTCAGATTTGTTTCTCAGAACAATTAAAATACATTCAGTACTGTACATGTTTTGACCCCTCGTGTCTCATCATCTGTCTAGCAACAGCAGTGGAATTGACTGGTATGGGGAGCTACCAATGATTTTTGCTGCATGATATGGGAATTGGGTCCAGATGAAAACTAGGGGATACATATACACTGCCAAGTAAAAAATAATAACAGAATCTGATACTTGTTATATATGCATAAGACAGGATCTGTCAAAATATCAGCTAGGGGTGGATCTATTGTAGTAGATGGATACATTTAAGGTTAGTGCTGAAAGATTTTGCATCTCCCACCAAAAGTTTAACCCCTTTCCGACTAAGCGAATTTGCATTTTTGCCCTTTAATTTTTACCTCCCCTTTTTCCAAGAGTCATAACTTTTTTGTTTGTTCTTCAATATGATCATGACCTTTTATTTTGTAGAACAAATTGTAGTTTTAAATGGCACTTTTCATTTTCCCATTTAATGTACTGGAAGATGGGAACAAAATTCCAAGTGCTGAGAAATTCTGGGAAGAGTGAAGATTTTCTGTGAGTCTAAAGATCTGTGAGTGTATCTGGATCGAGCTGCTTGAAGGAAATAATCAACCAGGAATTAAAGCTTGAGAGAGGTAATTTACATATTTCCGGTGCATTCTGGAAAGAGTGAAGCGTCGCCACGAGACGCAAGATCTTTTGATGTAGCTGGATCGAGCTGCTTGAAGAAAATCATCAAACAAAATTTCCAAAACAATTAATTTTGCTCAACATGGAGAGGTTACCCATATGGTGTGCTCCAATATGTGCTATATGTTTATAGAATTTTCCCTAGGAAAAGATCGATGTGAATACTTCTCCGTCCAATTATGACAAGAGCATTCTTAAAGTGATACCTTTATTGGCTAACCAGAAAATTATATGTTCGCAAGCTTTCAGAGCGCAAAAGCTCCTTCTTCAGGCAAGATTACATTTGGAATAATAAGAAAGACACATTAGATGCTTACTATAGTAGGAAATTTGTTCAAGACCTGGGAGGTGTGATGCCTTCAAAAGATAAGCAAAGGAAATCGAATTAGCATTTTCTTACAAATGGAGAGCTAGTGGGAATGTGTTCTTAGCTATCTGGAGTCCTTCTGGTGAAGGTGTGAACTGTGTCTATGTAGTGGACCATAAAATCGGGTGTTAAGTTGAGTCCTAGTGTCAAAGTATTGAACATCCTAATAAGTTTGAATTCCCATATTTTTCTCTCCCTGTCATCCTTAAAATGACCTTTTAGTATTAAGACTTTTAAGTCTGTCATACAATGTCCAGTTCCAGAGAAATGTTTTCCCACAGGCGTGTCCATTTCATTCCTGATCGTATGTCTGTGTAGATTCATCCTTGTTTGTAGTTTTTGCATGGTTTCCCCAATATAGATAGCTCCAGGGCACCTTGTACATTGTATCATGTACACCACATTGGAGGATGTACATGAAAAGGAACCCATGACCTTATAGTCCTGATTTGTGTTTGGTACACGGACTGTATCTCCAACCCATATTCCACAGAGACCACAAATTGAAAGACATATTCCCAGAACTACCACTCCTCTCCTACAAACAGCCCCCTAACTTAAGGAATCTCCTTGTCAGAAGTGTCCTCTCGTCACCATCAGTGACTGGCACATTCCCATGTAACAACAAAAAATGCAAAACTTGTACCCACATATTACCAACAAATACAGTCCGTGTACCAAACACAAATCAGGACTATAAGGTCATGGGTTCCTTTTCATGTACATCCTCCAATGTGGTGTACATGATACAATGTACAAGGTGCCCTGGAGCTATCTATATTGGGGAAACCATGCAAAAACTGCAAACAAGGATGAATCTACACAGACATACGATCAGGAATGAAATGGACACGCCTGTGGGAAAACATTTCTCTGGAACTGGACATTGTATGACAGACCTAAAAGTCTTAATACTAAAAGGTCATTTTAAGGATGACAGGGAGAGAAAAATATGGGAATTCAAACTTATTAGGATGTTCAATACTTTGACACTAGGACTCAACTTAACACCCGGTTTTATGGTCCACTACTAGTGTTGAGCGATACGATACCGCAAGTATCGGGTATCGGCCGATATTAGCTCTATCGGCCTTTCGATACTTTGTTTCGATATTTTCCATATATCGTATACCGGAATCGGAAGTTCCCATCATTTTTTGAGAGGCAATGTGATTTTAGTCAGCCAATGAGGAATCCTAAGAAGTGTGGGCACATTCTGTACTGCTGCGGTCATGTTAACTAATGGCATGGCTGTGATTGGATGCTGAAATGATGTCAGAATGCACTATAAAAGGCGCCGCCGCCATTTTAGCGTCACTGTGCTGTGAATTCAGTTAGGGACAGAACGCTGCTGTGCTGACTCTGAGGGACAGTTAGAGATTGCGATTTAGTGTACTGTGCTTTAGGCAGGCTAGCACCAACCGCTGTGTAAAGCTTCCTTTTGCCTGCAGTGTTGTTTTAACAGCTCTGCAAGGTGTGTGTGAGTGCAGGTGACGCTGCAGTTTGCTCTGCATGCAACGCTGTCTGTAGGCATCTGCACGTGTCACTCACAGACTCTTTTTTTTTTCTTCAGTGTAATTCTTGCTGCTCCATGCAATTTAAATTTTAGTGTGACGCGCTTCCATCCGTATCCAAGACATTGGTTGCAAACACTATAGAAGTAGACAAAGGAGTAGCCTTTCACAGATTGTGAACAGTTGTGTTTCAGTGTTCACTTCAGTCTGTGTTTTTTATTTTTTGAGTGCACATCACGCTCCATTTACTTGTTCAAGCACTGCTGCTTGTACTCTGCTGAGCGTGTCTCAGTGCCTCATCCTTTTCATTTCTCTCCAATTGGTTCTGCTCCATTCAATTTAAAATAAATATAATCTATTAGTGTGACGCGCTTCCATCCGTATCCAATACATTGGTTGCAAACACTATAGAAGTAGACAAAGGAGTAGCCTTTCACAGATTGTGAACAGTTGTGTTTCAGTGTTCACTTCAGTCTGTGTTTTTTATTTTTTGAGTGCACATCACGCTCCAGTTACTTGTTCAAGCACTGCTACTTGTACTCTGCTGAGCGTGTCTCAGTGCCTCATCCTTTTCATTTCTCTCCAATTGGTTCTGCTCCATTCCATTTAAAATAAATATACTCTATTAGTGTGACGCGCTTCCATCCGTATCCAATACATTGGTTGCAAACACTATAGAAGTAGACAAAGGAGTAGCCTTTCACAGATTGTGAACAGTTGTGTTTCAGTGTTCACTTCAGTCTGTGTTTTTTATTTTTTGAGTGCACATCACGCTCCAGTTACTTGTTCAAGCACTGCTGCTTGTACTCTGCTGAGCGTGTCTCAGTGCCTCATCCTTTTCATTTCTCTCCAATTGGTTCTGCTCCATTCCATTTAAAATAAATATAATCTATTAGTGTGACGCGCTTCCATCCGTATCCAATACATTGGTTGCAAACACTATAGAAGTAGACAAAGGAGTAGCCTTTCACAGATTGTGAACAGTTGTGTTTCAGTGTTCACTTCAGTCTGTTTTTTTATTTTTTGAGTGCACATCACGCTCCAGTTACTTGTTCAAGCACTGCTACTTGTACTCTGCTGAGCGTGTCTCAGTGCCTCATCCTTTTCATTTCTCTCCAATTGGTTCTGCTCCATTCCATTTAAAATAAATATAATCTATTAGTGTGACGCGCTTCCATCCGTATCCAATACATTGGTTGCAAACACTATAGAAGTAGACAAAGGAGTAGCCTTTCACAGATTGTGAACAGTTGTGTTTCAGTGTTCACTTCAGTCTGTGTTTTTTATTTTTTGAGTGCACATCACGCTCCAGTTACTTGTTCAAGCACTGCTGCTTGTACTCTGCTGAGCGTGTCTCAGTGCCTCATCCTTTTCATTTCTCTCCAATTGGTTCTGCTCCATTCATTTAAAATAAATATAATCTATTAGTGTGACGCGCTTCCATCCGTATCCAATACATTGGTTGCAAACACTATAGAAGTAGACAAAGGAGTAGCCTTTCACAGATTGTGAACAGTTGTGTTTCAGTGTTCACTTCAGTCTGTGTTTTTTATTTTTTGAGTGCACATCACGCTCCAGTTACTTGTTCAAGCACTGCTGCTTGTACTCTGCTGAGCGTGTCTCAGTGTCTCATCCTTTTCATTTCTCTCCAATTGGTTCTGCTCCATTCCATTTAAAATAAATATACTCTATTAGTGTGACGCGCTTCCATCCGTATCCAATACATTGGTTGCAAACACTATAGAAGTAGACAAAGGAGTAGCCTTTCACAGATTGTGAACAGTTGTGTTTCAGTGTTCACTTCAGTCTGTGTTTTTTATTTTTTGAGTGCACATCACGCTCCAGTTACTTGTTCAAGCACTGCTGCTTGTACTCTGCTGAGCGTGTCTCAGTGCCTCATCCTTTTCATTTCTCTCCAATTGGTTCTGCTCCATTCCATTTAAAATAAATATAATCTATTAGTGTGACGCGCTTCCATCCGTATCCAATACATTGGTTGCAAACACTATAGAAGTAGACAAAGGAGTAGCCTTTCACAGATTGTGAACAGTTGTGTTTCAGTGTTCACTTCAGTCTGTGTTTTTTATTTTTTGAGTGCACATCACGCTCCAGTTACTTGTTCAAGCACTGCTGCTTGTACTCTGCTGAGCGTGTCTCAGTGCCTCATCCTTTTCATTTCTCTCCAATTGGTTCTGCTCCATTCCATTTAAAATAAATATAATCTATTAGTGTGACGCGCTTCCATCCGTATCCAGTACATTGGTTGCAAACACTATAGAAGTAGACAAAGGAGTAGCCTTTCACAGATTGTGAACAGTTGTGTTTCAGTGTTCACTTCAGTCTCTGCGTAATAACCACACTTAGGCCTTATAACTTTTCTGACTTTCTTTATCAATCTACCAAGATGAAGAAGTCAGTGAGTAAGGCACGTGGTCGTGGCCGTGGAGTTTCAGCAGGGAGAGGACGTGGGGATTCTGTGGCTGCTGCCGCCCTCAGTGACACAGCATCCACCATTTATCCCCGTGAGCGTTCCTTTATGCGCACTTTGGTAGGAGCTCGGCGTGCCCCCCTGCTGTGGGAAGAACAAATTGAAGCCGTTGTTGGTTGGATGGCAGCCAATGCATCGACTTCAATTCCTTCCACCTCCTCTCAGGAACACAACACTGTTGAGCAACCATCTGTCTGTTCACGGCCTGTCAAATTGGCCAGGCAGTCAGAGAGTTCTGTACAGGAGCCAGCTGAGTCTCTGCTTCTGTTCTCAGAATCTGTTGGCTCGCAAACACGGGCACAGGCAAGCAGCATTCTGCAATTTGAAGAAGAGGGAGTATGCAGTGATGCGCAACAGCTGTGTCTCTCTCAATCTGAAGAGGCGGTGAGCCAGTGCCGATGGACAGCACACCGCAGAACGCATCTCATGATGATGATGAGACTCAGGTGCCAGGTTTTGTGGAGCATGGTGCTGCCCAGACCATCCAACAGCAGCAGGTGTTGGAAGAGGGTAGTGGAGATGATGAAGTCCGAGACCCAACATGGCGTGAGCATCAGGAAGGTGGTGGGAGCAGCTCTGAGGAAGAGATTGGCCCAACGGTACAAAGAGGAGGGAGAGGTAGGCTGCAGACTCGCTTGCCTGTAGCCTCCAGTTTGGCACGTGTTGGGAGCAGTTCTCTTACAAATGTCAAAATTGGCGCTCCCATGACTTGCACTGCGTGGTCCTTTTTTGACAGACTTGTAGATGATATTTGCTATGTTCAATGCAAGCTGTGTAAGCAAAAAGTTAAAAGAGGTAAAAATATCAGTAACCTGAATACCACAAATATGTGGAAACATGTACGGACAAAGCACGTAGCTGGTTACAAAGACACACTGGAGATGTAGGCCAACCTACAGCAGCACCTACATCTTCAGGTCGTGTTGGAGCCTCTACCTCCAGCTCACACACACCTGGTTCGGCTTCCTCACAGGATCTCCATGGAAGAACCTCGGTCACTGTTGTCCATAGACAAACTGTTATTCCACCCACAGCAGCAAGTTCACAGTCATCGTCACACTCCCAGACCACAAAACAGCCATCGGTACCACAGGCATGGGATAAAAGGCGGCCATACTCGGCAAACCATCCACGAGCACAGGCTCTGAATGCTGGCATTGCAAAACTCCTGTCCCTTGAAATGCTGTCATTCAGGCTGGTGGAGACTGACAGTTTCAGGAACTTAATGGCATTGGCAGTCCCACAATATAATGTGCCAAGCCGATTTTATTTCAGCAGGCAAGCCGTCCCTGCTCTGCAAAAACATGTCGAGGGAAACATTAAACATGCGCTACTAAACGCCGTCAGTAGCAGGGTCCACCTGACCACCGATGCGTGGACCAGTACCCATGGCCAGCGACGATACCTTTCCCTCACTGCCCATTGGGTCAATGTTGTGGAGCCGGGTACAGATCTTGCCAGTGGCGCTGTACGTGTTCTGCCAACTCCAAGGATTGCAGGAATCCAGTCTGTACACATTGATTCCTCCTCCTACTCCAGTTCCTCAGAATCATCGCTGCACGAGCCGTCATGGTATACCTCCACATGGACCCGTGAACACTTACCTGTTGCGACCGATATGAGCACAGCCGTGGCCAAACGTCAACAGGCCGTCCTGAAATTAATTTCCATGGGGAATCGAAGCCACACAGCGCAGGAGCTCTGGGATGCCATCAAGCAGGAGAGCGACGTGTGGTTTTTGTCAGCTAATCTCCAGCCAGGCTTAATAGTGTGTGACAATGGCCGAAATCTGGTGGCAGCTCTGGGCCTTGGCAACCTCACTCACATACCATGTCTGGCACATGTGCTCAACTTGGTCGTGCAGAGTTTTTTGAGGGACTATCCGGATCTTGATGCACTGCTGCACAAGGTCCGCCTAGAGTGCGCTCACTTGCGACGTTCCAGCATGGCCAGATCGCGCATTGCAGCTCTGCAAGTCAGATTTCGCCTTCCTGAACATCGCATCATATGTGATGTACCCACCAGGTGGAATTCCACGTTACATATGTTGGAGCGGTTGTGTGAGAAACAGCCAGCAGTAATGGAGTATCAGCTGCAACAGGTGCAATCAACTCGCAATTTGCGCCGTTCACACTTCACCACTACTGAGTGGGCCTCTATGAAGGACATCTGCGACGTTTTGCGTGCGTTTGATGTCTCAACGCGGATGGTGAGTGCAGATGATGCACTAGTCAGCATGACTGTCCCCCTTATCTGCCTGCTTCAGAAATCACTGAAAGCACTAAAGGAAGAGGTTTTGGAAGAGGTGGAGGATGAGGAGTCACAAATTCAATTACCTTCAGGACAGTCAGCGCAACGTGGTTCCTCACAAAGGGCTGGGCAGGGCTCACTTTGTGAGGAGGATGAGGAGGAGGAGTCAATGGAGGAGGAAGAAATCCCTACAGAGGGAGGTACACAACGCTCTAGTCAGTATGTAGAGCGAGGGTGGGGTGATGCAGAGGAGGCAGAGATGACGCCTCTTCCAGAGGACAGCCTTTGTTGGCCAGTTGGGAGTCTGCAGCACATGGTTGATTTCATGCTTCAGTGCCTGAGAAACGACCGCCGCATCGCCCACATTCTCACCACGTCAGATTATTGGGTGTACACCCTCCTAGACCCTCGCTACCGGGACAACTTACAAACCCTCATCACACCGGTGAACCGGGACCGTAAAATGCAGGAGTACCAAGACACACTGGTGCAATCCATACTGTTGTGCATTCCAGCCGAGAGAGCTGCTGCTGCTACTGCTTTACAAAGCAGCTCTGTGCGTCGAGGCAGTGTAGACACCTCTACAACAAGAGGGAGCACAAGCAGCGCCTCTGCACAGGGCAAGAGCTGTATGTTACAAATGTGGCGAAGTTTTGTGACAGCGCCAGCAAGGTCTACACCATCCGAGACGGCTCCAGTCACCAGGAAGAAACGTTTCCGTAAGATGGTGACAGACTACTTGGCTTTCCCTCTAAGTGTACTCCCAGATGCCTCTTCCCCTTTCAAATTTTGGGTCTCTAAGTTGGATACATGGCCAGAGCTTAGCCAGTATGCATTGGAGGTGCTGGCTTGCCCTGCTGCCAGTGTATTATCTGAGCGCGTCTTTAGTGCTGCAGGTGGTGTAGTAACAGACCGTCGCATGCGACTATCCTCAGAGAATGTAGACCGGCTTACTTTTCTGAAAATGAACAAGGCATGGATCTCACCTGAATTTGCCTGTCCGTTTTCAGATTAAATAACTGTTTGGCAACGTTTTCCATGTCTCCTGTAATGTTCATCTTTCTACCACCTGAACTCTACTCCCTGGGCTACAACACCGCCATTTGTTGCTCGTAAGTAATTGGCAGGGGTACTGACTCCTGGCCAGCCTGGTTACAGCACGACAGCTGTTTCCTGGCAGTGTGAACGTCAATTATCCTCCAATAAGTTGTGCTGTCGTGTTGCATTCGGGTTAGCCGACTCTATGGTGCCTGAAGTTTAGGTGATTCCTATGTGTGCTGTGGGATATGTAAATAAAGGCTGTTTCCATGGTGACAATAGGACAAGCACCCACTGTAGGACTGTGTGATTCGGTAACTGCGGACGGCTTGCGTCCTGTCAACTTACATTTTCATGGGTGCGTTCTGCTACCCGTCCGGGGTCCAGTACCGTCAACTGGTTCTCCCCAGTGCCTTTGGCCTAGGTGCCTCCATCTCCGTATCCGAGTTCCACCAACGTCTGCTGGTCCTTGGTAGTGCTTTGGAGCACAGGTACCTCCTGCTTAGTAACCGTGTCACAGTAACGTCAGCTGGTACTCGGTTGTGACATTGCCTCTTTTCCTTCTGCTACCCGTCCGGGGTCCAGTACCGTCAACTGGTTCTCCCCAGTGCCTTTGGCCTAGGTGCCTCCATCTCCGTATCCGAGTTCCACCAACGTCTGCTGGTCCTTGGTAGTGCTTTGGAGCACTGGTACCTCCTGCTTAGCAACCGTGTCACAGTAACGTCAGCTGGTACTCGGTTGTGACATTGCCTCTTTTCCTTCTGCTGCCCCTCCGGGTTCCAGCACAGTCAGCTGGTCCTCGTTACTTCCATTGTCTCTTGCTCCATCTGATACCCGTCCGGGTTCCAGTAACGTCAGCTGGTTCTCGGAAATTAGACGACCTTAAAGACCACCCAGAAGAAGATGACGACAACAAGGACGACGAGCATGAAGCCAACCAGCCTGAACATCATCATCACAAAGAAAAAATAAAAGATTACCCAGAAGAAGATCACCAACAGGACAAAGAAGGTTAAGACAAACTACAAGATACAGAACAAGAGACAGAAGAACAATAAGCAGAAGATCAAAAAGCAGAAGAACATGAAGTATAAGACCAAAATGAAGAGCAAAATATATGCTCTAAATTATAAGCAGAAGAAGACTAAGCAGTGTATGGGGGTGAGTCCGTTCCTCCTCGTGGTGCCCCTGGAAAATGCCTGCTGCTGCAGGCTAAACTGAACATGGACAAATACTGTTGTAATTTAAATCTTTTGTGACAGCAAGAACGGAAGAATGAAAAATTCATACTTTTACAGATTACAAGTACAGGAATCTCTGTCACAAATAAGAATATGATGAAGAAGATGAAGAGGAAGAAGATGAAGAATTTGAATATGAAGAAGATTAATAGTTTAATAATAACAATATGAGTAATGTAAACAAAAACATGAATAGCAAGAAGTTTAAGAAGAAGATTAAGAAGGTGAAGATGAAGAATAATTTGATGAGAAAGATGATGATGCTGAAGATTATGAATGAGAAAGTGTGGCACTGGCAAAAGTTAAAAAGGTCAAGAGCATGGAAGTTGTGAAACATACATATTTGCCAAAATAGAAAAAAGGTTAACAACATTGTCAATTTGTTCGTCAATCCAAACGTATTTCCAAAAAAATATATATTAATGCTATTCCAATGCATTGGGTTAAACATGTATGCCTTTATTGTCTCCTCAACCTCCCCCAATACATTCTACATTACTCTTTGTTGTTTTCCTTCATGTACAATTAACCAACAAGGCAAGAATGGGTTTTTTTGGTTCCCATAGACTTACATGGGACTTCCGGTATCGGAATCGGATATCGACGATATTTAGTGATATCGGCGATACCATTCCGATCCGATATTTTTAGATATCGAGCAGTATCGCTCAACACTATCCACTACATAGACACAGTTCACACCTTCACCAGAAGGACTCCAGATAGCTAAGAACACATTCCCACTAGCTCTCCATTTGTAAGAAAATGCTAATTCGATTTCCTTTGCTTATCTTTTGAAGGCATCACACCTCCCAGGTCTTGAACAAATTTCCTACTATAGTAAGCATCTAATGTGTCTTTCTTATTATTCCAAATGTAATCTTGCCTGAAGAAGGAGCTTTTGCGCTCTGAAAGCTTGCGAACATATAATTTTCTGGTTAGCCAATAAAGGTATCACTTTAAGAATACTCTTGTCATAATTGGATGAGAAGTATTCACATCGATTTTTCTGGCTAACACGGTACCACAATATAATTTATTATTGTACACCCTAGGAAAAGACAAACTTTACATGCCAGAAATGCAAGTTTATGACTCTGTTAGAGGAAAAGGTGCAACGTCTTCAGGAGAGAATAGCTACACCAAAGTTCATCAAAGAAGATGAGGATTTCCTTGATAGAGCAGAAGAATCTCTTCAGAATTTTGCAAGAGAAGAACTTTTCAGCATTCCAGCAGAAGTTAATGACAGAGCAGAAATAAGTATTCAGAATGTTAGAAAAGAAGTACCTTCCAACGTACTTGCAGAAGAAGAGAAATGGAAGCATGTGACCCAAAGAAGCAGGAGGACTAGGAGGCAGTCAGCACCCATACCACTGAAGAACCACTGCCAGGCTTTGACGCAAGACAACTACAAAGATGTAGATCAAAAAAGTGCTTTGCTCACAAAGAACACTCCAGTAAGCGATCGGAGAACCCCTCCCTCTGCCTATTTTCTAAATGCTGTGATTGATCGCAGCATTTAGAGGGTTAAACTGCCTGGACGTATTCATACGTCTAAGGTCAGTTAAATACTGAAAAAATATGTATATTTTTTTGTTATACTTTGACGTTTCTCATCATACTATGTTTAACTCTCTTACTTTTGGCCCGTCTTTATTTTTATACCTTTAACTCAGCTTAACCCTTGGCAGTAGTATTTTGTATATTAAGTAACTACACTAATTTTTGCTATTTACGTATTTTTCGTAGTTCCTGATGAAGGTCTTTCTGACCGAAACGTTAGCCTGTTTTCTTGTACAGAGCTGCATTAAATAAAGTTTGTGTGTTTTCACCAGCAAGTTCTCAGTGCCATGATATTGTTTGATATAGATATAAGTAAGTACCTACTATACTTCTTCAAAATACTGAAAAAAATCAAAAGATCCCTTCAAAGGGACATTGATAGTGATAACTTTTCATTAAGATATGACATAAATATTTTATTAGCGGGGACTGGACTCACAGCACAGTGAAAAGGCTTTAATGTCCCCGCTTTGTATACACAGGGATGGCAGTTCTTTTGCATGGTTGGTCATGCCTAGTGTTGCTACACAGGACTAATCATCTTCTTATAAAAAATGAAGTTGAAAGCAATGTGTGGAAAAACTTTTATTCAATTACATACAGTACATGAACAAAATTGTTGGTACCCTTCTGTTCAAGTAAGAAATGCCGACAATAGTCACTGAAATAACTTGAAACTGACAAATGTAATTTACAACTTACATTTACTCAACTAATTAAAATCAGACATTGCTTTTGAATTGTGGTTAAAAAAAATACTGAAAATGGCCTGGACAAAAACAATAGTGCCCTATACTTAATATTTTGTTGCACAACCTTTGGAGGTAATCACTGCAAACAAATGATTTTGGTAACTCTCTCTGAGACTTCTGTACCTGTCCACACTTATTTTGGCCCACTCCTCGTGAGCAAACTGCTCCAGCTGTCTCAGGTGTAAAGGCGCCTTCTTTAGACTGCAGGTTTCAGCTCATTCCACAGATATTCTATAAGATTTAGATCAGAGCTCATATACCGTTACCTCAGAATAGTCCATTGCTTTGCTCTAAGCTATTCTAGGATGTTGTTAGCTGTGTTATGGGTCATTAACTTGTTGGAGAACCCATTATCTTTGACACTGGCCAGCATATTTTGCTCCAGAATTTAAGATACTCTATGTCAGATGCAGCCAAATACACTGCTCAAAAAAATAAAGGGAACACTTAAACAACAGAATATAACTCCAAGTAAATTAAACTTCTGTGAAATCAAACTGTCCACTTAGGAAGCAACATTGATTGACAATCAATTTCACATGCTGTTGTGCAAGCATGGTTTCAGGCGCTCCCTCAAAACACATCTGTTCAGAGCGGCCTATCACATTCACTAATCAAAGTCATTCTATGTGTAAGTGTGTGTGTGTGTAGCCCATTCACTATCTCCATCCATCCCTCACTCCCTTAAGATGGCTGGACCATCATTGTAAATGCACCATTGTATATACACACCTGTACTTTGTACTCCCCCACCTCATTGTAGATTGTAAGCTCTCACGAGCAGGGGTGGCTTATTTTGCTTTAATTATTGTATTGTTAACGTTGTTACTTATGACTTGTGTTTTGAAACTGTTAAACTGTAAAATACTGCGGAATATGTTGGCACTATATAAATAAAGATTATTATTATTATTATTATTAAATGAAATAGACAACAGATGGAAATTATTGGCAATTATCAAGACACACTCAATAAAGAAGTGGTTCTGCAGGTGGGGAGGACAGACCACATCTCAATACCAATGCTTTCTGGCTGATGTTTTGGTCACTTTTGAAAGTTGGTTGTGCTTTCACACTTGTGGTAGGATGAGACGGAATCTACAATCCACACAAGTGGCTCAGGTAGTGCAGCTCATCCAGGATGGCATATCAATGCGAGCTGTGGCAAGAAGGTTTGCTGTGTCTGTCAGCGTAGTGTCCAGAGGCTGGAGGTGCTACCAGGAGACAGGCCAGTACACCAGGAGACGTGGAAAGGGCCGTAGGAGGGCAATAACCCAGCAGCAGGACCGCTACCTCCGCCTTTGTGCAAGGAGGAACAGGAGGAGCACTGCCAGAACCCTGAAAAATGACCTCCAGCATGCCACAAATGTGCATGTGTCTGCACAAACGGTTAGAAACCGACTCCATGAGGATGGTCTGAGTGCCCAACAGCCCAACACAGTGCAGGACACTTGGCATTTGCCACAGAACACCAGGATTGGCAAATTTGCCACTGGCGCCCAGTGCTCTTCCCAGATGAAAGCAGGTTCACACTGAGCACATGTGACAGACGTGACAGAGTCTGGAGATGCCATGGAGAGCTATCTACTGCCTGCAACATCCTTGAGTATGACCGGTTTGGCAGTGGGTCAGTAATGGTGTGGGGTGGCATATCTTTGTAGGGCCGCACAGCCCTCCATGTGCTCACCAGAGGTAGCCTGACTGCCATTAGGTACCGATATGAGATCCTCAGACCCCTTGTGAGACCATATGCTGGTGCAGATGGCCCTGGGTTCCTCCTAATGCAGGACAATGCCAGACCTCATGTGGCTGGAGTGTGTCAGCAGTTCCTGCAAGATGAAGGTATTGAAGCTATGGACTGACCCGCCTGTTCCCCAGACCTGACTCCGATTGAGATCCCTCAGGAGACCATCCACCACCTCATCAGGAGCATGCCCAGGCGTTGTAGGGAGGTCATACAGGCATGTGGAGGCCACACACACTACTGAGCATCATTTTGACTTGTTTTAAGGACGAGCATTATTTTGACTTGTTTTAAGGACATTACATTCCACTTTAATTTTGTGGGTGACTCCAAATCCAGGCCTCCATTGGTTAATAAATTTGATTTTCATTGATGATTTTTGTGTGATTTTGTTGTCAGCACATTCAACTTTGTACAGAACAAAGTATTCAATGAGAATATTTTATTCATTCAGATCTAGGATGTGTTGAGTGTTCCCTTTATTTTTTGAGCAGTGCATAACCAAGTTTTTTCATGATTCACAGTAGGTACAATGTTCTTTTCTTTCTACTCTTAATTTTTGCATTTATTAATATACAGCTGATGTGACTTGCTAACAAGCTCAATTTTTATTTCATCTGTCCAAAATACACTCTCCCAGAAGATTAGTGGCTTGTCAATATCATATCTAGTTTGGCATATTCCAATCTTGCTTTTTTATGATTCACTGTCAGTGGTCATTTCCTCCTCAGTCATCTTCCATGGAGTTCACTTTGGCCCAGACAGCAACGGATGGTGTGATCTGACACTGATGTGTCATGATCCGGGTCAGGGTTTGTTTCTGATTATCCTTTCCTCGGTCTGGCCATGCGAGGGTTAAACTTTTCCTGCCTCGTTTTGGGATCTGTTTGGCTATTTCAGTCCACTGCTACCTGCAGGCAGTGTCAGTTATAGTTCCTGCCCACAGCTTGAGCAGCTGACCCCGTTATACCCTGATTTGTTCTCTGCCCATTTACCTAAGTCCCGTTCCTGCTTTCCCCTGTGACTTTGCTCATCTTAGTACTTGCTCTCCGTGTTTGACCCCTTGGTATTTGACCCGGCTTGTCCTCTGACCTGTTTGACTGTCTTCCGTCTCTGGCGTTCCTGCTCCCGACCGGCTCTGACTTCCCTGGTTTGTTCCTGACCACGTGTATTGCTGTGTACTCTGCTACTGTGTTTCCTGTTTGTTACTTACCCGGCCTGTCTGACTACTCTTCCGCCACCTAGTGGCGCCTGTGCTGTGGCACTGTGGTGCTCCGCTGTTAGTGCAACCTTTTTTCCCACCAGAACCCGCTGGTGGAGGTTGCGTGCCACTGCACCGTAGCAGCATTACATGATGTTTCTTAATTTTGGAGTTCACCTCTAATCTGTCATGCTGGGTGAGGGAGAAGTAAAATGCACAACAAAGTGGAGAGGAAGGCTGATTCCCACACACTAAGGAAGGGCGGGAGTGGAGACCCCTAAGCAGATCTAATAACACCCTGTATGCCGTAAAAGTCCCTAAATAGTTTCTGCACCTATCGCCGAGCAGGAACCAAATCCCTTCCTGACCCTAGCAATAGGCCCTGGATAGGGAGGGGACTGGGTAAGCACTAGTCAGCCCCCACTACAACTAAAGACAGAGGGTGGACAAACAAGGGGATACCCTTAGCTTTAGAAGACCACCAAGATGTCACTCCAGCAATCCTCCTAGAGTGTTCTGAGAAGACACTAACCGACTACTAGTTCCTCCAACAAGACAGAGGAAAATTTGAGCTAACACCAGCACCATGCTGCAGAAACTGAATGTATTTAAACCTTCAGCAAAGGTGTGTAATTAGCAGCAGAAGGTGGAGGTAACTGTTGGTCCTAGAGGGAGAAGGATATCACTGCATAACAGAGATGCAAAAATCAAGCAGGTGGTTGAGCTAATCGCAATGACCTTCTACAGCCAGATCCAGGATGACTGACACACCTGTGACATAATCCCTTTGGAAGTTGTTGTGGGCTTTTCGGCTAAAATTCATATTACCCATTTCTTCAAGTTATTAATTTTCCTCTTGCAGCCATGTTCACAGAGGTTTGCTACAAGCCCAAAGACCATAAACTTCTGAATAATATGTGCGACTATAATAACAAGAATATCAAGCTGTTTGGAGATAGTCTTATAGCTTTTACCTTTTACATGTTTGCCTATAATTTCCTTTCTAATCTCCTGCGACAACTCTCTCATTAGCTTTCTTTGTTTCACGTTCAGTGTGATGCACACCATGATAGCAAACAGCATAGTGTGACTACTTTTCACCCTATAAACAGACAGACTAATTACAAGTTTGCAGACACCTGTGATGCTAATTACAGGTTACACCTTAGTTTAACATGTCCTTTTGGTCAAATTATTTCAATCTTGTCTAGCGGTTGTACACCTGCCCAAGCAAGAGGATTTTCAGATGAGTATATGTTATTTGGAGAGAGAGTTGTATGTTTTTTAATTTGCTTTTTACTATAATGGAGTATTTAAGGTTTAAGAAACAAGTTATACCAATGTATAAAAAAGGCAACAGTGATGGAATAATGTTATTCAAATGAACAAAACATGTTTCCATAGTTTCATGGTTTTGTTCATCATAAAAATAGTAGTACAAATTCACATTGGGAAAGAAATGGCATATAATATTTGTTATTTTAAGATAATGCTAGGCTGTGGGTTATTTTGTTTGTTTTGTTTATCAGCAGAAAATGTGGACAACCCCCTTAAATAAAAAGTAATTTATAACACTGGCTGAAGAATGTGTTAAGTATAGTTGTTTTTTTTACACAAGGATTATGTAGCTTCACCTTGGTTACATAGGCCACAGGGCAGGGGTGGACATACCGCCGTTGCAACTGCACCGGGGCCCAAAGGTGGAGGGGGCATGTGCAGGCAGCCCATAGCGGCATAGTATGCAGCCGCTATGGGGCCCCTGAGTCAAGATTGCAGGCAGGATGAAAGGAGCTCAGTGTCATGCAGCATCGGGCCCCTCTCACTCCCTCCCGTAATCATGTGTAATGTATACACACATGGTCAAAATTATTGGTACCCCTTGTTGAAAAGCAATGTCTGACTTACATTTGTTCATTTTCATAGATTTTTTATTTATTATTACTTTTGTCAGATTCAAGTTATTTCTGTGACCATTGTGGGTTTTTCTGTCATTAAACGTGGGGTACCAACTATTTTGACCACGTGAGCTGGGGAGAGAGCGGAGCGCAGAGTGAGGGAGTTCAAAATGGGGGGCATGTCATGCAAGGAGAGACGCTGGCCAATGAAAGCTTACCTCACCAGACTGAGGAGAGCGCTCACTGGCTGCAGTCTATGTCCTCCCGAATTGCGCCTCCCAATGGTAAGTATTCACCGGCAGTCAGGGGCCCGGGCCGCACACAGCACACATTGGATAACAGTAGAGGAAGAGCAGGACTTACAGTGTGTCTTCTGCTCCCTCCACTGTTCTATTCTCAGCAGGCTGCAGCATCTCCTCACAGAGAAGAGGTCGGGGAGGGGGAGGAGGTTCACTGCATGGGACAGCACGGCAGCAAGAGGTTGATATCAATGCTCTCTGCTGTGTCCCCATCCCCCACAGTGGGTTCTTCAGCCCTCTCTAGCTGAACTATGAGGCAGACTTGCTCCAGGGCTCATCTGAACACCTGAGGTCATAAATTAGTATGTATGTGTATTGTATGTACAGTATATTTGTGTATTTGTGCAACTGTGTATGTATGTGTGTGCATCTGTGTATGTATGTGTATCTATGTGTGTGTGTGTGTGTGTGTGTACAGTATATGTGTGTATGTATATGTGTGTATGTATGTGTGTGTAAATCTGTGTATGTATGTATCTATGTGTGTATGTATGTACAGCATATGTATGTGTATCTATGTGTATGCGCATCTGTGTATGTATGTGTGTATCTGTGTGTATGTATGTACAGTATGTGTGTGTATTTATGTGTTTGTATGTACTGTATATATACCGTATACTGTATGTATATCTATGTATGTGTGTGTAACTGTGTATGTGTATTTATGTGTATGTATATATGTGTATGTATGTGTGTATACATCTGTGTACGTATGTGTGTGTATGTACTGTATATGTACCGTATACTGTATGTATATCTATGTATGTGTGTGTAACTGTGTATGTGTATTTATGTGTATGTATATATGTGTATGAATGTGTGTATACATCTGTGTATGTATGTGTGTGTATGTATTTACAGTATATGTGTATGTGTATCAATATGTATGTATGTGTATCTATGTACAGTATATGTATATGTGGGAATCTGTGTGTGTATGTATGTGCCTGTACATCTGTGTATGTATGATATGTATGTGTATATATACGGTATATGTGTATGTATATGTGTACGTTATGTGTATACTATATGTGTATATAAGTGTGTGTTTGTATGTACGGTATATGTATGTACGGTGTATGTGTTGTAAGGTTTCACTCACTCGGTTGCTTCAGAGGTAAATCAGGAGGCTCGATCTTATGCAAAAAGTCCTTAGGTTTATTACATCATAAACCATATGGTAACATATAATACAGCTCTTCAATGCTTCAGGTCCTGCCTGGAGCCTCGCTCTTCATTCACAGAGACCTCTCTGTAATGTCCTGCCTTGGACACATGGAAGCCTGTCCACACTGGCAGACTACCACACACTCTCGCAGTAGATCTGCTGAACAAAACATGCTCAGGCTTCCATCACAGGGCCACCCACCTCTGTGATACATAACGTCCATCCATCACATGCCTCCATGCATATCCCGAGGGCCATACACAGTGCCCCCTAGCTGCATCAGGGGTCATTACACCACATACCTCCCCCCTCTGTTCAAACTTGTGGGGTTGAACACTTTTTACCCGACCAGAGATCCTTCTCGGTCGTCTCTGCCAGTCAAACCGTCTCTCTAAGTCGGACCCTGCTACTAATCTCTTTGGTAGGCGTCTGTCCTCCGACTCTGTCACATCTGTTGCTGATGAGGCCCCCCTGTCAGACCACCCGCATCCCCAGCGGTCAGTACGGCGTCGCAATTCACTTGCACCCATACGTCCTGTCTGGTCTGAGTCCTTTTCATTTCGTCCACTACAGGTTCTCCTGCTTAGGTCACTCATCACTGAGCTAACTGAGGCATCACTATTTCTACCTCTTCCATCAGGCGACCTATTTCCTGTATTATCTCCAGCTTGAGGACTTCTCGTCTTAAGCGAACCTCTTCGCCTCTCAATACCACGGGTTGAAGGTGGCAACCATCTTCTTTCCATTTCCCGTAGGTTTCTGTTGACCTGCTCCCTCTCAAGTCGTAGCTGCTCTACTTCTCTCAGGTACGACACACGATACTCCAGGAGCATCCGGATATTCCCAAGGCTCTCCCTGGATCCGACAACGAGGAACGGAACCATCCCGTCTTCACCCACGACCTGGACTTCGTCATCAGCCGGAATCCTGACTCTCGTCACACCGGACTTATTTACCATCTCCTGCATCATTTTCCTGAGTCTTCCGATGACCTTCTTCACCAGACCTCTGGGCACTTGAACGATGTCTTCCATCAAGCCAAGCTGATTTTGAGTCTTTCTTACTTGCTCCAGACGTCGAGCGGCTTCTTTATTTCTCAACAGGATCACCTGTTTCGTGCGGAGACAATGTAGGTGCATATCCTTCAGGATAGCCACTAGCTTCAGTGTGACTTCCTTAGTCGACATTATGACTAACTGTTTCATCTCTGGCACCCAGTTCACACTGCATGCTTCTATTGCCTTTCTAAATGCCTCATACACCTCCTCAATGGCACACACTTCTCGCCTGTCTTCGGGTATCTCTATTACACACTTGAAAACGGACCCGTCACCTTCTTGGACAGACTGCTGTACCTCCTCGTCCTGAGTGTTAGTACGGTTTTCCAAGACCTCGATCTCCTTTGTGTGGCCATCTGCATGGCACTTCTCCTGCTGGATTTCTTCTCCCGTAGATTTCTGGAGCTGGACACCAGTCTCCTCCTGTATCTTGAGCATACGGAGAACTTTATCTCGCTCCTCTGCCAAACAGCGACACTCATCCTCCCTCCGGAGAAGCTCCTGCTGGTGCTTCTCTTGGGCCTCTCTGAGCTTAGAGACTTCCTTCTCCAAGCTCCTCCACTTTATGCTCAATTACTTGTCTTAGGACCCTTTCTCGCTCGACTGTCTCTTTCACTGACTCTTTAAGCAGCTCCATCTCATGGTCCTGCTCTCTTTTAGCCAGCACATGTCGCACCATCGCCTCTTCAATTACATTTTCAGATGGGCTTTCTTGCCCACCCACACTCTGCTTCTTCAGAGTTCCGCCTGTTCCGGCATCCGCAGCTTCAACTGTCTCACGACTCTCAGTAACTTTAGAGAGCTCCAGCTTACTGCACTCACTTTCCCTTGCAGTCGAGTCACAGTCTGCATAGGAGTCACTCCCACTCCCCCTGTCATCCTGGAACTGCACGTCCCCACCTAGACAGGTGTCAGACCCCTGTGCTGGAGCTAAACCGTTTCCCACGGTCACACGTCTCGTCACCTCCAAGTCCCCGAGTTGGTCTGACCCACACTTTCTTCTGGTCACCTGGGGCTGGGGACTATCGCTATTAGGGGTTACCTCCTTTTCACACTTCACACGGCAAGGAACCACTACAGCCGCCTGCTGTGATGGGGCTCCCTTAGGGTCATTCCGTCTCTCCTCTGAGCAACCCCACACTTCATCAACCTCCCATGCATTTTCAAAAAATACAAAGTCCCGTTCCCTCTCATAGGGTACAATACGTTCGGTGGTATACCGCCATCTTGATCCTCGACACTTGTGGACATCTCAAGCATCACCCTGTCTACCAAATAGTCCACAGTGAGCCCGTGGATGCAGCACACCTGGACCTTTTTCTCGGTCAGACAGAGAACTAGCGGAGTTCCTTTCAGAGTCACCTGACTCTTTGAGTCCAACTGTCCAGAGACTCCTTCCCTATGTAACATTACAGTACACACCTGTGGGCTGTTATCAAACGGGAAGTCTATGCCACATGCGGAATACGTATAACACCCACACCGCTGTTCTTCAGATATGTCCACTGAGGAAACCGGTGCCACCCCTTTTTGGGACACCACCCCCTTTTGGGACTCCGCCCCCTTCCGGGCCACCATCCCAATTTGGGTTACCACCCCCTTTTGGGCAACTGGTTTGATTTGGGCTACCACCCCCTTTTGAGACTCCGCCCCCTTTTGGGCCACCATCCCAATTTTGGGTTGCCGCCCCCCTTTTGGGACTCCTCCCCCTCTAGGGACACCACCCAACACTGGGGTACACATCACGGCTCTTACAGGCCCCAGTCCACACAGTACCCTTCGACAGTGACTTTCACTTAGGGCGTGTACTGGCCCTTTAAGAGTTTGTGTGCCTCGGTTCACACTGTCCTTTTTTACCACACCAGCTCCTGCTGGTACTGCCACCACCCGCCAGCACCTCCGGCTGCTGCGCACAAGCTGCTGCTGCCACTGCAGCTCTTGCTGCTGCAGAACCTCTTGCTGCAAGTCACTGTAGCTCCTGCTACCACAAGTTTCTGCACGCTGCGCTGTCTTGCCGCTTGTCACCTTCGTGACCCCACGAGTCACAGCCAGCCGCTTGTCACCTTCATGACTCCGATGAGCCACAGCACACACCTCACACGTGTTCCAGAAAAAAAAACACCAAAAAAAAAACTGTTTCTCACTAATTCTCCTCACTGATCCCGACCAGCCTAGCACGGTTGTCAAGACCGTCCCCTGTTGGCGTCAGCCACACAGGTTCCTGGAGACCTCAGCCTCAGAGTTACCCAGCAAACACAAAAATACAGTCTTTCTCACTGACCCGTCAGCACACCACAGACTCCTGTCTGTCACTCTTGGCCACAGAGATTTCCGGACACCTCCTCTCTCAGAGAGGCATCCCACAAAGAAAAAAACAGTCTCACTGACCCGTCAGTACACCACAGACTCCTGTCTGTTACCTGTTGGCCACGCAGGTTTCCGGACACCTCCTCTGAGGTATCCTCTCAGCATGCTTTTTGCTTACTTCTCAATGACCCCGGTCACATAACACAGACTCCTGTCTGTCACCACTGCTTAACAGTTTCTTCAGATACCTCTTATCTTCAGAGGCACCACATATAAACATCAATGCAGTTTATTCGTGACCACTGGTCACACTCACGGTTTTCACAGACCATCCGTTCCTCCTCTGATTCCTCATTCCCAGTCCTGGAACATGTGCTCCTTGGGCCGCTGCCAGCATTCCATCCACCAATTGTAAGGTTTCACTCTCTCGCCTGCTTCAGAGGTAAATCTGGAGACTCGATCTTATGCAAAAAGTCCTTAGGTTTATTACATCATAAACCATATGGTAACATATAATACAGCTCTTCAATGCTTCAGCTCCTGCCTGGAGCCTCGCTCTTCATTCACAGAGACCTCTCTGTAATGTCCTGCCTTGGACACATGGAAGCCTGTCCACACTGGCAGACTCCCACACACTCTCGCAGTAGATCTGCTGAACAAAACATGCTCAGGCTTCCATGACAGGGCCACCCACCTCTGTGATACATAATGTCCATCCATCACATGCCTCCATGCATATCCCGAGGGCCATACACAGTGCCCCCTAGCTGCATCAGGGGTCATTACACCACAGTGTGTATGTATGGTATGTGTATGTGTGTGTATGTATGGTATATGGGTGTATGTATGTACGGTACATGTATGCGTATCTGTGTGTGTATGTATGGTATAGGCATGTACAGTATATGTATGTATGGTGTATATATGTATATATGTATGGTATATGTACGATGTATGTGTGAGCCATCGTATCGATAACTTGCTGATCACTGGGGATTCAACCACTGAGCCCCCCAGAGATTGAGAACAGGGGTCTGCAGTCACACCCTGGATAGAGCAGAGTTATATATGCTCGGCGTCAGCTCTCTCCATTAGCTTTAGAGCTGATGAGCACTTCGCTCAGCTATTTCCATCAGTTCCATAGACAATGAATAGAACAGATACCAGATAAAACAGATACCAGGCATATAATGTAATATAATATACTGTATACCATATATACTTGTGTATAAGCTGACCCGAGTATAAGCCGAAGCACCTAATTTTGCCACGAAAAACTGGGAAAACTTATCGACTCAAGTATATGCATTGTCCCCTCATCCCTGTCCTTGCATGTATGGTTCCTCATCCCTATCCTTGTATGCGTGGCCCCCATGAGAAAAAGATAAAAAACGCAAAATATCCTACTTACCCTCCCTTCGCGCCCTCGCAGCATCTTGTTCGGGTGCCAGCAGTTCCTGCGGCCGGTCGACCTTGTGTCCCCGCTCATTAAGGGAATGAATATTCACTCCAAGCCGCTGATCACTGTATTATCTGTACACTAACACTATATACAGAGCTCCTTTGTATAATGTCACTGGTGATCACTGTATTACCCGTACACTGACACTATATAAAGAGCTCCAGAGTATAATGTCACTAGTGAGTCAGTGTGTTACCTTTACACTGAGAAAATATACAGAGCAATTATGTATAATGTCACTGGTGAGCCCTATATACAGAACTCCTGTGTATAATGTCACTGGTGAGTCACTATTACCTGTACACTGACACTATACACTGTATACTATGTAGAGAGTTCCTGTGTATAATGGCACTTATGGTAATATTAATATTGTGATCAGTTTTGTAGTATTCAGTTACTATTTGGTGGTAATATGTGTTAGGGTTCGAGTTCCCGCTGCTGCACAAGGGGAGTCTCGAACCAGCCCCGCTGCGGTCTCCCATTCATCTCCGGCCGCAGTGGAGCCTGCTCTGCAGAGACGTCGGTCCAAGCGTCTTGCCCACTCCAGTACTGTGCAGTGACTTGCTGTTGCCTTTCCTGGATCTGCTATTATAGCCAGTGCTGGAACAGACATCTTTGGGACAAAGTCCTGCGTTTTCCCTTCTGAGCATGCCCAGAGTGAGATCTCTCATTGGAGATCAGGGGTCACATGCTCAGGTGCTGCGGCAGCTCCTATTGGTCCGCCAGGAAGGCCCTGTTACTACTGGTGTTCTGGAGCAAGTTTCATTGGTCCTTGTTTCTGGCAGGTCCTGTAGCTGTTGCTATAAAAGGGTAGCATGGCTGGGCCGCCATGCGCTAATATCAACCATTGTATGCTATGCGCCAGTGTGGTCATGCGTGTGTGTGGTTAGGGACCCGGCTGAAATAAGCCACTAGAATACCGACTTAATCGGTGAGGAGTTTGGTGTGCTAGCTGGTCAGGGTCGGCGTCCTAGATGCCCTAGATTACCGGCATAACCGGTGAGGAGTTTTGATTGCCGTATTCAGGGTCTGGCGTTCAGACGCCATAGATTGCGGGTGACTCCCGCGAGGACATTAGCACATGATCACGCTTTATGTACGCTTAGCACTTAACTGTGTACCTGAGAGCCTGACAGGACACAGCACCTTTCCTTAGCGGCCCTGTGACGTAACAGGGTTCGCTTTCAACGCTAGACAGTGCCCTAGCGTGTTTTCTTTGCGACTCAGTTGTGTTTAGTGAGTTCGCACACATCGCCATATAGCGCTGCGGCCTCCTTCTAGCGGCTCTGTGGAGTAACAGAGTTCGCACTTATTGCCACAGCGCGTTACGGCGTTTATGTTGGCGACTCTGCGGGATAACAGAGTTTGCTTCTTACGCCATTTTTACTAGCAGCAGGCACCGCTTGCACGGTGGACCCCGGGCTGCGAACGCACCTCTCTACATCATATATTTGGTGCGTTCCGTAGACCCTTAACATAATATTAGCGCCAGGGTCTGGCTAGTAAAATGGCGGATGACCAGCGTCTAAGGCAGTACATCCAGCAGCTGGAGGGTAGGTTGGCGGCTCTTGAGCGCACAACCTCAGCTGTGGATGTTACCGTAGTCGCTGTTCAGGCTGCTAGCGTGGCTGCAGCCAGTTTGTCCTCTGCCACCTCTGCCCCTACGTTATCCCACCTCCCGCTTCCTGACAAGTTTGCCGGTGACAGCAAGCAATGTCAGGGATTCGTGAGTCAGTGCTCAATACAGCTCGAGCTTCTGGCTGCACGTTTCCCCACGGATCGGGCACAAGTGGGTTTTGTATTATCTCTACTCTCGGGCAGAGCGTTGGAATGGGCAACGCCGCTGTGGGAGCGAGACGATCGTGTGGTGCGGAGTGCTTCTCGGTTTTTAGAGGCTCTGAAAAAGGTCTTTTTAGGACCTCAGGTCACGCACGATACTGCGCTCCAACTGCTGGCAATGTCACAGGGCTTGTCCATGGTCAGCCAGTTCTCAGTCCAATTTCGGACTTTGGCCTCTGAATTAGAGTGGCCAGATAAAGTTCTTATTCCAGTGTTCTGGAGAGGACTGGCAGATCATGTAAAGGACGCTTTGGCTACCAGGGAGATTCCTACCACACTGGAGAAACTCATTTCTATATCTACCCGCATCAACCTCCGTTTTCACGAGCGGAGGCTAGAGCGGACCCAGTGTAGGCAGAGGTTTCGGCTAGCACCCACCTTTGCCAAACCTCTTGAATTTCCCGTTCGGGCGTCCGACTCCCCAGAGACCGTGGAGACTTCTCGAGTGGAATCTAAATCTCGGACCACTCGAGTATCCGTGGTCTGTAGAGTGTGCCAGCAGCCAGGACATTATGCCAATAGATGTCCCCAGCGATCACGTACACGTTCGCGTCTAGTGACCATGGGAGGAGGTTCACTAAAGTCAACAGCATTCGCCTCCAAGCTGTCCTTTAAAGGGACAATCTATTTTGGTCAATCCACTCTAACAGTTGAGCTTTGTGTGGATTCTGGAGCAGAGGGGAACTTTATGTCCTCTGCTTTTGCTCTCCGTCACACAATACCTCAGGTGATGCTCACCAAACCGGTGACTGTTCGAGTGGTGAATGGCTCCATACTGCCCTCACAGATCACACATCAGACAATCTCTCTCACATTAGCTATGTCTCCTTCCCATCAGGAGATTATTTCTTTCCTTGTCCTTCCTGAGGGTATAGATGAGGCTCTGCTGGGAGTACCCTGGCTTCGTCTTCACTCCCCACATATTGAGTGGTCCTCTGGGAAGATACGGGGTTGGAGTGAGTCTTGTAGAGGTAAATGTGTGAGGGAGTGTGTTCAGGTTGCTACTACAGGGATACCCGCAGATCTCACTTCCCTGCCCAAGTGCTATTGGTCCTATGTAGATGTGTTCTCCAAAAAGGCTGCGGAGACTCTTCCGCCTCACCGCCCCTATGACTGTCCTATTGACCTCTTGCCTGGAGCAGAACCTCCCCGGGGAAGGGTCTATCCTCTCTCTCTCCCGGAGACGGAGGCTATGTCCCAATACATTCAGGAAAATCTGGCAAGAGGGTTCATCAGGAAGTCAGTGTCACCTGCTGGGGCAGGGTTCTTCTTTGTGCAAAAGAAGAACGGAGAATTACGTCCCTGCATAGATTACAGGGGTCTTAACGCCATTACCGTTAAGAATAAATACCCGCTGCCTTTAATTTCTGAGCTCTTTGATAGGCTTCGGGGAGCAAGGGTATTTACCAAATTAGACCTGCGGGGTGCTTACAACCTGATTCGCATCCGCGAGGGGGACGAGTGGAAGACAGCTTTTAATACCAGGGATGGGCACTATGAGTATCTGGTGATGCCCTTTGGGCTCTGTAACGCCCCAGCCGTTTTCCAAGACTTTGTTAATGACATCTTCCGGGATATGCTTTCCACCTCGGTCGTGGTCTATCTGGATGATATTCTCATCTTCTCTCCAGATATTGACTCCCACCGGAAAGATGTCTGCAGGGTCTTCGACCTCTTGCGGGCAAATTCCCTTTATGCAAAGTTGGAGAAATGCGTGTTTGAGCAGGAGTCTTTACCATTCTTGGGCTATATCATCTCCGCCCAGGGATTGGCTATGGATCCTGCCAAATTACAAGCTGTGATGGACTGGCAAGAACCTCATTCCCTTAAAGCGGTGCAGCGCTTTATGGGGTTCATTAATTATTATCGCCAGTTCATTCCCCATTTCTCAACTTTGGTAGCTCCCTTGGTAGCCCTCACCAAGAAGGGAGCAAATCCCAAATTGTGGTCTGAGGAAGTCTCCAAGGCTTTCATCTCAATTAAGTCTCAGTTTGCTAGCGCTCCCATTCTACGCCGCCCTGATGTTGATAAGCCATTCATATTGGAGGTGGATGCCTCATCCGTTGGTGCTGGAGCAGTCCTCTTTCAAAAGGATGCTCAAGGTCGAAAGCATCCTTGCTTCTTCTTCTCCAAGACCTTCACACCAGCGGAGAAGAATTATTCCATTGGGGACAGGGAGTTGTTAGCAATGAAATTGGCTTTCTCTGAGTGGAGACATCTGTTGGAGGGGGCTCGCTTTCCCTTCCAAGTCTTCACTGACCACAAAAATTTGGTATATCTTCAGACAGCCCAGCGGCTAAATTCTCGCCAGGCCAGATGGTCCTTGTTCTTCTCCCGGTTTCATTTCACACTGCATTTCCTCTCGGGAGAGAAGAATATTTGTGCCGACGCTCTCTCTCGCTCTGTGGTGTCCTCTGAGGAGGAGGTGGAGGAGCCTCGGCTTATTGTCCCCACAGAGAGCCTGAGAACAGTGGCCCCAGTTTCGCTAGAGTCTGTGCCCCCGGGCAAGACTTTTGTACCTACCAACTTGCGCCCGGAGGTACTCTCTTGGGCACATTCGTCCAGGGTGGGTGGACACTTTGGGGCAAAGAGGACATCTGAATTGCTGGCGAGGATATACTGGTGGCCGCATATGGTCCGTGACGTTGGGGACTATGTTCGGGCGTGTGTCTCCTGCGCCAAGAATAAGTCTCCATGACAGCGGCCAGCTGGGTTACTTTACCCTTTGCCGGTGGCAGACAGGCCCTGGGAGATGGTTGGAATGGACTTTGTGGTGGGCTTGCCCAAGTCTCGGGGTTGCACCATCATTTGGGTAATCACCGACCATTTTTCCAAAATGGTGCATTTGGTGCCGCTACCACGGTTACCTTCTGCACGGGCTCTGGCAGCGTTGTTCGTTAGGCACATCTTCCGTCCACACGGCATGCCGGACAAAATTGTCAGTGACCGAGATCCCCAGTTTGCGTCTCGGTTCTGGAGAGAGCTTTGTCGTCTACTCAGTATTGAGTTAAATCTCTCTTCAGCGTACCATCCTGAGACGAATGGGTTGGTAGAGAGGGCCAACCAGACCTTGGTCACCTATCTACGACATTTTGTCTCGGCCAGGCAGGATGACTGGGCATCCTTACTACCATGGGCTGAGTTTGCACTAAACAATGCTGTGGCTGATTCCACCGGACAGACTCCATTCCTCCTAAACTACGGTCAGCATCCGCGGGTTCCGGTGCCCATGCCTGTGTCTTCCGCCGACTCCAGGGTGGCAGACTGGGCTGTGGAGGCACGGGACATCAGGCTGCGAGTTGAGTCCACTAAGTTGGCACCCCGCTACCTGGGTCCTTTCAAGGTCCTCGAGCAGGTTAACCCTGTGGTATACCGTTTGGCTCTTCCACTACGCCTGGGTATCTCCGACACCTTTCACGTATCCCTCCTGAAACCCGTGCTCATGTCCCGGTTTTCTGAGTCATCTGCCGGGACATCGGGTTCATCTACGGATGACCATGAGGTGAACGCCATCGTAGGGTGTAAGGTGGTACGGGGCAAAAAGTTTTATTTGGTGGACTGGAGGGGCTATGGGCCTGAGGATAGGTCTTGGGAGCCTGCCGAGCATGTTCACGCTCCGCAGCTCATCGCTGCCTTTGAACGCAGCGAGGCCCAGAGAAGGGGGGGCCCTAGGAGGGGGGGTAATGTTAGGGTTCGAGTTCCCGCTTCTGCACAAGGGGAGTCTCGAACGAGCCCCGCTGCGGTCTCCCATTCATCTCCGGCCGCAGTGGAGCCTGCTCTGCAGAGACGTCGGTCCAAGCGTCTTGCCCACTCCAGTACTGTGCAGTGACTTGCTGCTGCCTTTCCTGGATCTGCTATTATAGCCAGTGCTGGAGCAGACGTCTTTGGGACAAAGTCCTGCGTTTTCCCTTCTGAGCATGCCCAGAGTGAGATCTGTCATTGGGACCCGGCTGAAATAAGCCACTAGAATACCGACTTAATCGGTGAGGAGTTTGGTGTGCTAGCTGGTCAGGGTCGGCATCCTAGATGCCCTAGATTACCGGCATAACCGGTGAGGAGTTTTGATTGCCGTATTCAGGGTCTGGCGTTCAGACGCCATAGATTGCGGGTGACTCCCGCGAGGACATTAGCACATGATCACACTTTATGTACGCTTAGCACTTAACTGTGTACCTGAGAGCCTGACAGGACACAGCACCTTTCCTTAGCGGCCCTGTGACGTAACAGGGTTCGCTTTCAACGCTAGACAGCGCCCTAGCGTGTTTTCTTTGCGACTCAGTTGTGTTTAGTGAGTTCGCACACATCGCCATATAGTGCTGCGGCTCTCCTTCTAGCGGCTCTGTGGAGTAACAGAGTTCGCACTTATTGCCACAGCGCGTTACGGCGTTTATGTTGGCGACTCTGCGGGATAATAGAGTTTGCTTCTTACGCCATTTTTACTAGCAGCAGGCACCGCTTGCACGGTGGACCCCGGGCTGCGAACGTACCTCTCTACATGGGCAGTCCCTTGAGAAAGCCCACGCGAAACGCGCGTCGGGGTAGCACGATCTGACCGCTTGTCCGGATATATTTGGGTGAGATTATTTTTAAGACAAATGATTGATATGACATTGATATGATGTTTCTTTACTATATATAATTCCTATACAATCATTATAGATGTGGGATATTAATATTCTCTAGAGCCCGATCCAGTGTTATGTTCAATTGGTCAGATCTCAATTGCTGTTTGTGACCTTCACATTTTTTGTAAATTCTGCATTTTATTATTGATATAAATGATCTAGATGATATTGTTATTCTAATAAATTTGTACTTTTTTATTAATTTTGGGCCTTAACAATATGTGGTCTGGTCATGGTATGTTGGTATTTGTCCAAGTGTGCGGTATTATTTGGTCACTATGTGTTGGCAATATATAGTCTGGTCACGGTATGACAGTATTTATTCCTTGTGTGTGGTATTATTCGGTCACTATGTGGTGGTAATATGTGGTTTGGCTGTTGTGTATAGGTATTTGTCCATAGTATGTGATAATATTGGTAATTTTAAAAAACGTATGTGATGTATGTATTCTCATAAAGAGAAATATACCCGAAAAGATAACTGGGTATTTTAACAAATGATTAATAGGTTACAGTAAAGTAGGGCCCAGCCAAAAGAGTCTACTTTGTCGTGGAGGCAGGCTTAAAAATCTTTTGGCAAAAACAAAAACTGATAGCTATGTATGGGATCTGGTGTTCAATGAGAACTAATGTGTGATTTGTGAGTACGTGGTGCAGAAGTCGAGGTTTTCCAAGAGTGAGTGGCGGGACTGTGGAAGGTTCAAGGGGTGGAGGCGGAGCTGATTTTGAGCCTGGGTGGAGTTTCAAGGTGGCCAAAAATGTTGCCAGGATGGTGCCCTGAAATTCCTGGTGGAAGCCCTGCTTAACCCCTTCACCCCCAAGGGTGGTTTGCACGTTAATGACCGGGCCAATTTTTACAATTCTGACCACTGTCTCTTTATGAGGTTATAACTCTGGAACGCTTCAACGGATATTCGCGATTCTGAGATTGTTTTCTCGTGACATATTGTACTTCACGTTAGAAGTAAAATTTCTTCGATATAACTTGCATTCATTTTTGAAAAAAACGCAAATATGGCGAAAATTTTAAAAATTTTGCAATTTTTAAACTTTGAATTTTTATTCCCTTAAAACAGAGAAATATATCACACACAATAGTTAAGAAATAACATTTTCCACATGTCTACTTTACATCAGCACAATTTTGGAACCAAATTTTTTTTTTGTTAGGAAGTTATAAGGGTTAAAAGTTGACCAGCGATTTCTCATTTTTACAACAAAATTTACAAAGCCATTTTTTTTAGGGACCACCTCACATTTGAATCAGGGGTCTATATGGCAAAAAATACCCAAAAGTGACACCATTCTAAAAACTGCACCCCTCAAGGTACTCAAAACCACATTCAAGAAGTTTATTAACCCTTCAGGTGCTTCACAGGAACTAAAGCAACGTGGAAGGAAAAAATGAATATTTAACTTTTTAGCCACAAAAATGATCTTTTACAAATTTTTTTTTTATTTTCACAAGGGTAAAAGGAGAAAATGGACAGATAAGGTTGGTATGCAATTTCTCCTGAGTACGCTAATACCCAATATGTGGGGGAAAACCACTGTTTGGGCACACGGCAGAGCTCGTAAGGGAAGGAGCGCCGTTTGACTTTTTCAAACTAAAATTGGCTGGAATTGAGATTGGACGCCATGTCGCGTTTGGAGAACCTCTGATGCGCCTAAACAGTGGAAACCCCCACAAGTGACACCATTTTGGAAACTAGACCCTCTAAGGTACTTATCTAGATCTGTTGTGAGCACTTTGAACCCCCAAGTGTTTCACAAAAGTTTATAATGCCTGGGTGTGAAAAAAAAAAACAATTTTCCACAAAAATGATTTTTTGGTCCCAAATTTTTGAATTTTCCCAAGGAAATTGGACCCAGAAAGTTGTTGTCCAATTTGTCCTGAGTACGCTGATACCCCATATGTGGGGGGGGGGGAAACTGTTTGGGCGCACGGCAGGGCTTGGAAAGGAAGTAGTAACGTTTTGGAATGCAGACGTTGATGGGGGTCATGTTCCGTTTGCAGTGCCCCAGATGAGCCTAAACAGTGGAAACCCCCCACACGTGAGCCCATTTTGGAAGCTAGACCCCCTAAGTAACTTATCTAGATCTTTGGTGAGCACTTTGAACCCCCAAGTGCTTCACACAAGTTTATAATGCCCGGGCATGAAAATAAAAAATCCTATTTTTTTCCCACAAAAATTATCTTTTAGTCACTAATTTTTTATTTTCCCAAGGGTAACAGGAGAAATTGGACCACATAAGTTTTCCAATTTGTCCTGAGTATGCTGATACCCATATGTGGGGGGGAACCACTGTTTGGGCGCACGGCAGAGCTCGGAAGGGAAGGAGTACCATTTGACTTTTTCCAACCAAAATTGGCTGGATTTGAGATTGGATGCAATGTTGCATTTGGAGAGCCCCTCATGTGCCTAAACAGTGGAAACCCCCCACAAATGACCCCATTTGGGAAACTAGACCCCCTAAGGAACTTATCTAGATCTTTGGTGAGCAATTTGAACCCCCAAGTGCTTCACACAAGTTTATAACGTAGAGCCGTAAAATTTAAAAATCATATTTTTTCCACAAAAATGATCTTTTCACCCCAATTTTTATTTTTCCAAGGGTAACAAGACTCCAAAAGTTATTGTGCAATTTGTCCTGAGTGCGCTGATACCCCATATGTGGGAGTAAACCACTGTTTGGGTGCATGGCAGAGTTTGGAAGGGAAGGAGCGCCGTATGACTTTTTCAACGCAGAATTGGCTGGACGCCATGTCGTGTTTGGAGAGCTCCTGATCTGCCTAAACAGTGGAAACCACCATAAATGACACCATTTTGGAAACTAGACCCTCAAGGAACTTATCTAGATGTGTGGTGAGAACTTTGAACCCCCAGGTGTTTCACTAAAGTTTATAACGTACAGCCGTAAAATAAAAAATCTTTTTTTTTTACAAAAATGATTTTTTTCGCCCCAATATTTTATTTTCACAAGGGTAACAGAAGAAATTGGAACCCAAAAGTTGTTGTCCAATTTGTGCTGAGTACGCTGATACCCAATATGTGGGCGAAAAACTACTGTATCGGCACACGTCGGGGCTCGGAAGGGAAGTAGTGACGTTTTGGATTGCAGACTTTGATGGAATGGTCTGGGGGCGTCATGTCGCATTTGGAGAGCCCCTGATGCACCTAAACAGTGGAAACCCCCACAAGTGACCCCATTTTGGCAAATAGACCCCAAAAGGAACTTATCTAGATGTGTGGTGAGCACTTTGAACCCGAAGTGCTTCACAGAAGTTTATAACGTACAGCCAGTAAAAATAAAAAATCCTTTTTTTTTTACAAAAATGATTTTTTCGCCCCCAAATATTTTATTTTCACAAGGGTAACAGGAGAAATTGGACCCAAAAGTTGTTGTCCAATTTATCCTGAGTACGCTGATACCCAATATGTGGGAGAAAACTACTGTATGGGTGCACGTCAGGGCTCGGAAGGGAAGTAGTGACGTTTTGGATTGCAGACTTTGATGGAATGGTCTGGGGGCGTCATGTCGCATTTGGAGAGCCCCTGATGCACCTAAACAGTGGAAATCCCCAACAAGTGACCCCATTTTGGAAAATAGACCCCACAAGGAACTTATCTAGATGTGTGGTGAGCGCTATGAAGCCCCAAGTGCTTCACAGAAGTTTATAATGTACAGCCATAAAAACAAAAAAATCATTTTTTTTTTACAAAAATGATATTTTTGCCCCAGTTTTTTATTTTCCCAAGGGTAACAGAAGAAATAGGACAAATTGCACAATAACGCTTGGGGTCCAGAGTACGCTGATACCCCATATGTGGGAATAAACTACTGTTTGGACGCATGGCAGAGCTCAGAAGTGAAGGAGCACCATTTGACTTTTTCAACGCAGAATTGGCTGGAATTGAAATCAGACGCCATGTCACATTTGGAGAGCCCCTGATGTGCCTAAACAGCGGAAACCCCCAATTCTAACTCCAACCCTAACCCCAACACACCCCTAACCCTAGTCCCAACCCTAACCACAAACCTAACCCTAACACACCCCTAATCCCAACCCTAACCCTAATCCTAACTTTAGCGCCAACCCTAACCCTAACTTTAGCCGCAACCCTAACCCTAATGGGAAAATGGAAATAAATACATTTTTTTTATTTTATTATTTTTCCCTAACTAAGGGGGTGATAAAGGGGGTTTGATTTACCATTTATAGCGGGTTTTTATGATTGGCAGCTGTCACGCTAAAAGATGCTTTTTATTGCAAAAAATAGTTTTTTGCATCGCCACATTTTGAGAGCTATAATTTTTGCATATTTTGGCCCACAGAGTCATGTGAGGTCTTATTTTTTGCGGTACGAGTTGACGTTTTTATTGGTACCATTTTTGAGCACGTAACATTTTTTGATCCCTTTTTATTTCGATTTTTGGGAGGTTAGAATGAACAAAAATCAGCAATTCATGAATTTCTTTTGGGGGAGGCGTTTTTATCGTTCCGCGTGTGGTAAAATTAATAAAGCAGTTTTATTCTTCGGGTCAGTACGATTATGGCGATACCTCATTTATATCATTTTTTTATGTTTTGGCGCTTTTATAGAATAAAAACAATTTTATATGAAAAATAATTATTTTTGCATCGCTTTATTCTGCGAGCTATAACTTTTTATTTTTTTGCTGATGATGCTGTATTGCGGCTCGTTTTTTGCGGGACAAGATGACGTTTTCAGCGGTACCATGTTTATTTATATCGGTCTTTTTGATCGCGTGTTATTCCACTTTTTGTTCGCGGTATGATGATAAAGCATTGATTTTTTGCTTTGTTTTTTCTTTTTTTTTTTAAGGGGTTCACTAAAGGGGTTAACTAGTGGGACAGTTTTATAGGGGGGGTCGTTACAGATGCAGCGATACCAAATATGTGTACTTTTATTGTTTTGTTTTTTTTTATTTACAGGAAGAAATGAATTTATTGGGGAATATTTTTTTTTTTTATTTATTTTGGATTTTTTTTTTAAAACATGTTTATTTTTATTTTTTTTTTACTTTTTTACTTTGTCCCAGGGTGGGACATCACTGTATTTTATCAGATCGCTGGTGTGAAAGTGTGCACAGCACTCTGTCACACCAGCGATCGCACAGGCATAGCTGCAGGCTTCTCAGTGCCTGCTCTCAGCAGGCACTGAGGAAGCCGCCTCCCTCCAGGACCCCAGCGCCATCTTGGATCCGGGTCCTGGGAGGGAGGAAGCCCTCAGAATAGCGTGATCACATCCCCTCCCTGCGCGATGCTTCCCTGTGCCCCCAGTACACCGTGATCATGTTTGATCGCGGTGTGCTAGGGGTTAATGTGCCGGGAGCGGTCCGTGACTGCTCCTGACACACAGTCACGGGTGTCAGCTGTGATAATCAGCTGACACCCGGCAGGCGATTAGCTGCGCTCCCGGAGGGAGCTCAGCACAGGAACATTTTTTTACAACATCAAATTGTTGAGCTTATTATTATTGCAAGATCAATTTATTTAAATATATCTTGTATGTCACGCGACACTTTTAACCCCTCTCTGACATTAGACGTACTATCCCGTCCATGGTCAGATTGGCACGGGTTTCATGGACGGGATAGTACGTCTAATGTCAGAGAGGGGTTAAAAGTGTCGCGTGACATACAAGATATATTTAAATAAATTGATCTTGCAATAATAATAAGCTCAACAATTTGATGTTGTAAAAAAATGTTCCTGTGCTGAGCTAATCTTTTAAATTAGCCCCTGCTATGTACTGTGTAATGTCTGTGTCTGACCATGCAGGAGCATAATCTGATCATACCACAGCTCTTGGGCAGGGGTAGACACAGAAGAGTATACAAACATTACAGCAGGGAATCACACCTGATTCTGTTTCACCTCACAGAAAACAGCAGCTGTGATCCCCTGCTGTCCTGTCTGTATACTCTCTTTTATTTCCTCCCAGGAGCTGTGGTATGTTCAGATCATGTTCCTGCATGGTCATACACAGTCTTTACACAGTACATAGAATACATTTATAAGATTATCTCAGTACAGGAACAGTTTGAACACATCCAATTGTGAAACTTATTACTATTACAAGATCTATTGATTAAAATGTACTTTGTTCATAGGACAGCTCCTTTAACTACTTTTATTGCTAACAAAACCAGACTATGAACGTCAAGATCAACTATAGCAAGACTCTTCTTTAAGATTACAGCGATAGATGGGCAACATGTTTAGTAAATATTTTTACCTCACAAGATTTGTGCAGGGTCCCGGCCATCTGCAGCTCTGTACACTCTCTGGACGACAGTTTCAGATCCATTTTTGTACTTGGCAGGTTACTGTTTTCGTCACTGTGAACTGACACCAGTTCCTATGAAAAAGCAAATCACGATGATTATTTTGACTTTTTCTAAATAACTTTAATTTGCAATCTGTTTTCATTTAAATCCTAACTCCTTTGCAGGGTTCAAAAAAGTTTCATATTATTTATTTAATTGTGGCAATTTATTATTCTATATGTATGGAGGCATGGTACACCAGGATATTTATATATGGTATTATATAATTAAGGTACCGATTTCACATTGCAATATCTGCTTTATGATGGATCCTTGACTTAACAGCAGATAATGGGGTAGGGTGATGAAATAAGATTACTAGTAGATTCCATTAAAATTATTTATTCAATGACAAGAAAGGAATATATTTTACCAACTAAAAACAGCTGAATTACAAAGAATTTCCACTGCTACCCCCATTTTATCATTAATCCTAAATTTCTTAATTACAAATTCATAAAACTGCCCTTCACCTAGTATCCAGAATATATACTGCTCAAAAAAATAAAGGGAACACTTAAACAACAGAATATAACTCAGAGTAAATCAAACTTCTGTGAAATCAAACTGTCCACTTAGGAAGCAACACTGATTGACAATCAATGTCACATGCTGTTGTGCAAATGGAATAGACAACAGATGGAAATTATTGGCAATTATCAAGACACACTCAATAAAGGAGAAGTGGTTCTGCAGGTGGAGACCACAGACCACATCTCAGTACCAATGCTTCCTAGCTAAGGTTTTGGTCGCTTTTGAATGTTGGTTGTGCTTTCACACTTGTGGTAGCATGAGACGGACTCTACAACCCACACAAGTGGCTCAGGTAGTGCAGCTCATCCAGGATGGCACATCAATGGCACATCAATGTGAGCTGTGGCAAGAAGGTTTGCTGTGTCTGTCAGCGTAGTGTCCAGAGGCTGGAGGTGCTACCAGGAGACAGGCCAGTACACCAGGAGACGTGGAAAGGGCCGTAGGAGGGCAACAACCCAGCAGCAGGACCGCTACCTCCGCCTTTGTGCAAGGAGGAACACAGATGGGGTTATGCTCGACGTCCACTGATGTGCTCACAGCCCAACACCATGCAGGACGCTTGGCATTTGCCACAGAACACCAGGATTGGCAAATTCGCCACTGGCGCCCAGTGCTCTTCACAGATGAAAGCAGGTTCACATTGAGCACATGTGACAGACATGACAGAGTCTGTAGACGCCATGGAGAGCGATCTACTGCCTGCAACATCCTTCAGCATGACTGGTTTGGCAGTGGGTCAGTAATAGTGTGGGGTGGCATTTCTTTGGAGGGCCACACAGCCCTCCATGTGCTCGCCAGAGGTAGCCTGACTGCCATTAGGTACCGAGATGAGATCCTCAGACCCCTTGTGAAACCATATGCTGGTGCGGTTGGCCCTGGCTTCCTCCTATTGCAGGACAATGCCAGACCTCATGTGCCTGGAGTGTGTCAGCAATTCCTGCAAGATGAAGACATTGAAGCTGTGGACTGGTCTGCCTGTTCCCCAGACCTGAATCTGATTGAGCACATCTGGGACATCATGTCGTGCTCCATCCACCAATGTCATGTTGCATGCTCCATCTGTGTAGCCCTGGTGGTAGGCACACGCAGTACCCTGGAGAGTGTGTGGCGAGACAGCAGTTTAATGCTAAATATTCATTCACTCAACATATACTAGACACACCTTAGGGTAGTGGAGTTTACTCTTGAGGGAGTGGTCATGGTATGTGTTGGAGTGATTTAGTGAGTCTAGTTCCTGTCTTCGGACAGTGAAGACGTCTGGAGTTGAGTTCCTGACTTGAGAGTGAGAGGACGTCTGGAGGGAGGAAGCAGTCCAGATTGCTCTATCACCAGCTTTGGAAAGTGGAGTCTAGTATAGGTGGTGTAATTCACCTTAGCCTAGTCAGAGCTGTACTTCATCAGCATACACTGGAAGGAAAGAAGAAGTTTAGTGCAGAAAGTCTTCAGCATCCTGTCTAAAGGACGGTATAAGGTTCAGAGACGTGCTCCTGCCTATTGATAACTGAGCATCTGTAACTAACTTTGAAGTGAAGGAAAAAGAAAGAAGTGACTGCTCGACCCTTGGCTAGTTTGAGTGCTTATGTTACCAGCGAGGACAAGGCGAAAGGCACAGTGGTTTATTGGAATAGTGCTTACGGATTGAAGAAGTCCTGCACATTGCACCCGGTCACTGGGGACCGAAGGATCACTACTGTTTCAAGCATAGTGATAAGAAAACCAGGAATTTACCGGACCTTAGGTCGCGGCAAACAAGCCCCTTATAGTCAGTACGTAACTGGGGTCAGGGGAAGTGAAGACTTTGAGTCAGTGCACGACAAGATAAGAATTCAGCTTCTTCGCAGGAAGGCTCCTAACACAAAGCTGACTGGGCGGTACAGCTATAGATTAGCTGGAGATTTTGAGGGAACTACGCTTCAGGCTGGTTGTACTCGTTGTATTGGAAGTAAAGGAGGCCCCTAACTTGTCCAGCTGCTGTCTCAAGATACACTCTCCTTGGATCAGCCTCCCTGGGACCTGCCTGAACATCTTACAAGTAAAGGTATGGAAAGACGCTGACCGTGTGAGACTGTGTTCTTTATCTGCACCCGACTTCACAAATCCCATAGACTTTGAGGGACCAGTCCCACCTGTAGGGGACCGACATCTAGCTGCCTCACCATCCCCTCAGAGATCTACAGCAGCGCTGGTACAAATTACCAGAAGACTACAGGTGGCGTCACGAACTGTATATAAATCAATCCCCTGTAAATATTCCCCCAACATACGCCAGACCGCCAGGGCCACAGACCGAGCCACAGCTACCTGTGACAAAATCCCCATGGACTTCTACGGGCTCGGCTCTGAGTACCCCATTGCCCTGGTAACCCACAATTGTGGTGGCGGGTCGACACAAAAACTTGGCGTCACGAACAGGATGCGAAACTCGCAGAATTGCGAGCCCTGTGTGCCTAAGGAATTGTTTTTGTGAAAAAAGGACTGTTTGCACTTTTGGCGCCAAAATCGCCATTTTTGTCGCCATATTCGCGCCCTCAGGCGCTGGAGAAGAAGGTGGGCGTACCTTCGTGGGCGTCTACCCCCCTGTGGCGCGAAGAAAAATGCCTGCCCTCTCAAAGTGCTATTACAACATGCGATCCTGCCCTACAGCAAAGGAGGTCCGCCTCCTCTTCACCTTCCCTGCGAGGAGGAGGAGACGCAAATCCCACCTCCACGGAAGAGACCGGATGTCTCCGCAGGAAGAAGAAAGAATCTTCTGGAACATCATGGAGGCAGGACGTGTGCAGCCGAGCAGGGAAGCGGAGGAAGGCAGGCCCCGTGCCCCAGCCAAGCTGCCACCAGCACAGGAGTCATCCGTGGTCCTGCACCTGCAGCAAGCATTGCTGGAAATCAAAGAAGAAAATGCACGATTCGAGTCACCGAAAATTCTGCTGCCCAAGGCAAAGGAGCAACCGGAGGCTACCCCGAAAGTACCAATCCTGATCCCACCGGTGAAGCGGTGGAGGCGAAGGAGGTTGAGGAGGTACCGCCAGTTCCGGAACGCCCGCCCGGCCAAGAGGCCGCAGCAGATGATCGATCCCCGGTAGGGACACCGTCGGGGACTCAGCCGTCAATGATGGAGCAGCAACAGCAGCAGGTTAGTGCGTCCCCAACTGAGCCATTGCGCACACCTGCTTCCTGCTCTGCATCACACCAGCATTGTGCATCGGCATCGCCCCTGCGTACACCTCCGTATCGCAATCGGCGATCTACTCTGCATCGCAATCGGCGACCCAATCTACATCGCAAGAGTCTGATGCGATCTCAATTGAGCCACTACAAAAGCCTGCTTTTTGCCCAGTATCTTATGCTGCAGCAGCGTCCCCAGAGGAGGACGGGCCCTGCGGCCTAGAGGACCGGAGTGAACCGGCCCTGCAGGTAACCAGCGATGATGACACCTGCTGGAATCCCCGACATCCCCACCAGCCCAGTGCACACCAGCCACACAGACCCGATGGTGGAGTCGATGATCTTGGTGCTGGGCACTGGGCCCAGGAATAGGAACGGTCCTGTGCGAGCATCGCATTGTTCCAGCTCCAGGGTGGAAAATGTATTAGAAAGTGTAATTGAAAATGAATAAATAAGAAAAGAAGAATTGGTGAGATCCCTATAGGATCTACCATAAGTAGAAAGTTTGAGAAATGTTTTATAAAGTTTAGCACCAGTTGAAGAGTATATATATATAATGCATATATATTTTGCTAACCGTAGAATGCCCGGCTGGGTAAACAGTAAATAGTAACCAGAAAAAGTTTTGCACTTTAATATAATAATGTGATATTATGTTTTTGGTTTTACATTGGACTTGGAGGTTGAGGACTATGCCAACCCAGAACTTACTTGTAAATAGTTGCGCTTCGGTGCCTTATCTTGGTTTTACATAAACCAGTACAACTACCTCTGAAAACAAACCCGTGTGGTGTGGCACTGAGTGAGGTCTGCAATTGGATGTCCTGCAGCCCACCCAGGACCCACGTTGAAGGTTTGGTGCGGGTCCTTCACAAGTATATTGTATATTTATTGAATGCTATTTAATATTTGTATTTTCTATAATGTTCGCAACGTTCAAGATATCCTCACCTCCGGATGGGACGAACCAATGTTAATTGTTTAATGTTTTCATGCATAAACAAAAATGTCTCTTTTGTATTTTACAGCCGGGAGTGCTGTCTTTTACCATGGGGGAATGTGTAGCCCTGGTGGTAGGCACACGCAGTACCCTGGAGAGTGTGTGGCGAGACAGCAGTTTAATGCTAAATATTCATTCACTCAACATATACTAGACACACCCTTAGGGTAGTGGAGTTTACTCTTGAGGGAGTGGTCATGGTATGTGTTGGAGTGATTTAGTGAGTCTAGTTCCTGTCTTCGGACAGTGAAGACGTCTGGAGTTGAGTTCCTGACTTGAGAGTGAGAGGACGTCTGGAGGGAGGAAGCAGTCCAGATTGCTCTATCACCAGCTTTGGAAAGTGGAGTCTAGTATAGGTGGTGTAATTCACCTTAGCCTAGTCAGAGCTGTACTTCATCAGCATACACTGGAAGGAAAGAAGAAGTTTAGTGCAGAAAGTCTTCAGCATCCTGTCTAAAGGACGGTATAAGGTTCAGAGACGTGCTCCTGCCTATTGATAACTGAGCATCTGTAACTAACTTTGAAGTGAAGGAAAAGAAAGAAGTGACTGCTCGACCCTTGGCTAGTTTGAGTGCTTATGTTACCAGCGAGGACAAGGCGAAAGGCACAGTGGTTTATTGGAATAGTGCTTACGGATTGAAGAAGTCCTGCACATTGCACCCGGTCACTGGGGACCGAAGGATCACTACTGTTTCAAGCATAGTGATAAGAAAACCAGGAATTTACCGGACCTTAGGTCGCGGCAAACAAGCCCCTTATAGTCAGTACGTAACTGGGGTCAGGGGAAGTGAAGACTTTGAGTCAGTGCACGACAAGATAAGAATTCAGCTTCTTCGCAGGAAGGCTCCTAACACAAAGCTGACTGGGCGGTACAGCTATAGATTAGCTGGAGATTTTGAGGGAACTACGCTTCAGGCTGGTTGTACTCGTTGTATTGGAAGTAAAGGAGGCCCTAACTTGTCCAGCTGCTGTCTCAAGATACACTCTCCTTGGATCAGCCTCCCTGGGACCTGCCTGAACATCTTACAAGTAAAGGTATGGAAAGACGCTGACCGTGTGAGACTGTGTTCTTTATCTGCACCCGACTTCACAAATCCATAGACTTTGAGGGACCAGTCCCACCTGTAGGGGACCCGACATCTAGCTGCCTCACCATCCCCTCAGAGATCTACAGCAGCGCTGGTACAAATTACCAGAAGACTACAGGTGGCGTCACGAACTGTATATAAATCAATCCCTGTAAATATTCCCCCAACATACGCCAGACCGCCAGGGCCACAGACCGAGCCACAGCTACCTGTGACAAAATCCCCATGGACTTCTACGGGCTCGGCTCTGAGTACCCCATTGCCCTGGTAACCCACAATTGTGGTGGCGGGTCGACACACATCACCAATGTCATGTTGCACCACAGACTGTCTAGGAATTGGTGGATGCTTTAGTCCAGGTCTGGGAGGCGATCCCTCAGGAGACCATCCGCCGCCTCATCAGGAGCATGCCCAGGCATTGTACCGTAGGGAGGTCATACAGACACGTGGAGGTCACACACTACTGAGCATCACTTTGACTTGTTTTAAGGACACTACATTCCACTTTAATTTTGTGTGGGATCCAAATCCAGGCCTCCATTGGTTAATAGATTTGATTTCCATTGATGATCTTTGTGTGATTTTGTTGTCAGCACATTCAACTTTGTACAGAACAAAGTATTCAATGAGAATATTTCATTCATTCAGATCTAGGATGTGTTATTTGAGTGTTCCCTTTATTTTTTTGAGCAGTGTATGCATCCCTGGACAGATCATTGTCCATGCATTGGCCAAATTGACCCATACACAGTAAACAGCAGCTTTAGTGGATATTAGACATAACTTTGAAACATGATAGGTTTATTTTCTGACAATGACGGTGCATCATCAGTTACCTAGTGATAGTTTATTGCTGATTTCCACTTTATAGTGAATCTGTCAGTGGCTTTTGGCTATTTAATCTGAGAGCAGCATGATGTAGGGAAAATACTCTAGTGATTCTAGGCTAGTGATGTGTCACTTACTTGTCTGCTTATTGTAGTTTTAATAAAATCAGTGTTTTATCAGCAGGAGATTATCACTGCAGAACAAGTTGTCTCATGCTAAATACAGTTAAGTACAGAAATTTTTGGACAGTGCCCGAATGTTGGTGATTTGGGCTCTGCAGACCACTATTTTTTAATTAAAAAGAAACAACTGAGAAACAATTAAAGTGTAGACTTTCAGGTTTAATTAAAGGGGTTGAACAAAAATATCCTGTGAAACGATTAGGATTTGCAAAGATTCTTCTACAACGTCTCCTCCTCATTTCATGGACTCAAAAGTAATCGAACAAATTAAATTTACCATAAATAAAATGTTCATTTTTAATACTTAGTAGAGAATTCTTTGCAAGCAATGACTGTCTGATGTCTGGAAGCCATGGACATCACCAAATGCTGGGTTTCCTCCATTGTGATGCTTTGCCAGGCCTTTACTCCTGTTGACTTCAGTTGTTGCTTGTTTGTGGGTCTTTCTGCCTTACGTTTTGTCTTAAGCATGTGAAATGCTGCTCGATTGGGGTTGAAATGTGGTGATTGACTCCACCATTGTAGAATATTCCACCTCTTTGAATTGACAAACTCCAGGGTTGCTTTCACTGTATGTTTTGGGTCATTGACCATCTGTACTGTGAAGCACCGTCCAATCAATCTTGCTGCATTTGGTTAAATCTGAGCAGAAAGTATAGACTGTACACTTCAGAATACAATATATCCGCCTGCTTCTGTCTTCAGTCCCATCATCAATAAACACTGGTGACCCAGCGCCATAGGAAGCAATGCATGCCATGCCATCACACTACCTCCACCATAGTTTACAGAAGATGTGGTGCGCTTTGGATCTCTTGAGTCGTTCCAGGGTTTTTCCATAGTTTCTTCTTTCCATCAATCTGGTGCAGGCTGATCTTAGTTTCATCTGTCCAAAGAATGCTTTTCCAGAACAGGGCTGGCTTCTTTAGATGTCTTTTGACAAAGTGTAATCTGGAATTTCTATTTTTAAGGCTGAGTAGTAGTTTGTGCCTTTTGTGAACCCTCTGTATTTGATTTCATGAAGTCTTCTCTTCATGGTAGACTTAGATACTGAAACACCAACTTACTGGAGAGTGTACTTCATTTGGTGGAGAGTGTACTTCATTTGGGTGGATGTTGTTTTTTCTTCACTATGGAAAGAATTCTGTGAATTTCCACCACATTTGTCTACTGTGGATGTTCAGGCCTTTTGGAATTTCCAAACTCCCAGTGCGCTTTTTTTTGCAGAATATACCAAACTGTCAATTTGGCCACTCCTAACATTTCTGTTATTTCTCTGAATATAATTTCTTCGTTGTTTCAGCATAATATTAGTCTGTTTCTCTTCCAATGAAAGCTCTTTTGACTCCGTGTAGTGGGTTCACAGCAACAGCTTCCAAATGCAAAAGCAACAGCTGCAATCATCTCCAGACCTTTTATCTGCTTAACTGATGATGGAATAATGAGGGAATAGAACATGCAGCCCATGAAATAGCTTTTAAGACAACTGTCCAATTACTTTTGGTCCCTTGGAAAAGCAGCTACATATTAAAGAGCTGTGTATGCTCTAGGCTGGAAAGTCAGGGAACTGGGAGTGCAGGTCATCTTCTCATCCATCCTTCCAGTGGATGGATATGAACCAAGGATACTGAACAGGATTCTACAGGTGAAAAACTGGCTACGTCGATGGTGCCATGAGCAACGGGTTGGGTTTCTTGACCATGAGGTGAATTACCTGTATGCTGAACTCCTTGCTAGAGATGAGTTGTATCTTATGAAAACAGGAAAACACATATTTGGTAGACGCCTTGCTATACTCATCAGGAGAGCTTTAAACTACAGCAATATTGGATGGGAAATATACGGCCAAGAAAAAGTATGTAGCAAATTAATTCTTTTGAGAACCCTGCTATTAGAAGTGGAAATAAAGAACAAAACACAGGAAGAGAGATATGATGTCATAGGAATCACTGAAACTTGGTTAGATGATACACATGGTTGGAATACAAATATTGAAGGCTACAATTTATTTACTAGAAACACAATTAACAAGAGGGGAGGAGGTGTTGTATTATATGTTAGGAAAACATGTAGCTCAACAGAGATCCAAGCATCAGAGACTAGTATCTCTGTAGAAACTGTTTGGGTTGGAATACAAGGAGAGAAGAACAGAAAGGCCACCATTGTAGGTGTTTATTATAGGCTACCTGGACAGACTGACAATATGAATGAACTCTTTTTACATCAGATATATGTGTTCTCAGGAAAGTACGACATAGTGATCATGGGAGATTTTAACTATCCAAATATTTGTTGGGAATCTCTCTCACGCAAAAGTAATAGGTCCAGAAAATTCTAATCTTCTCTTGCTGACAACTTTATCCTTCAAAAGATAGAACAGAGAACAAGAGGATCTGCAATTTTGGACATAATTTTTACCAACAGGGAGGAAATTGTTGAGGAAGTAAAGGTGGCTGGGAATTTAGGAGGCAGTGATCATGCTATATTCGAATTTTGGATGACAATAGGGGGAAGACCTGGAAGACTCAGACTTTAAGATTGTAAGGAGGACGAATTGGAAGCAATTAAAGAGACCAGGATGGATGAACGTAATCACTTGTTACAATAGACAAAAGAAATGTATATTAAATGGAAAGAGGAGAGCACAGCTGTCTGCAGGGAATACAGAGCAAGCGTTAGAAGAGCTAAAGCCAGTAATTAAGTGACGCTTGCAAAGGAGATCAAAAAGAGTAAAAAAGGATTTTTGGGGTGTGACAAAAAGAGTGAAATGGTCAAAAATGAGGTTGAGAAGGCTGAACTTTTAAATTCCTATTTTGTATTTGTGTTCTCTAAGAAAACAATTGTAACATCAACTGAATTTCATGGTTCCATCGAAGGAATAAAAGAATGCACACTATCTATAAACAGAGAGATGGTAAGGAAACCCTTGGCTAATTTAAATGAATTGAATTATATCCATAGGTAGGCCAGAATCTTTGAAATATGCTGGAGAACAGGCGACATCCCAGAAGATTGGAGAAGGGCAAATGTTTTCTCTATCTTCAAAAACGGAAAGAAGATGGAGCCAAGAAATTACAGGCCAGTGAGCCTTACTTCTATACCAGGAAAGATCTTTGAACAAATTATTAAACAGCAGGTATTTACAGTACTTGGATAAGAATACAGTAATTAACCAGAGCAAGCATGGATTTGTAGCAAACAAGTCATGCCAGGCTAATCTAATTTCCTTCTATGATGGAATCACTGATTGGGTGGACCAGGGAAATGTGATAGATATAGTATATCTCGACTTTAGAAAAGCATGTGATAAAGTATCTCATACTATTCTTACTGTAAAAATGACCAAGTATGGGATTGACAAGACTACAGTTAAAGGGAATCTGTCACCCTAAATTGGCGGGATATTTAAATGATGGCAGTCAGGTCAGATGGGCGGTGTTTTGGGTACTTGCCTTAACATGTTGTTTGCCGCTGTCTCCATTATTTCTGGGAATTGTAGTCGTTGCCCTCCATATAATGCGCCTGCGCATTGCAATCTTGAATTGCGCACGCGCAGTATGCTTTGCCCACAGATTGCAATGTGCAGGCGCATTATATGGAGGGCAACGACTTCAATTCCTAGAAATAATGGAGACAGCGGCGAACAACATGTTAAGGCAAGTACCCAAAACACCGCCCATCTGACCTGACTGCCATCATTTAAATATCCCGCCAATTTAGGGTGACAGATTCCCTTTAAGTGGATTCATAACTTGCTCAGTGATCATACTTAAAGAGTTGTAATAAATAATTGCACATCCAAATGGAAAAGTGTTTCAAGTGGGGTACCACAAGGCTCTGTCTTGGCCCCAGTGTTATTCAAAATTTTTATAAGTGATCTATACAAAGGAACTGAAGGTAACTAATTAAATTTGCAGATGATGCAAAGCTAGGAGGGATAGCTAACACTACAGAAGATAGAGAATGGATTCAAAGGGATCTAGATAACCTTGAACAATGGGCAGCGACTAATAGAATGGTATGTAATAGGGAGAAATGTAAGATTCTACATCTGGGCAAGAGAGACAACAATTACATGCACTAAGCAACAGCACTTGTGAAAAAGACTTGGGTATTCTAATGGATCACAGACTGCACATGAGTCAACAGTGTGATGCAGCAGCAAAAAAAGGCAAACATAGTTCTAGGATGTATTAAGAGAAGAATAGAGTCTAAATATGCAACTGTACTCTGTGGTTTTGGTGCACTTTTTCTCTATAGACTCCTTCTGAAAACAATACATGAAAAAATGCTGTTTCATTTTTATATAGGAAAGATGTGTATCTTCGTACCGTACTAGCCAGTAGATAGAAAAATATTTAGACTTGAGAGTCCTCAGTGGTTGATACCTTTTAATGGCTAACTGAAAAGATGGTAACAAATTGCAAGCTTTCGAGACTACTCAGGTCTCTTCATCAGGCGAAGACTAATACAACATCTGAAGAATCACATATTTATACACCACACAGCACAGAAAAAATGCAATAAGATAAGACAAGTGACGTGAAGCAGAACTGTGATTATGGCAGAGGGATGAACATAAATATTGGAACAGTTCATAAACAGTTTCATTTTTAAGCGCAGAATCAAAATTTTTCTGCACAATTAAAAAAGCGTATCAAATAAAGGGGAAAACTGAATCTGGGACGGTTGAAAACTATTTTCTAGACTTGACAGAATTACTGAAAACACATCCACTGGTGGTGATTGGTTTAGAGCAGCTGAATACCGCTCATAATGTATATCCCAAATATTATTTTCAGCTGGATGCCAAACACAGTGTACCGCATCCTCCTTCACAAACTCTGGGTGCTGTATATTAAAGATTACTTATTTAGATCTTCCACCTCATGATAGAGTAATGTGAAATATTAAAATGATTACAAGTAATGAGCAGTACCACCTTATGAAAAAATTGCATTTTTTAAATGTTCTAGCACTCCAATGTTTTTTGGGCCATCCCTACATGTAATGTAAAATTTGTGATTGTATAGAAATTATGCTTAAATATTGTTTGCATTATATATGACCTATATATACTGTATATGTGATCTATTTAGTTTTATGTTTTAAATTATTTTTACATATACCTTCCTACAGCTCTGCTGAGTATTACTGTTACAAAAGTCCTTTGTTAAATACATATTGATATAATTTGCATACTTATACAAGTCTTAAACCTGAGTTTATTGTGACCCTTCACTTCCTGAACATCTGTAATGCGTATAAGATTTCAGATCCTGCAAATATTTTTTGATCTTGATCTTGTTACCTTTTCTTACTTGCACCACTACATTAGTCCTATATCTTAGGTAGCATGGAGTAGATCAGTTATCAAAATGAGAGGACATGGGCAGGTCACCAAATCTATGAACTCACCATAATCTTCCAGAAAAGATTTAAATACATTACTAGCTTGGCCCGTGCAAAATTTTCGCACATTGGTCGTCGGGGGCGCAGGCAATTTCAGAAAAAGCATGCTGGTCAAATGTAAATGTATTTCATGAGATAATGAACACAGACGGGTATTTATATATGTAGACTGGTAATACAATAAATTGGTTTGATAAGTAGAGGCCAAAAAATGTCTTCCGGTTGAGGTGCCACCTGCAGGTCATTGTTTCTTTTTGTAGGTTTATGAAAATGAATGTTTAAACTGTATTTAATGATAAAATCCTGAATGTGTGGTTTGTTTGGCTCTTTTGTTGCTGAAGGGGGCAAGTTTACCTTTCAAATGGTGTATCATTTGTGTGTGTGGGGGCGAAGTAATCACAGAAAAAGCAGTGCATGTTTACAAATGTGTTTGTATATGTGACTCACCTGCAGTGAAGAGTACAATCCACCAATTTGGCTGGGCAAGCAAATCGGCAAGCTGGAAAGCCACCAAGGCAAATGTTTGGATTTGTTTGTGATGTCTGTAAGTAGCTTTGTGGTAGTGTGCTTTGGGGTAGTGTGGTGCAACCTGCAGGTCATTTTTCCTCACTGCAGGTTTATGAAAATTAATGTTTAAACTGTATTTTGTGATCAAATCGTGGATGTGTGGTTTGTTTGGCTATTTTCTTGCTGAAGGGGGCAAGTTTACCTTTCAGATGGTGTATCATTTGTGTGTGTGGGTGCAGTATGAATGGAGATACAAAGTAATAACCAAAAAACAATGTTTAGAAATAATAGAATAGATTGCATAACATCATGGTTTGAAAAGCAATTGGCCTCGTGGCCACCTAGTTGTATTTTTGGAGATAATGCCATCATCATCTCATGAATTTTCATCCAGGTATATTATTTATGTATCGACTATTTAATAAAATGAAAAAAATATACCGTATATACTCGTGTATAAGCCGAGATTTTCAGCCCAGTTTTTAAGGCTGAAAGTCCCCCACTCGGCTTATACGCGAGTCATATACCGGGGGTCGGCGGGGGAGGGGGAGCGGGGATGTCAGATCATACTTACCCCGCCGGCGCGTCTCAGCAGCCCCCTGCTTCTTCAACGATCTCAGGCTCCTTCTTGCAGCGGTCACATGGTACCGCTCATTAAAGTCATGAATATGCACATATTCATGACTTTAATGAGCGGTACCACATGACCGCTGTAAGAAGGAATAGCTGCCAGAGACCGGTAGAAGCAGGGGGTTTGCAGAGACGCGCCAGGAGGGGGTAAGTATAAGCGATATTCACCTGTCCCCAGTCCACCGCTGCGCACTGCTGTGTCCTCCGTGTCCTCTGGCTGTGATGTTCAGGCAGCGGACGCAATGACGTAGTTAGTGCGCACCGCGCCCTCTGCCTGAACATTCACTGAATGAGCAAAGGCAGTATTATTCAATCAAAGTAAATTAATCTATGTAGCCAATTGAAAAATATAAAACATAACCTTTATTCTAATATAGATAAAATACTAAAGTGCCAGAAGTGATAAAAGTGCTTGTGCCAAACAAAACAAAACCTGTACAATTGTGTATATTAAAAACACGGGTTTTACCATAACTAATTTATGATTTGACAGAAGTGCATTAAGTACCTTATATAGCCCCACATTGACCGTATTACGGGGTCAATATTATCTATGGGGTTTGCCTCTTTTTTAGGAACCACCTATGGTAGGGATTCACTTTATATACCCGTACTCTAACTCCTACAGTGTCTGTGGAGTGGGTATTCTTCTTGATAAGAGGTCTATACCTATGGTAAATTTACAATAAACCGCAACAATCAGAAAGCTCCTTAAAGGGATTTATGCCTGGATCCTCTGATACATACAAAGGAAATCCCTTTTGAGCATATACATATCCAATCAAAATAATTGTGTATATTGGTTCTTATGGTAATAAAATATATGCCCCTTATATATATTTGTAGCCATTGAAATAGTGTCTCCTATCAGTAATATCAAATTACATACATGCTCTGAATACAGATGAACACAATACCATCAGGGGAGTAACAGGGTGGTACCTATACCCTGTCATTACAACCCCACTGTGGGTTATAATCAATGTGATACTCATCTGCAGCATTGTGTTGCGGGCATGATTTCTGCTTAAGCCTGGGGGGATCCATCCTATTAATACTTTTCATGTTAGGCGGTCTCTGCCCCATAGGCGTCTCCCGACGCGTTTCATCAGTAAAGAATCTTCAGGGGAGGTGTCGCATATAGCATTAAGAGACAGAATCAGACGAATTGTAAAAAAATGCTTTTTATAAGTACCGGTTGTCTCTGTTCAGTCCTCAGTTCCGGACGCCAAGTGCGTCACTTCCAGTATATGGAACGCATCGGCTCATCTAAGAGCCGGATGCGCAGTAGCAGAAAACTATTTCACCTCCAGGGATGTCATTTCAGGTTTATAAAGGGAAAGACTTCAATACCCAACGCTTTGTCCATATATCTGCAAAATATAGCGGTTTGTCCCTGTGTCATTTGCATCTGCAGAGCGGAGGTGCAATGTTTCTTCCAAACCCAAAATATTTTGGAAGAAATATGCTTATGAATAAAGCACAATACCAATATCTATAGTGTGCTAAAGGGTGTAGAAGCCATTTTTGTGCACATTTACAGGAGATATTAAATCCATTAGTCGCGATATCATATGGTAATGGGCACATCATATTCTGTGGAACAGAATGGAGTGTAATACAGAAAAAATATAAAAAACATTTTTTAGTGTTCAGGCTGGAGATATCATATTCATGTAAAGGAGGTGACGCCCTATTAAACCCTAACTGTACATCCCTACCTCACGCAGAGGTTGGCACCCTAAAGGTACTGCCACACTACACAATCCCGCTAGCGATCTCGTTAGCGTCGCATACTAATGAGATCGCTAGCGGGATTGTTTCTATATCGCTAGTAGCTACCTAACTTAGCGATGTCGTTAAGGACGCTATCGCAGTTAGCGATCTCCTTAACGACTTTAGCGGTACAAAAGTACCGCTAAATCGCTAAGAAAAGGTGCTACACTTAGCGATTATACTTACCCAGCGGGAGCGCCGACGATAAAATAGGGTCCGGAACGATTCCAGCGACGAGAGAGATCACAGCAGGATCTCAGCAGGGAGCTCGTCGCTGGTAGATGCCGCACACTACAACATCGCTAACGAGATCGCTAAATAGTGACTTTTTTAGCGATCCGTTAGCGATGTTGTTTAGTGTGGCATACCTTAAGACCTGCGCAGTGGCGCCCCACTCAACGGTGGCTCTCCCTGGGCTAGATGCCCTAATGGGTCCTACACTACAAGAAGGAAGATAAGGTGAGGAGTTTGTTTAACCCTTTTGGGTGAGTGGTCTGGAGATTAAAGATCCAAAAGGTTTCTCTTTGAAGGATCCGTTTATCTCAGTCTCCACCTCTTTGATTTTTGTTGATTTTTTCGATGCCCATAAATGACAGACATCTCGCATCACCTCTGTGTGCGTGATTGATGTGATTGGCTACAGGGGTGTCTCTCTTGTTTATAATGTCTCTATGGGATTCTCCTATCCTCTTTTTCAACTCTCTTCTGGTTTTCCCTACATATTGTACGCCGCATTCACTGCCGGAGGACCCGGAAGACAGCGACATAAGCTATGGGGCATCATATGGGGGCATAATCTGCATCATATACGGGCATAATCTATGGAGCATCATATGCGGACATAATCTATGGAGCATCATATGGGGGCATAATCTATGGAGCATCTTATGGGGCCATAACCTTTATGGAGCAGCATATGGGGCATATTATTCTATGGAGCATCTTATGGGGCCATTATTAACCTTTGTGCAGCATTATATGGGGCATATTTTGTATGGAGCATCTTATGGGGCCCATCATAACTGTATGGAGAATTATATGGGGCTCCTGATTCAATATGGATATTCAAAAACATTTAACCTACTGATGTCTCAATTAATTTTACTTTTATTGATATCTATTTTTATTTTTGTAATTTACCAGTAGCTGCTGCATTTTCTACCTAGGCTTATACGCGAGTCAATAAGTTTTCCCAGTTTTTTGTGTCAAAATTAGGGGGGTCGGCTTATACACGGGTCGGTTTATTCAAGAGTATATACGGTATATCATACACTCTTCAATGTTGAAATTGCAACGCCAAGAAGGAGATTATGGAATTCACAATATCTATAGATGTGTTAATGATATGCAAATGATGTAAAAACAGAAAAAAACTTGCACTTTACAGGAGAGTGAGAGAATCCCACTGACCATTAGTTTACACTCTACTGGATAGGAGAGGAGCGAGAGAGAGAAAACCATGATAACTATAAAAACTTAGAGTCTACAGGCAAGAGAGAGAGGACTCCACTGATCATAAGACATTAGACTCTACAGGCAAGAGAGACCTACTCAGTGACTCTGGAGATGGAAAATGACTCTGCTGTATCAACTGTCCCCTGCTAGTTGCAGCTGAACTTTCATGGTCCAGGTACTGACCACCATTACAAAAGGTATGATCATAGAATCATAGAATGTTAGATTTGGAAAGGACCTCCAAGATCATCGTGTCAAACCCCTTGCTCATTGCAGGATTCACTAAACCATCTCAGACAGATGTCTATTCAGCCTCTGTTTGAAGACTTCCATTGAAGGAGAACTCCCCGCCCATCATGGCAGCCTGTTCCACTCATTGATCACCCTCACTGTCAAAAAGTTTTTTTGCTTTTTCTAATATCTAATCTGTATCTTCTCCCTTTCAGTTTCATTTCATTGCTTCTCATGTTACCATGTGCAAATAAGAAGATGGATGATCCCTCTACACTATGACATCCCTTCAGATATTTGAGGACAACTATTAAGTCTCCTCTTAGCCTTCTTTTTTTGCAAGTTAAACATTCCCATATCCTTTAACCATTACACGTAGGACATAGTTTGCAGTCCGCTCACCATCCTGGTAGCTCTTCTCTGAACTTGCTCCAGTTTTTTTATGTCTTTAAAATGTGGTGCCCAGAACCAGAACTGGACACAATATTCCAGATGAGGTCTGACCAAGAAGGAGTAGAGGAGATAATTACTTCACATGATCTAGACTGTGCTTCTCTTAATACATCCCAGAACTGTGTTTGCCTTTTTTGCTGCTGCATCACACTGTTGACTCATGTACAGTCTGTGATCTATTAGTATACCCAAGTCTTTTTCACACATGTTGTTGCTTAGTTCTATTCCTTCTATTCTGTAGATGTCATTTTCACTTTTCTTGCCCAGAAATAATCCATTGGATGTCATGGATTAAGGTTATTATGGGGAGGCCCACATGGCAAATTGAGTCTTAAAAAGTCCAAATTCATGCGAAACCGCAAATTTCAGGAAATTTGACTCAAACTTGATCCTACTCATCTTTACTTGTCTCCCATTAAGCACATCTGGAACATCATTGGACGGCAAATGCATAGGGTGCTGCCAGCAGCGGATCTTGATAAAATGCTTGCCCAAGTGCAAGGTATGAGTACTTTCAAAACTATAATTGCTAAAAGTTTATTTTGAACAATTAACAAAATGCAAAGTAAATGAATAGAAATGATATCTAAATAAAATAATTATTAATGTTATTATCACCCTTTACTTTCAGAAGAGCATCAAAGCATCAATTCCTCCAGTTGTACTTGCATAACATTTTTGAAGGAACCTGGCTTTAAGGGTTTTCCAAAACATCTTGGATATTTTCAGTGTATGTAGTCTTGCACAAATCCTTATTTTTGATGTAACTTTACACAGACCTAATGATGTTAAGATCAGGGCTCTGTGGGGGCCATATCATCACTTCCTGGACTCTAAGGCTGTGTTTCCATGGTACGGAAACACAGCGCTTTGGACGGAGCGGAAATTCCGCTCCGCCCAAAGCCCCGCCCCCTTCTTAACGCGCGCTCATTCCGGATGTGTTCAGGACACCTCCAGAACACATGCGGAATGATCGCAGGGCTGCATAGCCCAGTGTTATTTCCCTTGCGGCGACGCAACATGCAGCCAATGTAATTAAAAACTGTCTTCAGTATAAAGAAGAACAAGGAGTCCTGAAAATAATGATTTGGTCTCCACAAAGCCCTAATCTCAATTTTGAATTTGAAGACAAATAAGAATGTCCACAAGCCTACAACCACAATAGATCAGTGTTTAGTTCTCCAAGATGTTTGGAAAAACCTCACTGCTGAGTTTCTTCAAACTCTATGGGCAAGTGTACCTAGAAAAATGATCCCTTTAGAAGTGTTTAAATGATTAACACTTGTATATTTAAAGCTTTGTTACTTTTCAGCATTTTCCATTCCTTCCCAAATCTTTTGAAGAGTACAGTACTGTACAGTACATATATATATTTATATAGTGAGGCAGCGAGGGGTATTTCAGTCACAGGCACAGCTGTGGTTGCAGTGCAGAATAAAAGTAAGTGAGGACCTGGTCAAGTTATTTGGCCAAGGCAATTGTTAGGAAAACACGTTAAGGGCTTTTATTTTTTGACTGTCAGTGTTGGTTTGCAAACTGCAGAGCAGGTGGCTCTGCAACATCCGGCTTATGTTTGCAGTTAACACAGCATGTCACGGTGGTGCAGTCACCCACGGCAACCGGTCTCTGATATGGACTGTCTTGACACCCTGGCTGTGATCCGGAGGATACCGTTTTGCCTTTTCATTTGTGAGCTTTGGGACATTAAAAGTTATTTTGTTTTGAATTTTACTTGGTCACTGCCTCATTACTGCACTACAATATATATATTATATATATATATATATATACTGTGTATATATATATATATATATATACATATGGATATAGATATTAATGCTCTAGGGCATTGTAGGGCATTGTAGCAGTGATATAGGCAGAAATAGTCCATACTGAAGAAAGGGTTTGGCTTTATTTTTAGCCAAAAAGGTATCAAACAGTAGACAAACCAAAGAACAACAAAGACTTGCCTGGTTAGGCGCTAATTAGCATACCATAACACTAATTCATGCTACCAAGGATATATGTGGGCTTGGCTTTCCAGCAACTCTGCATTTAGCACATTTAACCGTTGTGCATTTCCTCCTCAGGAACACATCATATCAGTCTGTAGGCTGTGACATTCTGAAGCTTTTCCTTCAGCCTTTTCTGTGTCAGTAATGAGACCATCTCTCTCAGCTGAGCTGGCAAAGCCTCCAGTACTACTTGTACTGGAGCAGGAGTGGGAGTGATGAGTCCCACCACTAAATCCTCCTCATCACTCCAATAAAATCCAGTCCGCAACTATCAAAAACAAAACAGATCAGCAACTAAGCTGCTCCACCAACCATTACTACCCGACTTTTATGATCTCGCCCAGCTTAACTTTCTGGGAGAGATACACTCTGTCCAGTATCTTCCCTCTCGGTCACAATATACATACTATATATATGACAAAGAGAAAACAACATGCACTGTACTTATATAGGTAAGGTGACTGTAACAAAACCTCCTTAGATGTGCATGTAATTACATAGGTCACTTTCTTCTAGTGAAATGTAATCAGTTAAGCTTTGCACAGCTGCAGTTGGTTTATTGAGTTAACTGTTTTATACAAAGATTATGGGAAGAACTTAGGCCTCTTTCACACTTCCGGCGGGCGCCTGACGGCGCCCCTGGCATTTTGCCGCAGCGCCGCATCAGAAAACCTGATGCACCGCCGGCGGCCGCATGCGGTTTTTTTGCCGGATGGTTTCTGATGCTTGGAGACATCAGAAACCATCCGGCAAAAACAAAAAACGTTACATGCAGCGTTTTGTCCGGCCACCGCAATGTACATTTGCGCCGCATCCGGACAAAACCGCATGCAACGCATTGACATGCGGCACCATCCGGCGCTAATGCATGTCAATGCGAAAAAAGCCGCATGCGGCGCATCAGATTTTCTGATGCGGCGCTGCGGCTAAATGCCGGGGGCGCCGTCAGGCGCACACCGGATGTGTGAAACTAGCCTTAGGCTACTTTCACACATCAGGCTTTTTGAATCAGGCATGATCCGTCTTATGCCTGATAGGACGGATCCGGCGCTGATTTTAAAAAACTGATGGAACTGATCAGGTTTTTTGCCTGATCCGGCCTGACCTTTTCAACCCGGAAAAAGAAACTTTTCCATGTCGAAAATGCAGGTACGAATGTCTGGAACGAGAGGAGAGAGAGAGAGAGAAGAGGGAGAGGGAGAGAGAGAGAGAGAGAGAGAGAGAGAGAGAGAGAGAGACCTTGGACTCCGGATCAGTTTTCTGACGGATTTGTCAAGAAACTGGTCCGGCTCCATAGACTTTCTGTAAGGTTCTTTGTCTCTGTTGACATGTTCCTTGAAACTCAGTTTTCCGTCGGCCATTTTGCGTTCTGTCTTTCTGCAGCTCTTGCCCTCAGTTAATATGGAGTTTCCAGTTTTCATGTTCCCGCCCTGATTCTTCCCTCTTGCTTCTTAAGCAGCCTCAGCTGAACAATCAGTGCTCCTGAATCAAGCCTCAGTCAGTCTGTGACCTGACTCCTGGAAGCCTTGGACTTGTACTCCAGCTATTCCCTACTGAGGAACCTTGGAACACTTTTGGACTCTGGAAACCTGCTGTTTGGTGAATCCATGTTTGCAGAGGAATTACGGTACAGAGAAGAGATCCTGAACCTGCTTTGGAGATTTATTGTAGTGCTTGAAGATACTCTGGCCTGCTGTGTCTCCTGTCGCTGTTCCTGCAAACTGTGTGAACTTTTCAGCATGCTTGTATGAAGTAATACAAGTCATTTCATTTCAACCTATGTCTCCTGTGTTTTCCTCGCACCCAAGCACAAGACGCTATAGGAAGTGTACACTATACATGACAAGATTCAGGAGCCAATGTTTAGTGTCTGCTGGGTCTGGGAAAGCCGTGTCTGCTGTGACTGTGGATATCAGATGTCCGTTTAATACCTTATGTGATGACAGTGGTTGTGACTTCTCACAACCATTCCAGGTGAGCGCATTCCCTTAAAATTTTACTCTGGAGTGTTACCACAGGTAAACACTATTGTTTTTTTTTTTTTTTTTTTTTTCCTCTTCTCCTTCCAGCACCTCTGCCTTAAAAGATCTGGAAGATGGAGGCCCGCATAAAGGAACTTTGCGGAGTGACTGATACAATCCTTTCAGATGTACAGACTTTAAAAACCCGTTTTGCAAGCCTACAGGACCTCACTAATCATAATTTGCAAGTGTTTGGACAGACTACCCAGGAATTGCGAGCCAGGATTGAGGCTCTAGAGGAACGAGCCCAGGCTCCTGCCATAACCCCAAGTTCTGGGATCCCCAAATTACCTCCTTTTCGTTTTGGCGGTGAACGTGAGAAATTCAGGGGATTTATTAATCAATGCAATTTATTTTTCTCTGCACATGCTTCACAATTTCCCACTGAACGATCCAAAGTGCTTACTATAATCATGTTGCTTACCAATAAGGCTTTGATGTGGGCAAACCCTCTGATTGAGACTGAGGATGATTGTTTGAATCACCTTGATGCTTTTATTTCAGCCATGGGGCAGGTGTTTGATGACCCCAATCGAGGTGCAACAGCTGAAGCAGCCATGTTAACTTTGCGCCAAGGTAAGCGTTCAGTAGCCGAATATGCCCTGGATTTCAGGAGATGGGCTCTTGATACCACTTGGGACACTTCCGCTAAAAAATCTATTTTTCGGAAAGGGTTGTCTCCACTGATTAAGGATGAACTTGCTCGTGCCGACCCTCCCACTGCATTAGGTGACTTTATTAACTATTGTATCCGTATTGATGCTCGTCTGACTGAACGCAGACAAGAGAGATGGTTCGAAAATAATCGCACTAACCTTTTACTACCTCCCTCCTCAGCTAAGGAACCTTTGAGTAGGATCACAAGGGAACCAGAACCTGAACCCATGCAGGTGGACTCTTTACAAAGACGGGTTAGTGATGCACGCAAAGAACATCGTATAAAGGAAAATCTATGTTTCTACTGTGGTAAGTCAGGGCACTTCATTATAAACTGCCCCAGCCGTTCTCGTAAGACTACTGCAGCAGTCATTCACTGTGAGTGTTGCGAGAGGAGCTCTGTCATGTCCGAGCCTCAGGCTCCAGAGAGATCTGCTGCAAGAGATCTTGATTTCTCGGACTTAAACTCTGTTAGTTCTGGGGACGATGACGGTATAAACGCTGCAATTTTTCAAGTTTCCTCAGCGGTGTCCCAGCTGAGTTGTAAAAGAAACAATTCTCATTGCTTCCTTTCCATCAAACTCTGGGTTGACTCAGTCTGGGTGTCTAGCTCTGCTATGATCGACTCAGGAGCAAGTGGAAATTTTATGGATATCTCCTTTGCTCTGAAACAGGGGATACGTTCAGTGAAGAAGGCTACTCCAGTACAGATGGAGACTGTGGATGGCTCTCTACTGACTTCTGGACCAGTGGATCAAGAAACAGAGCCTTTGAGGGTCCTTATGGGTAAAGATCATCAAGAGAAAATGTCTTTTTTGCTTATCTCTTCTCCCCACTTTCCCATCATTCTAGGGCTACCATGGCTGCAGGCGCAGAATCCTACGATTAACTGGGAGACCAAGGAATTACACTTTCCGGAGAAACAGATGAGTCAAGGAGTTTCAGCTTGCTCTGTTCCTAAAGGAACCATGTCAGTCCCTGAACTACCAGCTGTATACCAGGACTATGACGATTTATGTGACAAGAAGAACGCTGATCAGCTTCCTCCTCACCGTCCATATGATTGTCCAATTGAATTATTACCCGGAGCCGAGATACCTTTTGGTAAGATCTACCCCCTAGCGGGGCCAGAGCTAAAAGCTTTGAAGGATTATATAGACGAAAATTTAGCCAAGGGCTTCATACGCCCCTCTTCATCTCCCGCAGGTGCACCCATCTTCTTTGTGAAGAAGAAAGATGGATCTCTGAGACCCTGCATAGACTATAGGGAACTCAATAAGGTTACTATTAGAAACCGTTATCTATTGCCTTTAATCCCTGAGTTGTTGGAGAGAGTGCGGCATGCCAAAATTTTCTCTAAACTGGATCTCCGTGGGGCCTATAACTTGGTCCGTATCAGACCTGGGGATGAATGGAAGACTGCTTTCAGGTCACGCTATGGACACTTTGAATATCTAGTTATGCCTTTTGGTCTGAGTACCGCCCCAGCCACTTTCCAACACTTCGTGAATGATATCTTCAGGGATCTCCTAGATACATTTGTTGTGATTTATCTGGATGATATTCTAATTTTTTCTAACTCCACAGAGGAACATCATGGACATGTGAGAATGGTCTTAGAACGCCTAAGACAAAACCATCTCTACATCAAACTTGAAAAATGTGAATTCCATAGGACCGAAATTCAATTTCTGGGGTATGTACTATCTACGCAAGGGATTAGTATGGATGGAAGCAAGTCCCAAGCCATCAAGGATTGGCCAATTCCTAGAAATGTGAAGGAGGTGCAGCGTTTCATCGGGTTTGCCAACTTCTATAGACGTTTCATTAAGAATTTTTCTGAGGTAGTGTCACCTATCACCCAACTTACCCGGAAACAGTCTAGGTTCTCCTGGACCCCGCAAGCTCAGGAAGCATTTTCCTGTTTAAAGGATAAATTTACCACCGCACCTATCTTAGTACATCCCAACCCCGAGCTTGCCTTCATAATAGAGGTGGATGCTTCAGACTGTGCCGTTGGAGCTATACTCTCTCAGAGAACAGGTGAGAAGAATGTCTTGCATCCCTGTGCCTTCTTTTCCCAGCAGTTGTCTTCGGCTGAGAGGAACTACGATATGGGAAATAGAGAATTGTTGGCCATTATTGCCGCCTTCAAGGAATGGAGACACCTTCTTCAGGGAGCTGCACAGCAAATAGTCATCCTGACAGACCATCGTAACCTTGAATTTATCAGGTCGGCTAAGTGCCTGACTCCTCGCCAGGCTCGCTGGAATCTTTTCCTAAACCAATTTAATTTTGTAATTTCTTATAGACCAGGATCGCGCAATGGAAAGGCTGATGCATTCTCTAGGATTCATTCAGCAGAGACACGTCCACTTACTCCTCCTAAGACTATTCTTCCTGACTCTAGATTCCTGGGAGTGATTCATAATCAAGACCTACTTAAGGACATCAAGGAAGCATACCATGCGGATTCTTTGTTGGCTCAACCCCCAAGGGACGTAAGTCTTGTCTTTAAGAATGGTGTGTGGATTCAGGGACAACGTCTGTATATACCTGAAACAGTCAGATTGAGAGTATTGCAACTCATCCACGATTCCAAGTTAGCCGGGCATAGGGGAATTCTAAAGACACAAGAATTTCTTTCTCGTTTCTTTTGGTGGCCCACTTACAGGAAAGATGTCTTAAACTATGTCACTTCATGTGAAGTCTGTGCAAGATGCAAAACACCTCGCTCCTCACCAACTGGTCTGTTGCAACCTCTTCCCACCCCGTCCCGCCAGTGGGGATCCATTTCTATGGACTTCATTGTGGAGTTACCAACCTCTCAAGGGAAGAACACCATTCTAGTGGTGGTTGACCGTCTAACAAAGGCAGCTCATTTTATCCCTTGTGTCGGCTTACCCACTGCAAAACAGACATCAGACTTGATGATTAAGAATGTGTTTCGCTTACATGGAGTACCGGATGAGGTCATTTCGGATCGAGGGGTGCAATTCACTTCAAGGTTTTGGCAAAATTTCTGTGCAGCATTGGACATTAAAGTAAACCTTTCTTCTGCTTTTCATCCCCAGACTAATGGACAGACAGAACGAACCAATCAGACCCTGGACCAGTATCTCCGCTGTTTTATCTGCCACCTACAGGATGATTGGGTGGATCTACTTCCACTGGCTGAGTTCTCTTATAACAACTCTCAGAGCGCCTCCACTAAGCAGTCTCCTTTTTACTCCAATCTAGGTTATCATCCTAACATTCTTCCTCAATTTCCCATAGATACGCCCTTGCCGGCAGTGGCTGAAAGAATCACTTCTTTACAAAAGAATATGGATCTTCTAAAGGAAAATCTAGAATTGGCTCAGGAAAGGTACAAGAAAGCAGCAGATAAATTTCGTAAACCTGCACCAGCTTTCAAGGTAGGAGATTTGGTCTGGCTGTCAACCAGAAATCTTAAATTAAAGATTCCATCGTCTAAATTGGGACATAAGTACATTGGACCTTATAAGATCAATAAGATTATAAGTGCTGTTGCTTGTCGTCTTCAACTACCCAGAACTATGAGAATCCACCATGTCTTTCATGTATCCCTACTAAAGGCTGCAACACCCAATACGTTTCCTGGACGTTCTTCTCCTTGCCCTGACCCAGTGCTGGTCGATGGTCAGGAAGAATTTATGGTGGAAAGGATTCTAGATTCCAGGTTGTACAGAAATCAGTTGCAATATTTGATTAAATGGCAGGGCTACCCAGTGGAGGACAACTCATGGGAACCAGTCAATAATGTAAATGCTCCTTGCCTGCTCTGCCAGTTTCATCAGAGCTACCCTGACAAGCCTGGTCTGAGGTCATCCGGAGGTTGTCCCTAAGGGGGGAGTAATGTAAGGTTCTTTGTCTCTGTTGACATGTTCCTTGAAACTCAGTTTTCCGTCTGCCATTTTGCGTTCTGTCTTTCTGCAGCTCTTGCCCTCAGTTAATATGGAGTTTCCAGTTTTCATGTTCCCGCCCTGATTCTTCCCTCTTGCTTCTTAAGCAGCCTCAGCTGAACAATCAGTGCTCCTGAATCAAGCCTCAGTCAGTCTGTGACCTGACTCCTGGAAGCCTTGGACTTGTACTCCAGCTATTCCTTACTGAGGAACCTTGGAACACTTTTGGACTCTGGAAACCTGCTGTTTGGTGAATCCATGTTTGCAGAGGAATTACGGTACAGAGAAGAGATCCTGAACCTGCTTTGGAGATTTATTGTAGTGCTTGAAGATACTCTGGCCTGCTGTGTCTCCTGTCGCTGTTCCTGCAAACTGTGTGAACTTTTCAGCATGCTTGTATGAAGTAATACAAGTCATTTCATTTCAACCTATGTCTCCTGTGTTTTCCTCGCACCCAAGCACAAGACGCTATAGGAACTGTACACTATACATGACACTTTCATTGTTTTCGGCCGCCTGAAGTGCCGATTCAGGCACTATCAGGCGCCTCCGGAAAAAAAAAAACGTTGCAGAAACCGTCTTGTCCGGCCGCCGAAATGTACAATTCCGACGGATCCGGCCAAAAACTGATGCAACGCAGTGACATCAGGCGCGATCCGGCGCTAATGTAAGTCAATGCTAAAAAAACGCATCCGGTACCGGATCCGTTTTTTTAGAAAAACGCCGGATCACGCCTGATTCAAAAAGCCTGAAATGTGAAAGTAGCTTTAGACTGAAAACTGCAGCTTACTTTAGCCATGTGTGGCCACATAGGCATACTAATAAACAATTGAAAGTACAGACATTTCAGATCTCCATTTAGCAGCTCATTGCTGTCTATAATGAGACATCAGTTGGTAATCATCAATGTACAGAATGTGAGAAGTGAAAGAAACTTATCTCACAAGGACCTTCTGGAGAGGTGGCTACTTGCTTTATAAGTCAACTTTGGACCCTTTAACAACACTTGCAACATGATCAGGGATAGATACTAAGCCATAAGCTCATCTACAAATAGCCTGATTTTCGGTGTTTGCTCCTTATTAGTGATGAGCGAACGTGCTCTGATAAGGTGTTATCCGAGCATGCTCGTCTGCTAAGCATTTTAGTCACCGTGGTTGCATGTCTCGTGGCTGTTCGACAGCCGCAACACATGCAGGGATTTCCTGTTTGTTAGGCAATCCATGCATGTGTTGTGGCTGTCAAACAGCCACGAGAGATGTAGGCACGGGGACTCAAAAATATTATTCGAGCACTCTGAAGACACTCGGTCAGCACCCAAGCCTGTTTGGATAACACGTTATCCGAGCATGTTCGTTCATCAAGTCTTCTTATCAGTGTTGGGCACAGTCTGGTTGAGTGAGGCGCCCATGTGATGGAAGTACTGGTTCTCTGAAAGGGTATGTCTGGTCTTTTTATGAAAGACTGCAATCACTCTGTGTGACTGCAGACTTCCGAATCCTTGCATTGTGGTATCGCATGCTGTAATGATTGTAAAGTATTGCTGATGAGAGCAGGCCATCAAATGGTCACAGGTATGCAATTTGCATACATGCAGACAAGTGCCAACTAAGATTTGCTTTGCCTTGATCAATTCAAGACCGGACTGCCCTTTTAAAGAGACCACTGTGCAGAAACAGATAGAAAAGGGCCCTGGGCAAGAACAATATTAGGGCCCTTTGCAGCTCATTAGTTATCATAATGCACAATTCCACCTGTTTTGGAGTTGGTAGTGGACCCCTTACCTCTTTGGCTTATATATGGCCGCACAGGGTCATCTGGAGAGATAAGTGATTTTGTTTTTAGCACAGTGGTGGAGAGAATGATGGGAGAAGGTGTAGAAAAAAAATACAGTCATTTAATGAATTTGGGAGAGAGAGGACTATACAGGATATTATAAAGAACTGGGGATGGGGACAGAGGACAATACATTTGTAAATCAACCTCCTTTATTATGTATAGCACGGTTCCTTAGCATGTAGTGTCCTCAATATGTATAGCACCGTCATTAATTACACAGTGTCCTCTCATTATGTATACAGTAGCACCATCCCTTATTATATAGAATCTTCACTAACTATTTATAATGTCTTCCCTTATTGCATAGCTTCTAGTGATGAGCAAATATGCTCATTGTTCGGGTTTTTCCGAGCATGCTCGGGTGGTCTCCGATTATTTGGAAGTGCTCGGAGATTTAGTTTCTGTTGCCGCAGCTGCATGGTTTGCGGCTACTTGACAGCCTGAATACATGTGAGGAATGCCTGTTTGTTAGGGAATTCCCACACGTATTCAGGCTGTCAAATAGCCGAGAATCATGCAGCTACGGCAACAGAAACTAAATCTCCAAGCACTTCCAAATACTCGGAGATCACCCGAACGTGCTCGGGGAAACCCGAGCAAAGAGTATACTCGCTCATCACTAATAGCTTCCTATCTTATTTATGTATAATGCAGTCCTTTATTATAAATCATCCTCCCTTATTATTTATAGTGTTGTCCCTTATAGTGTTCTCCTTTATTATGTACAGTGAAAGCAATTATTATTATCCACCTTTCGTGTCTCCCCTTTTTCCTCATAGATTGTAAGCTTGTGAGCAGGGCCTTCATTCCTCTTGGCATCTGTTTTGATCTATGTGTTTATTGTTATGCTGTAATGTCTACTGTCTGTACAAGTCCCCTCTAAAATGTAAAGTGCTATGGAATATGTTGGCACTATAGAAGTAAAATTATTATTATTATTATGTATATCGCCGTCCCTTACCACATAGTGTCTTCTCTTATTATGTAAAGCGCTGTCCCTCATTAAATAGCATCCTCTCTTGTTATGTATAGCGCCATTACTTATTGTGTACTATTACTATTACGTATAGTGTCCTCTCTAGCTATGTATTGCACCATCCTTTATTACAGTATCTTCTCTTGTAATGTATAGTGCTATCCTATGTTTGCTTAGTGTTGTACAAACAGGAATGAGCTGTGAAGATTCTGTGAATGGATGCTGCCATAGTGATTAGAGGCAATAGAGGTAGGAACCAAAAATGACATAGGAACCGAAAGGAGAAAGATTGGTTGGAAGGGAGGAAGGGAGAAGCTGGAGTTGGACAAAGGAAAATGTGATCTGCTATGAGGCAGCAAGAAAATGCAATAGAGTCTAGGGTAAAAACCTGTATTGACTTACAACCAAACCCTAGGAGAGCGTGGTCAGAAACACATCATCGGCAGTAGATAAGCCAAGGGGTGCAGAGTCTTCCCAGAGAATAAGGAATTCTGTTACCGAGGTTAAAGGGATGGAATCTTGTTCATGTGAGCAGAGGCATGGTTAAAGGGACCGAATCTCAGTCGTATGAGTGGACGCCTGGTTAAAGGAACTGAATCTTGGTCGTGTGAGAGGAAGCTTGGTAAAAGCGATGAAATTTAGATCATGTGAGCGGAGGCCTGGTTTAAGAGACAAAATCTCAGTTGTGTGAGTGGAGTCTTGGTTAAAGGGATGAAACATTGGTTGAGTGAGGGAGGTTAGCTGTCTCCTAAGGATTGACGATGAGGGGAAAAGGATGTGGACCTTGCCTCTGATGGCATTGCGCAGTGCATACCTAATTTTGTCCTCCACATATGTGTGCAGGGCAGGAATGAAAAGTCTGGAAAAGTAGTAGCAGATGGGAAGATAATACTTTGGGACAGCCACTGCCATCAGATTTTTTAAACTGTCTGTCTCCACCAGCCAGGATGGAAGCATTTTGAAGGTGAGTAATTTAGAAATTCTGTAATTGAGGAGCATGATTCATGGGTGGTTAGGGGCAAATTTAGTCTTTCACTCCAAGGTTTGGCGATGGAAAGATGAACAGTTCCATGGGAAGCTCGAGTAGCCATGCGACAGCCTCAAAATCTTAATGATTTAGAGATGATCTGCAAAGAAGAGTGGACCGAAATTCCTCCTGACATGTGCGCAAACCTCATTATCAACTACAAAAAACGTCTGACTGCTGTGCTTGCCAACAAGGGTTTTGCCATGAAGTGTTAGGTCTTGTTTGCCAGAGGGATCAAATACTTATTTCCCACTGCAAAATGCAAATAAATTTATATAATTTATACAATGTGATTTTCTGGATTTTATTTTTGATATTCTATCTCTGAATGTTAAAACTTACAAAATCAGCAAGGGACCAAATACTTATTTCCCCCACTGTATATATAAATCCAAAAATCGGAGGCAGCACACCATTCTCAGTGAAAAAAGAGCTACTTTTATTAAGCCCATCTTAGCAACGTGCCTCTGATTTTTGGATTTCTAAAATTGAGGTTTGGTCTGTGCCTTGGGGGCTCTGCACCCAAATTTTCTTTTTCTTTTCTAACTTCGTGCTGCTCTAATTCTCTTATTCCTATATATATATATATATGCCGAGGGCCGCCAAGATCTCAATCTGCGCACATGTAGAGGTCAGCCAGGGCCATAGTCGTGGCTGAGTTCTGCTGACCTTGTGTGCCCTGACCTTCCAATACATAAAAATCATGCTTCACTGTCAGCATACTTGCCTCTCGGTCCCCTGCGCCATCAGGGGCTGTTCTCCATTTTAAGGTCACCTCTGGCCGCTTCTGAATAAACAGAGACACAGTTCAGGTGCAACTCCAAACGTAAAACTTTACTTTCATGACTTCGCTGCACATCCAGATCCATTACAACATTTTCCACAGCTGGTACGTTACACGTTACTTCATCCTTCCCTGCACTTTTCTCCCTGTTACATAGCTCGAGACCGGGTTCCACCGTATCACACGATTTTCCAGCATCCTTCCTGGTCAGATTATCTGCTTCTTGGGGTCCCCTCAGCCGTTTCACCCCTGCGTTCAGGGAAGTAGCCCATGAGATCACCTGCCACATAGTGAGTGACCTGCCCGTCTGTCCTGCTGTGACTTCTTCTGTAACACTAGCTCCTGCTGCAGCTGTAGCTATGCTGTATTACTGATTTCAGGATGGCTGGGCACTTTCCTTAACAAGAATGTTGCGGGATATCTATCCCAATCCTGGGCACTTAAGCCCATATACAAGCTTTGGGTGCTCAGGCCCGACAAACTGTCTTCAGGAGGCTCCCTTCCTCTAACACCATGACCCCTCCTACAGTTAACTATTTACACTAAAGTAAAACTCACATACTAACTCACGCTCACTATCTCCATCTAATGGTCTAACACTAATATTACATTTTCCTTACAAATATACACACATGCAATGTTAAATACAATATAAATCTCAACGGTATTACGATGCAACAATTTACATATATATATATATACATATATATATATATATATACAATATATACACTTTAACTCAGGGACGTGATTAGGGGTTGAAATGGTTACCCCCAACTCTACTACATTCCCCCTTCCTTAAAGGATGGTCGTCCCCGACCATGTAACGCTCAAACGGACACTTTAATACTGTACATCAAATACTCCACGCAGGGAGCAATAAGTTAAAATGAGGTGCTATAATCAGATTGGCTCAACGTGAGCCGAGTCCATCCCGAGTAAATGTCCTCTCCTATATTTAAACAAGGGCCCTTCTAGGCAGTCCTCAGATGGTGTCCATATTAGCACCAGTGTTCAATTTGGTGACCCCTTTCAATAGGGTTTATAGTCTTAGGGGTAAGAGTGACCCCCTTCCTTTGAGAGAAGCACTATCTTCTGCAGATATGCAGGCGGCCCGTGCCGAAGCAGCCCACACACAGTCCTTCAGTCCACGGACCTGTGGCCCCAAAAAAGACAAGTCCTGCTCTTCAGCAGAAGGGGAACAACGGGCGCAGCAAAAACATAATTTACAAGTTAACGTTCTCCTTAGACCGTACCGGCCATATTGCTCCTAAATTTTGGAAGTGCATCTGGGCTCCTTTACCGTGGGGACGCAGAACAGTCTCGTACTGTATTTATGTCATCTTGATGCAACGAGCACAACTTTTTCACAGTTATCTTTTATAACACACACAAAGTTCAACGGCACGCATCCCGTGCAGTTTTCTCATCAGGGCTCCATGCCCACGTACGGACTGAAGGGGACTCTGCAGCCAAAGAGTCAGTGGGCTGCCATGATGTAGCAGAGGCTGTATTGGAGGTAGATGACACCCGAGGGGCCGAACATTCTTGTCTCGGGTCTGTGTGACATGCTGCAATATTATCCTCCAAGCATAAAGTCACTGCCACTGTGTAAAAACTTTGAGGGCAGTCTTCCTTGAAATAAGAGACCCAGTCTTCTTCCGTTAGGGGTCTCCCATGTTTAACCGAGCCAGCGTTTATGTAAACTTTATCATCAGTCTCTGCCTCTTGGATAAAACCATACCACTGTTCCATGTTTGTGTAGACTAAATACCCATGGGAGCAGCGTCTATCCATAGCGCCCTCCCCGTGTTGGTGTAATTGGGTCCAAATCTCCTTCTCGCGCCGTTTCTTTTCGGAAATTATGTCCACTATCCTTGCAGACTGTCCTGAGGTGGAAATCTGGCCCTGCTCTGCCCTGCGAACCTGGGAGTGCCCGACTCCGCACCTACACCTTCCAGGGGGCTGCTATCCCATTCTGATGACGGGGACCGGTTCTATGGACTCGCTCCATGGGACAGTGGGCCGTGAGGCAGGGCTGCCTGGCGGAGTAGAGGCCCGCAGCAATGACCAGTCTCCCAATGACAACGGTCATGGCTCACTTACTTCTGGCCTCATAGGTCCAGCCGTGCCCGTCCCGCAGATGTAAGATCCTTCCGCGGCAGCGTCCTCCGGCTCCCGATGATGTAAATCCAGCACGGCCTTCACTTCCGGTCTAATCTCCTCCGTGGTTGTCACTGGTTCTGGTCCCCACCGCTGCTGTACCACCGGCTCCCAGTGAAAAGGTCCCGCCTTTCGATAATACTCAGGCTCCAGACGTCTTGGGATCTACGACTCTGCGTCCCGTGGCTCCGGTCCAGCACGCTACTCCGGAAGATATTCCTCCGGGCGGCCGCTGTCTCCAATTCCTGGCGGTGAAGTTCCGGTTCACGATGTCATGGATGCTCACATTCCAGCAGCCGCCAGTGGCTCTGCTCGGCAGGTGACAGGTACACTTCACCATCGTCGTCCCCTTGCCATCTGGGTCAGGTTCTTCCTTCCTCCTGCCACCACTTCCATTCTATGCGGCCTATGCCGCCACAGTGGTGAGTGCAGGAGTGGTGCATCACTGCCGGCGCCGTGTCACGTACTGACGCCGGGCAGCTGCACACAAGGGTTTCTTCTGGGCCCCACCCGGTCCAGGGTGGGGTCGCTTCCAACCATTTCATCCATTTTCTGGTAACTTGCTATAGGGGGCAAGGCCTTCTTCTTCTTCACCGCACCCACCAGGGGCGGGCACCATGGTTAAGCCACAGTCTCTGCCAGACAACTTTTCGTGACAATTCTCTATCAAGACACCCTCGAGGGGAGGGATCAGCGTTGTCGTCCCTCAATTGCGCGCAATTTTCTGCCATCTTTAGAGCTGCCATCTTGGCCACCATTCTGTCAGCCTCACTCAAGGTTTTTAACAAGTCCAATGCTTCAGTAACATCCAGCATTTCAGTGTTCTCCACAACATCTTCATCTCTTTCATTTCTGGTCACATCATTCACATCGTTTGCGGGTTTCTCACGCCGCACGGTTTCGGCATCCTGCCAACTACGCCAAGTGTAGAGGTTAGTCAGGGCCGTAGTCATGGCTGAGTTCTGCTGACCTTGTGTGCCCTGGCCTTCCAATACATAAAAATCATGATTCACTGTCAGCTTACTTGCCTCTCGGTCCCCTGCGCCATCAGGGGCTGTTCTCCATTCTTTAAGGTCACCTCCAGCCACTCCTGAATAAACAGAGGCACAGTTCAGGTGCAACTCCAAATGAAAAACTTACTTTCATGATGTCGCAGCACATCCAGATCCATTACATTTTCCACAGCTGGTACGTTACACGTTACTTCATCTTTCCCTGCACTTTTCTCCCTGTCACATAGCTCGAGACCGGGTCCCACCATATCTGGGGGTCCCTTCAGCCGTTTCGCCCCGTGTTGTGAACATGTTTGAGGTGATTTCGGAGCTGGGGCTCCCTCCGGTGGTTGCTGAGGGTAATGAACCAATTGCTGAATGGCTTTCAGCTGGGTCCGAATGGTCTAATATAAGTGACCTGAACTCCCATCAGCCTTGCCGGTAATCAATTGTTCCTCCAGGTCTTGGTTGGAGCTCAGCTTGCATTCCTGTTCTCATTCAGATAAGTGACTTGCTGTTTTTTATCCTTTGGTTGGATTTTCCTTGCTGGTTTGCTGCCTTGCAGTGGACTTCAGCCTGGTCCCCTTTTGGGGCCTGGCGCTGCATTTGTGCTCAGTTTGTGTTTGCACTTTTGCTCTGTTCCTGTGTCACTTTTTATTTGCTGAATTGCTGTGTGTTACACCAGAGATCTGATTTAGGTGGTTGAGATCGTGTGATCTCAGGTTTTTTGTTAATCAGAAGTGTTGGTATTCTTGTCAGGGCTTTTTGGGTTGCAGTCAGAATTCTTTCCTATACTTTTTTATCTAGACAGTATTGGGCCCCAGCGTTTGCTCATTCTATTTTCTGTCTGTGTTTGCGTTTTCTTCTTGTCTAACCGCCATTACATGTTTGGGGGCTTCCTATTTCTTTGGGGGTTCTGCTACGGGGCAGATAGCTTTCATCTTTCTGCCTTTAGGTGTAGCTATCTCCTCTCCGCCTGTGACGAGGCGTCTAGGATCACCGTAGGTACGCTCCACGGCTACTTCTAGTGTTGCGGTTAGTTTAGGGTTCTGAAACCCAGTAGTTTCCAGCCTCTCTGGTGTATTGCTACTTTGGCTATTTTTGCTATTTCTCCTCAGCTACCGAAACATAACAGTATTACCGGCCAAACTGAAAATTATATGGTACTCAACAGAAGGGAAAAATAGTAAAAAAGGAAAAAGAATAAAGGGAGTTGTCAGAATTTTTTTTTTTTTCTGACAGTTGTCTGGCCGTGTGGAGCGGCTTGCCGCTGAGGTTCAGATTATTACTGCCTATCTTGCTAGGTTGCCGGTTGTGGAACCTAGGATCCCCATACCAGATTTATTTTTGGGGGATCGGTCTAAATTTCTGAATTTCAAAAATAACTGCAAGTTGTTTTTTTGTCTTGAAGCCTAACTCCTCAGGGAACGCGGCACAGCAGGTTCAGATTGTCATCTCTCTGCTGCGCGGCGACCCTCAGGATTGGGCTTTTTCCTTGACACCTGGGGATCTTGTTTTGAATGATGTTCATGTATTTTTTCAGGCTCTGGGGTTATTGTACGATGAACCTAATGTCACTGATCAAGCTGAAAAGACCTTGTCGACATTAAATCAGGGTCGTGAAGACGCTGAGCTGTACTGTCAGAAATTCCAAAAGTGGGCAGTCTGACCAAATGGAATGATGATGCTTTGGCAGCCCTTTTTCGGAAGGGTCTGTCAGAAAATGTAAAGGACGTTATGGTGGGATTCCCTGTTCCTTCTGGTCTCAATGATTCTATGTCTTTGGCTATTCAAATTGACAGACATTTGCGTGAGGGCAGAGGTATGCGTGAGATAGTGTTGCCTTGTGAGCCAGCTCCTGAGCCCATGCAGTGTGATGAAGTGACTTCTGGGGCTCAGCGTCATGAGTTTCGTAAGCGCAATGGGTTGTGTTTCTACTGTGGTGACGCTTCTCATGCTGTTTCCGTCTGCCCTAAGCGGGGAAGACGTTTTGCACACTCAGTTGTCTTGGGTAGTGTTCAGACTAAATTTCTGTTGACTGCTACCCCGATTTGCTCCCTGTCCACATTTTCGGCTCAGGCTTTTGTTGATTCAGGAGCAGCTATTAACCTGATGGATTTTGACTTTGCCAAACGTGGGTTTCCCATGATACCCCTGCGGAAGTCTATTCCCCTACTGGGCATTGATTCTACCCCTTTGGCGGAGAATAAACCCCAGTTTTCTACTCAGGTGATAATGAGGGTTGAACCAGATCATCAGGAGAGTTGCAAATTTCTGGTGTTGCATAATCTGCATGACATTATTGTACTGGGTTTCCCTTGGTTACACACTCATAATCCTGTTTTGGATTGGAAATCTGTGTCTGTGACCAGTTGGGCTGCCAATGTGTTAATACTGACACTGCTGTTTTTTCTGCCTCTCCCCAGTCTCAGGATGTCCCTGACTTTTTGACTGATTTTTATGATGTGTTTAGTGAGAGTAAGTCTGCATCCTTACCTCCTCACAGGAGCTATGATTGTGCTATTGAGTTAGTACCTGGTGGTAAATTTCCTAAAGGTCGCCTTTTTAATTTATCTGTACCTGAACACGATGCTATGCGATCTTATATCAAGGAGTCTTTGGAGAAGGGTCATATCAGACCATCCTCTTCACCCTTGGGCGCCGGGTTTTTCTTTGTGGCCAAAAAGGATGGTTCATTGAGGCCGTGTATTGACTATCGCCTCCTGAATAAAATCACTGTTAAATATCAATATCCGTTACCCTTGATTTCTGACCTATTTTCCAGAGTGAAAAGTGCTAGTTGGTTTACCAAGCTTGACTTCAGGGGGGTGTATAACCTTATTCGCATTAAGCACGGGGATGAATGGAAGATGGCGTTTAATACCCCAGAGGGGTATTTTGAGTACCTAGTGATGCCTTTTGGGCTTACTAATGCCCCTTCCGTCTTCCAATCCTTTATAATGATATTTTCAGGGATTTTGTGGATAAATTTCTGATAGTTTATGTGGATGATATCTTGATTTTTTCCAACGACTGGGACTCTCATGTGAAACATGTTAGGACTGTGTTCCAGATTTTGAGAGAGAATGCATTGTATGGGAAGGGATCAAAGTGTCTTTTTGGCGTACAGAAGGTTTAATTTCTGGGATTCATTTTGTCTCCGTCTGTTATTGAAATGGACCCGGTCAAGGTTCAGGCCATATGTGATTGGGTTCAACCTACTACACTGAAGGCTCTTCAGAGATTTTTGGGTTTTGCCAATTTTTATCGTAAATTTATTGGTAATTTCTCCGGTATTGTTAAACTATTGACTGATTTGACCAAAAAGGGTTCCGATGTGGTGAATTTGCCTCCTGAGGCAGTTTCTGCGTTTCAGGAACTTAAGCAGAGATTCATTTCTGCTCCTGTTCTACGGCAGCCTGATGTTTCTCTACCGTTTCAGGTGGAGGTTGATGCCTCTGAGATTGGGGCAGGTGCCGTTTTGTCTCAAAGGGATCTGGAGACCTCTAAGAGTAACCCTTGTGCCTTCTTCTCTCGAAACTTTTCTCCAACTGAACGTAATTATGACGTAGGTAATCGGGAGTTATTGGCCATGAAGTGGGCCTTTGAAGAGTAAAGACATTGGCTGGAAGGAGCCAAACATCAGGTGGTGGTCCTCACGGACCATAAGAACCTGGTTTATCTCGAATCAGCCAAGCTAATTAATCCTAGACAGGCCAGGTGGGCCTTGTTTTTCACACGTTTTAATTTTGTGGTTTCTTTTCTTCCGGGCACTAAGAATGTTAAGACGGATGCCCTCTCGAGAAGTTTCTTTGCGGATTCTCCTGAGTTAACTGATCCTGCTGTTATTTTGAAAGAGGGTGTAGTTCTTTCCGCCATCTCGCCCAATTTGAGACTGGCTCTGGAGGGGTGTCAGGAGGATAAACCTGAACGCTGCCCTGTTGGAAAATTGTTTGTCCCAGACCAGTGGAAGAAGAATGTGATGTCTGAGATTCATTGTTCCGCGTTGGCTGGTAATCCCGGTATTTTTGGTACCAGAGACTTGGTGAGTCTGTCCTTTTGGTGGCCTACTTTGTCTCGTGACGTCAGGGACTTTGTGCAGTCCTGTGGGACTTGCTCTCGTTCCAAGCCTTGCTCTCGCTCTAGTGGTTTGTTAATGCATTACCTGTACCCAAAAGGCCATGGACCCATATCTCTATGGATTTTTTGCATAATTTTCTGCACTTTTGTGGAGGTCAGCCGGGTCCCCTCCTGGGGCCTGTGCTCCTCTCAGTTTATCTGTAGCCACTGTTATTTGTTCATTTGCTTTTTCCTGTTTTTTCAGTGGCTGCGGCTTAGTTTTGTTACACCAGAGATCTGATTTAGGTGGTGGAGATCGTGTGATCTCAGGTATTTTTGCAATAAGAAGAGTTGGTATTTTTTAGGTTTTTTTGTTGGATTGCAGTCAGAATTCTTTCCTGTACTTTTCTGTCTAGACAGATTGGGCCCCAGCGTTTGCTCATTCTATTTTCTGTCTGTGTCCGTGCTTCTTCTTGTCTAACCGCCATTACATGTTTGGGGGCTTCCTATTTTCTTTGGGGATCTGCTCCGTGGCAGATAGCTTTCATCTTTCTGCCTTTAGGTGTAGTTATCTCTCAGGCTGTGACGAGGCGTCTAGGATCAATGTAGGAACGCTCCACGGCTACCTCTAGTTGTGTGGTTAGTTCAGGTTACTGCAATCCAATAGGTTCCAGCCTCTCTGGTGTATTGCCGTTTTTGCTTTTTCTCCTCAGTTACCTAAACATAACAATGCGGCCTAGGGCAGGCATTTAACTGAAGCCCACAGCCTCGGGAAATGGAGCGCTATTGACCCAGCTGAGATGTCAATCAGCGCCGCATCCGGCTACCCACGGCTTCAGGAGAATGGCCGGTTCCCTGAGGAAGGGACGCTGCTACACCACTGCCGAAACCCCCCAGTAAGCCTGCATTTGGACTATAAGACGCATCCTCCATTTTCCTCCCAAATTTTTTTGGGAAAAAGTGCCTCTTATAGTCCGAAAAAATATGGTACTTCAAAATCCAGAAATTCCAGTCGCTATTTTCCACCCCAAAATTTGTGGTGCCTCTTATGGTCCGGTGTGTCTTATATTCCGAAAAATACGGTATGATTGGGGTCATTGTCCTGCTGAAAGACCCATGACCCAGGACACAAATCCACCTTTCTAACACTTGGCACTACATTGCAACTCAAAATTCTTTGCAAATCTTCAGATTTTATGATGCCTTTGACACAGTCAAGGCACTCAGTGCCAGAGGCAGCAAACAGCCCAAAAACATCTTTCAAAAGCAGCCAAATTTGAATGTATGAGCTGTGTACTTTTCTTTGTAGTCCTCATTCTGTTTTTAATAAACAATAGAATGATGTGCTTTACTAATAAGCTCTATCTTGGTCTCACCTGTCAACAAAACACTTTCCCAAAAGGATTTTGGCTTATTCACGTATATTTTGGTAAACTGCAGTCTAGCTTTTTTATGTCTCTGTGTCAGCAGTGGGGTCCTCCTGGGTCTCCTGCTATAGTGTTTCATTTCATTCAAATGTGACACTTAGTTCGTACTGACACTGATTGAACCAGCAGGATAGCTTGAATTGCTTTGGAACTTGATTGGGACTGCTTATCTACCATTCGGACTATCCTGCATTGCAACCTTTCATCAATTTTTCTCTGCCATCCAAGTCCAGGGAGATTAGCTACAGTGCCATGGGTTGTAAACTTTTGATTATTTTGTTCACAGTGGACAAAAGAACAGCAAAAACTCTGTGGATGGACTTGTAACCTTAAGATTGTTGATATTGTTCAATAATTTTGGTTCTCAAGTCCTCAGACAGTTCTCTTCTCCTTTTTCTGTTCTGCATGCTTAGTGTGGCACATACAGAGACACAATGCAAATTTTGAGTCGTCTCCTTTTTTATCTAGTTTCAGATGTGATTTTCTTATTGTCCACACCTGCTACTTGCCACAGGTGACTTTCAACGAGCATCACATACTTTAAACAAAGTTGTTTACCCACAATGTTGGTAAGGTGCCAACAATTTTTTCTGACCCATTTTGGGATTTTTGTATGAAATGATGTCCAATGCATGTGAAAGGAGAGACCATAATGACTATTATTCACACCTTACTACTACTATATGGAGTAATTAATTGCTATGGAAAAATATCTTTAAAAAAATCCTGACTGCTATTGTCGTTGAATCTTTAAATTTTTCAAGGAGAACCGAAACCTAAAAAGTCTGTCACATACGTAAATATCCTTGGATTAACACATTCTTAAGTGTCACTAGAACAAATGAAGGTGGCATTCATCTATGAAGATCTATCTGCTTGCATATGACATGTCAACTGGTTCAGAAGGAAGCACATTTACCCTTTAATTGCTTATAGTTTATTAGCAACATTTCTGCAGTACCCAAAGGATGTAGACAAATTGAGTCCCACAACAGGGAATATTAAAAGCTTCTCTCCTTGGGATGGCATTTCTAAGGACTAAACCTTTTAGCTGTGTAAACAACTGTACCAAATTATCTTTTTGTTTTCACAAGGATAATGGATTGTATGTAGTAGTTGGTTGAGATCAGCATTTAGGACATGAAACAGTAGGACTATTTTGATAGACAGATGGATTTCCCCACATTTTTGAATGAGTGCTCCTTAGCAGGGGCTATCAGTTTCCATGTTATAGAGTTGAGGAATTTCAGAAACGCAAAGGTCACTGAATTCTAGTGGGAAAAGAGGCCGATCTAACTCAAATAAATTGAACCATGCCCCTATTATATAAATAGCTTTGTCTTTTCTTAAGTCATTCTTGTATATTATTATTTATGGTGGAATAATATAGTCCATAGAACTGTAAATTTAGATGGATATCATCTATGTTTAGAAAGCTTTAATAATATTGCCCTGAATTTATTTGGTATTTAAATACTGCTCTCCTCATCCTTCAATATATAGTGAGAATACAAATAAATTTTATGAATAATTTCAATTTGCTAATTTTTTTTGGTTAACAATTATTTTCAATCTGTCTGGAGAACTACAAGTTCCCGGAACACTAAGCGAGAGATGCATTTTAAGTGTGCATAATTAAACACAGTATCATAGTTTAACACAAGAGCAAGGTTTGGTGTTTTCCTTACTAGTTTTCCATTGTTTTTCTGCTTTTATTTGTAACGTTTATCGCCATTTGGTATGTGCTCCATGGACAATGCTACCAGGTGTGCATCTTGTGAGATGCATACATGACTTGCACAGCCATTTGAGAGTGAATGTATCTGCGCTCGATGTCAGCATGTTACATATTTGGAAAACCAGGTAATGGATCTAAATGTGGAGCTTGCATCACTGGGGAGAATTGCAAACCTGGATAGGAGTTTAAAGGTCACTGAGCATGCTCTGGCTGTGGCCAGTGATATAGAGGAGTGGAAGATCAGGACCAGAAGTAGGTAGCTAGGTAACAGTTAGAAGAAGGGGTAGGGGGAAAAGTGCCAGGGAGCATAGTCCTGTATACATATTAGAAATTCATCCCTCCTGAAGACATACAATGGTGGACACTCTTCCCTGTGCTCCCTCACCATATAGAGGCTACAGCATTAATACGACATACGCAAAAAAATGTAAAAGTCTCACCCAGTTCAGTGTGCATCTACTATATGTTCACCCCTCCTGAATTATACAGTGGTGGACACTCTCCCCTTTCTCCAGACGCGTTTGGTCAATGCTCATCAGGGGAGTGCTGTGGGTCAAGTGCGAGCATGTCACCGAAAAGACTGCTGTCATATGTAAAATGTATTGAGTTGTTCGTTCATATATGCACGCCTTACCCTTAGTACACAACGTACGTCCGGTTCACGGCTGACGCGCTTCCGGCTCTTGAAAACCAAGGTAGAGCGGATATCTGACATGAGTTGCTGTTGGAACACAAGCGCAAATTACGACACCTGTGCTCCAGGTAAGATGTCATTTGAGACAATTAGGCTACAATTAGTGTAGCCTCCACTGCAGGGATGTGGGCAAGGACATCTTGTGATAAATGCCTTGATAGGAGCCATTAATATAGCTTTCCGACAGTGGACAATCATGACACTTGGTGACCATGACAGCGCATTTGGTCACACTTAACAAAAAGCACCATGTCATGTGCAGGCTCCTTTTCACAACATCACACTATAGGGATCCTTTGGGTGTGATCAAATGGGTGACACACAGAAGAGGCAGACCCCACTAAAGGAGGATTTAAACATCCCAAGTTATCTGATTAAATGTATGGATCTAATGGGGAATAATATAATATAGTGGCTCACATGCATGCCAACTGGACCGATCCCCCATGGTACAGTGGGGAAATAAAGAAGGAGGGAGCAGAGAAAGAATGGAGGCTAGTCATCCTTACAGCTACCTAATTTATCTGATAACCAACTTATCGGGAGTTGGCACCCTAAGGACCTGTGCAGTGCACCCCCACTCGTCGGCGGCTACCCCTACCTCATCTGTCCCTAGTTCGACCTGATCTATAAGAAGGAAGAGAAAGAGAGCTGGTCATTAAGACCGTTAGGATGTATAGTCTGTAGCCAGAAGATCCATTTAGACTCTTTCTGAAGACTCATGTTGTCCCAATTACCACCTCTCAAGGGAGGGCTGATCCTATCTATTCCCATAAAAGTGATAATCTTAGCGTAACCCTTATTGGCAATTCTCTATATGATTTGCCACCGCCGTGTCTCTTTTATTTGTAATTTCTCGAATGTGCTCCCTCACTCTTCTTCGAAACCCCTTCTTGTTTTCCCAATGCACTCTATACCACATTCACATGTAGCTTAATAGATGATACCTGTAGTCTGACAGTTGATGAACTATCTAATGGAGTATATTCTGCCAGTGTTGTTACTCTCTAATGATTTACTTGGTGAGATCGATAGACAGGCCTTGCATCTACCACCACTTACAAACATGTATAGGTTCTTCTTTTATTTAAGTGGTGAAAAAAA
>JARQOD010000002.1:570591423-570725067 GCA_033576555.1 Oophaga sylvatica
GGAATAAATGGCGCTATATAAATGTGTAATAATAATAATAAAATAGTTTTCTCTACTGGTCTAGGAGAGGTGGACATGTTCTGGTGAACTAGTCATTTCCAAAGTTGTTGCAAGTATTTGGTTAACCCTTTCTTTTTCCCTTGATGTTTTTTTATTACTTTGTTGCCTCTCAAGCTTTACACTTTATGTCACTTTGTGTATTTCCCTAACAGCGTGTTGTGTGACTTGTTTCAGTTTTGCCCTTGTCTGGCACACTTACCATCCCACAGTCACACCGTGACAGCCCCCTCCCTGAAACTAGGCCACCCCAACAAGTGACACCATTGGGGTCTGCATGTTGCTATTTTGCCAACTCATTACTGCTGATCTGACTTGGCAAGAGAGTGCGCTGTCATTGTGCACATCGTACAGCAAGCAGGGACAGAGAAGGGACTAGCCCAGCACCTTAAACAAGCGTCACTGATGATGTTTTGTCTCAGGGAGGGGCAGAGGCTGCAGCAGTGACCGCTGCCTCTCCCCCTGATGACAGTTTAATTCGAGTATCCAGCATGCACTGGGATTCTCAAAGCAGGTGTCATCAAAAAGAAGAGAAAAAAATAAAAGCAGTTAGTGTAGATAGGGAATGGAAGGGAATTTTTAATTGAAGTGTAATAGAAAATAGTTTAGATTATGGCACTAAATAGATAGGGAATTAGGGGGAAAATTACTTTGGACTTTGGACCACTTCTTTAAATATGGAATTTTTTTCTCCATTGAAAATAAAAATATGCTTTGTAAAATAGCTCATTTGAGCTAATCCTTCTATTCATTGTGCTGGCAAGAAAAAGAAAATGTATCGTCCATGTCAAGCTGTCAGTCTGCAGTGTTTCTGTTCCTTTGTGGCTGAGCGTGTATGAAGAGTTTTGAGTATTGCTGTGCACATTTCGGTAGTAAATGGGCTATTAATAAATCCACAATGGCATGTTGACAGCATTTCTGCTTTGAGGCTCTAGGGTGTCTGCATAGGATGCCAGCACAGCTGTGCCCCAGATCGAAACATGTGACAGGTAAAAAGCTTCTTTTCAGCAATGGCTGTTTACTTTGGAAGGGATATGCTCGCTTTGTTGTCAACTGTCTCAGGGGATATCTCAGGGCATTCACAAGTCTGCATTTGAATCATTGTCATAGGAATCCTAATAAACAGATATCACATACAGACCCAAACGAGCCCACAAAATCTGTAAAATGAAATCTTGCCACGTATGTAAATATCTTATGACTGCTATATGTCGCTATTCTACACTTTATACTGCAGAAACATATCATTTTGCAAGCTACCAAACACAGGATCGCCTCATTTAGAACATGTCAGGATAGATTACAATCACCGTGCTTCATTTATCATTCTTCTATACTGTCGCGTAAGAACAAAAGAAATTCTGTAAAAGCTGCAAAAAAAGTAAGGTCGCATTAAGGAAAATTGTATTGAATGACTTCTACTGTTATACATTAATCTCTTTCTTTTGCCTAAACTTGCAAATAGTGACTCCTGGCATAAATCCGATAGTACAAATGATATTCACGAAGCAAATGAATGGAAATCATTTCATACACCATCTTATATGTTTTAGACAGGAGATTTGAAAAAAGTTTGTTAACTCCTCAATAACCACTACACTTGTTTTTAAATTCTTATCTTCACAGTTTTTTATGTGATCTTTAAAAAGAATCGTTCAGTAGGATCAGCCCTCCTAAGCTGTCTATATGGGCATGCAAGTCCAGAGCATATTATAAATGAAAGGGGGCGTTACCAGTGTGAGACATGTAGATCAGGAGAGCAGGCTGTCAGTCATTACATGTCTCACACTGGTAAAGCCCCCTTTTATATAAAATATTCTCCAGAGGCTGATTCTCAGGGTCGATAGATTTGAACAGCTCATTTACATATTAAGGAAAATATGGAATTCTCTGGAGTAAGACATTGTAAGACATTGGATTGCAGATATGACGGTATCATTTTATTCAGCTTCCTATGACCTACAGATGGCTGCCCATATAGATGGCTTAAATAGGTTGATCCTACCAGCAGAGTCATACTATTTCACAATCCATGTCCAAAAACACTGTGAGAACAAAGAACAAGTTGTTAATTTTCTGATATTACCAAAAAATGACCAACTTATAGGGAGAGAAGTACAATTTCCTTTGTTGGCCTTCTCAATTATATACTTAAGACCCATAAAATTGAAACCACATACTTATTATTGTGTAAGTCCTTTTATGCCACCAAAACAACTCTTATGCATTCATGAACGCCACAAAACCTCTGTCATGCGCCTGGGTTCAAACCCTGTGCTTTGTGGTTGGCTTCTCTGTCCTACGAGCCACAGCAGTTACACCCTTTCTCCTTGTTATTTGTTTGTCATCCTCGCTTCAGTCTTTTTAGAGTAAGGCCTCATACTCACTGGTGCCGATAACGGATGAAAATCAGACGATAAAAAATCGGATTCAAATCTGACCAATGTTAGTCAATGGGTGAGTTCTCATTAGCGATTTTTTTCTCATCAGATATTGGTGTGAGAAAAAAATCGCAGCTTGCTGCGATTTGATGCGATTTTGGATGAAAATCGCCAATGCAAGTCAATGGGTGCGATTAAAAACGAACAGCACTCGCACCATGCACGTGCTGTCCGATTTATACGCACCAGTCTCCTTTGAAAAGCCGGTAATTCATCCCCAGCTACTGTAAAATCACACTGACAGCTCACAAAACAGTAGATACATACACATAGAATACATATATATATATATATATATATATACATGTCATTGTAACACATACATATATATATATTTATAGTTCTTACACTTCTACATACTGTAATAGCTGCTAATTCAATTGCCGGCTTTTGTGAAATCACAGAAGCCGACATGAAATGATACATTGTTTCCACACAGTTAACCATGTCATTTCCTGTATTTTGATATATGGTTTGAACTTACAATTACATGAGTGTATTTGTACAAAATTTCAGACATGTAGGGGTTAATTAAAGGTGTAAATTCGTTGAAAAAAAATGCGTGGGCTCCCGCTGTATTTTCTCCACCAGACAGACAAAGCAAGCGAGTGGGGGCAGATAATAATAGCCTAGGGAGGGTACATTTTTTTTGTGCCCCCCTGGCTACTAACATCTGCCCCCAGACACCCCAGAAAGGGCAAATCTATAATTAGATTTGCCCTTTCTGGCACTTTGCCCGTCTATTCACATTGCCCTGTAGCGGTGGCGAATGGGTTAATAAGGCGTTAATGTCACCTTAGTATTGAAAGGTGACCTTAAGGCAGGTTAATAATTGAGAGCTGTCAATTAGACAACTATCAATTATCAATCCTATTGAAGTAAATAAAAAAACACACACACACTTTAAGAATAAATAATTTTAATTAAATCAAAACACATATTTTTGACCATCTTTTATTTTACTCTTAATCCGTGCGAAGCCCTTGTTCTTCTAAAATAAATATAAAATAATAAAACAACATTATTCTTACCTATCTTGCGATCTGTCACGTCCCACGATGTAATCCTTCACAAAGGGTTAACTAGCAATCAGCTAAGCAGCGCAAGTAATCCTGCGTGCTCATCTGATAGCTCCTGAATGAATGAGCTTATCTCCTGCCGACAGGAGAGGATGTGATTAATGAATGAAGCTTAATTGATTGTGTCCCACTTTCACGTTAGGTCAGGTCACTGAAGTGAAAGTGGCAATTAAAATCAATTAAGCTCCATTCATGAATCTATTCCTCTCATTTCACTGGGAGAGTAACTGATTCATTCATGGGGTTACAACTTGGAGACAGCATTAGCTCTCTGCAAGCTGTAACCTGTTAACCCTTTATGATGGATTATAGCGTGGGACCTGACTGTACATCGGATTGGTAAGAATAATTTTGCTTTTTTATTTTATTTTTATTACAGGAAATGGTTTTAGCAGGAAAATAAAATATGGTCAAAAACTGTGTGATTATTTCATTAAACGTATTTTTTATTAAACTGTGTGTGTTTGATTTTTGTATCATACAATAGGATTAATAATTGATAGTTGTCTAATTGACAGCTCTCAATTATTAACCTGCCTTAAGGTCACCTTTCAATACTAAGGTGACATTAACGCCTTATTAACCCATTCGCCACCGCTACAGGGCAATGGGAATAGACGGGCAAAGTGCCAGAAAGGGCGAATCTAATTATAGATTTGCCCTTTCTGGGGTGCTGGGGGCAGATGTTAGTAGCCAGGGGGGGCACAAAAAAAATGTACCCTCCCTAGGCTATTATTATCTGCCCCCACTCGCTTGCTTTGTCTGTCTGGTGGAGAAAATACAACGGGAGCCCACGCATTTTTTTCAACGAATTTACACCTTTAATTAACCCCTACATGTCTGAAATTTTGCACAAATACACTCATGTAATTGTAAGTTCAAACCATATATCAAAATACAGGAAATGACATGGTTAACTGTTATGTTTCGGTAGCTGAGGAGTGCAGGCAAAAAAGGCAATACACCAGAGCAGTTGGAATCTATGAGATTGCAGTACCCTGACTAACCACAACAACTAGAGGTAGCCGTGGAGCGTTCCTACGTTGGTCCTAGACGCCTCGTCACAGCCTGAGAAACTAACTACACCTAAAGATAGATATAGGAAAGCTATCTGCCCCAGAGCAGAACCCCAAAGATAATAGAAAGCCCCCAAACATGTAATGGCGGTTAGACAAGAAGAAATACTGACACAGACAGAAAATAGTATGAGCAAACGTTGGGGCCAAAACTAACTAAATAGAAAAGGATAGGAAGGGTACTTACTGCAATCCCAGAAAACCCTGAAAAGCACCAACTCTACTAATTTCAAAAACACCTGAGATCACACGACCTCTACCACCTAAATTAGTTCTCTGGTGTAACAAAGTCAAAACAGCAGCCACTGAAAAAACTGGAAAAAGCAAAAGTACAAACATCAGTGGCTGAACTAAACTGAGAGGGCAAAAGCCCCCGGAGGGGACCCTGAAGGCCCTCACAGAAGTGCAGGACAAAATGCAAAAATCAAGCACAAAAACAAAAAGAAGAAAATGTCTTATCTGATAGCAGGAGATGCAGACACGACACAGCAGGCTACAAGGGAAACAGGAATCAAGGATAGAGACCAGAACAATTGATCACCGGCAACCCTGATGGGAAGGTGACTCCCTTATATAAGACCAGTCAGTAACACCTGATTCCCAATCCTCACAATCTTCACAATCTTCACTGGACAGACCAGTACCGCTTGTAACCACCAGAGGGAGCCTCTGCTCAGAACTCATATCAAGCCCATTCACAACAGTACCCCCCCCTTGAGGAGGGTCACCGAACCCTCATTTGAGCAACCAGGTCGGTCAGGATGAGTTCTATGGTACGCACGGATGAGTCTCCTAGCATGGATGTCCGAAGCAAACACCCAAGAATTGTCTTCCTGACCATAAACTCTCCACTTAACCAAATACTGGAGTTTCCGTCTAGAAAAACGAGAATCTAATATTTTCTCAACCACATACTCCAGATTGCCCTCAACCAAAACAGGGTCAGGAGGCACAGCAGCAGGAACCACTGGCTCAACAAACCTCTTCAACAAGGACTTGTGGAACACGTTATGGATCTTAAATGTCCCTGGAAGAAGCAAACGAAAAGAAACAGGATTAAGAATCTCCATGATCTTATAAGGTCCAATGAACCTAGGCTTAAATTTAGGAGATGCTACTCTCATAGGAATATTTTTTGAGGACAACCAGACCAAGTCCCCTACTTTAAACCGAGGACCATCAGTCCTATGCCGGTTAGCAAACCGCTGGGCCCTCTCCTGAGAGAGGGACAACCTCTCCACTACCTGGTCCCAAATCTGTTGCATACGCTCCACAACAGAGTCAACACCTGGACAGACAGAAGCCTCCGTCTGTCCTCAAGAAAATCGAGGGTGAAACCCAGAATTACAGAAAAACGAAGACATCAAAGTGGCAGAGCTAGCCCTATTATTAAGAGCAAACTCAGCCAAAGGCAAAAAAGAGACCCAGTCATCCTGATCAGCAGACACAAAGCATCTTAGATAAGTCTCCAATGTCTGGTTTATTCTCTCAGTTTGACCATTGGTCTGAGGATGAAATGCCGAGGAGAAAGACAATTGAACACCCAGTTTAGAACAAAAAGTCCTCCAAAATCTGGAAACAAACTGGACTCCTCTGTCAGACACTATGTTTTCAGGAATGCCGTGTAAACGAACCACGTGCTGAAGGAACAACGGCACCAATTCAGAGGAGGAGGGCAACTTAGGTAATGGCACAAGATGTATCATCTTGGAAAACCTATCACCAATCACCCAGATGGCGGTCATTCTCTGAGAAACAGGAAGGTCGGAAATGAAATCCATAGAGATATGGGTCCATGGTCTCTTGGGCACAGGCAATGGCATCAACAAACCACTAGAGCGAGAGCAAGGCTTGGAGCGAGAGCAAGTCCCGCAGGACTGCACAAATTCCCTGACATCACGAGACAAGGTAGGCCACCAAAAGGACCGACTAACCAAGTCTCTGGTACCAAAATTCCGGGATGCCCAGCCAACACGGAACAATGAATCTCAGACATCACACTCTTTTTCCACTGGTCCGGGACAAACAATTTTCCAACAGGGCAGCGCTCAAGCCTATCCTCCTGACACCCCTCCAGAGCAAGTCTCAAATTAGGTGAGATGGCGGAAAGAACTACACCCTCTTTCAAAATAACAGAAGGATCAGATAACTCAGGAGAGTCCGCAAGGAAGCTCCTCGAGAGGGCATCCGCCTTAACATTCTTAGTGCCAGGAAGAAAGGAAACCACAAAATTAAAACGTGTGAAAAACAAGGCCCACCTGGCCTGTCTAGGATTGAGTCGCTTGGCAGATTCCAGATAAACCAGATTCTTATGGTCAGTAAGGACCACCACCTGATGTTTGGCTCCCTCCAGCCAATGTCTCCACTCTTCAAAAGCCCACTTCATGGCCAATAACTCCCGATTACCCACGTCATAATTACGTTCAGTAGGAGAAAATTTTCGAGAGAAAAAGGCACAAGGGTTACTTTTAGAGGTCTCTGGATCTTTTTGGGACAAAACGGCACCTGCCCCAATTTCAGAGGCATCAACCTCCACCTGAAATGGCAGAGAAATATCAGGCTGCCGTAGAACAGGAGCAGAAGTGAATCTCTGCTTAAGTTCCTGAAACGCAGAGACTGCCTCAGGAGGCCAATTCACCACATCAGAACCCTTTTTGGTCAAATCAGTTAATGGTTTAACAATAACCGAGAAATTACCAATAAATTTACGATAAAAATTGGCAAAACCCAAAAATCTTTGAAGAGCCTTTAATGAAGTAGGTTGGACCCAATCACAGATGGCCTGAACCTTGACCGGGTCCATTTCAATAACAGATGGGGACAAAATGAATCCCAGAAATGAGATCCTCTGTACGCCAAAAGACACTTTGATCCCTTCACATACAGAGCATTCTCTCTCAAAATCTGGAATACAGTTCGAACATGTTTCACATGAGAGTCCCAGTCATTAGAAAAAATCAAGATATCATCCAAATAAACAATCAGAAATTTATCCACAAAATCCCTGAAAATGTCATTCATGAAGGACTGGAAGACAGAAGGAGCATTAGTGAGCCCAAAGGGCATCACAAGGTACTCAAAATGCCCCTCCGGGGTATTGAATGCCGTCTTCCATTCATCCCCGTGCTTAATGCGAATAAGGTTATATGCCCCCCTGAGGTCAAGCTTGGTAAACCAAGTAGCGTTTTTCACCCTGGAAAACAGGTCAGAAATCAAGGGTAACGGGTATTGATATTTCACAGTAATATTGTTAAAAAGACGATAATCAATACACGGCCTTAGTGAACCATCCTTTTTGGCCACAAAGAAAAAACCGGCACCTAAGGGTTAAGAGGATGGTCTGATATGACCCTTCTCCAATGACTCCTTGATATAAGACCGCATAGCGTCATGTTCAGGTACAGACAGGTTAAAAAGGTGACCTTTAGGGAATTTACTACCAGGCACTAATTCAATAGCGCAGTCATAGCTCCTATGGGGAGGCAAGGATGCAGATTTACTTTCGCTAAATACATCAGAAAAATCAATCAAAAAGTCAGGAACATCCTGAGCCTGGGGGAGGCAGAAAAAACAGGAGTGTTGGTATTAACACATTGGCAGCCCCAACTGGTTACAGACACAGATTTCCAATCCAAAACAGGATTATGAGACTGTAACCAAGGGAAACCCAGTACGATAATATCATGCAGATTATACAGAACCAAAAATTTGCAGCACTCTTAATGATCAGGTTCAACCCTCATTATCACCTGAGTAGAGAACTGAGGTTTATTCTCATCCAAAGGGGTAGAATCGATCCCCAGTAAGGGAATAGACTTCTGTAGGGGTATCAAGGGAAACCCACAACGTTTAGCAAAATCATAATCCATCAGGTTAATAGCTGCTCCAGAATCAACGAAAGCCTGAGCAGAAAATGAGGACAGAGAGCATATCAGAGTGACAGTTAATAAAAACTTAGTCTGAACACTACCCAAGACAACTGAGCGTGCAAAACGTCTTCCCCGCTTAGGGCAGACTGAAATAGCATGAGAGGCATCACCACAGTAGAAACATAACCCATTGCGCTTTCGAAACTCATGACGCTGTGCCCCAGACACCACTCTATCACACTGCATGGATTCAGAAGCAGGTTCACAAGGCAACACTATTCCACGCATACTTCTCCGCTCACGCAAACGTCTGTCAATTTGAATCGCTAATGACATAGAATCATTGAGACCAGAGGGGACAGGGAATCCCACCATAACATCCTTTACATTATCTGACAGACCCTTCCGAAAAAGGGCCGCCAAAGCGTCGTCATTCCACTTGGTCAGGACTGCCCACCTACGGAATCTCTGACAGTATAACTCAGCGTCATCAAGCCCCTGATTTAATGCCAACAAGGCTTTTTCAGCTTGATCAGTGACATTAGGCTCATCGTACAATAACCTCAAAGCCTGAAAAAATGCATCAACATCACTCAAAACAGGATCCCCAGGTGTCAGGGAAAAAGCCAATCCTGAGGGTCGCCGCGCAGGAGAGAGATGACAATTTGAACCTGCTGCGCTGCGTTCCCTGAGGACTTAGATTTTAAGGTAAAAAACAATTTACAATTATTTTTGAAATTCTGAAACTTAGCTCGATCCCCTAAAAACAAATCTGGCATGGGAATCCTAGGTTCCACAACAGGCAACCTAGCAAGATATGCAGCAATACTCTGAATCTCAGTGGCAAGCTGATCCACACGGCCAGACAACTGTGCAAACTCCATTGAGAGAAAAAATCCTCCCCAGCACCCAGAGATACAGAGGGAAAAAAAAATGCAACAAACAGAAAAATATCTCTGACAACTCTGACAACCGTTTTTTCTTTCACAATTTTTTTCCCTTCTGTGAGTACCATACAATTTTAAATTTTGGGCCGGTGATACTGTTATGTTTCGGTAGCTGAGGAGTGCAGGCAAAAAAGGCAATACACCAGAGCAGTTGGAATCTATGAGATTGCAGTACCCTGACTAACCACAACAACTAGAGGCAGCCGTGGAGCGTTCCTACGTTGGTCCTAGACGCCTCGTCACAGCCTGAGAAACTAACTACACCTAAAGATAGATATAGCAAAGCTATCTGCCCCGGAGCAGAACCCCAAAGATAATAGAAAGCCCCCAAACATGTAATGGCGGTTAGACAAGAAGAAATACTGACACAGACAGAAAATAGTATGAGCAAACGTTGGGGCCCAAACTAACTAAATAGAAAAGGATAGGAAGGGTACTTACTGCAATCCCAGAAAACCCTGAAAAGCACCAACTCTACTAATTTCAAAAACACCTGAGATCACACGACCTCTACCACCTAAATTAGTTCTCTGGTGTAACAAAATCAAAACAGCAGCCACTGAAAAAACTGGAAAAAGCAAAAGTACAAACATCAGTGGCTGAACTAAACTGAGAGGGCAAAAGCCCCCGGAGGGGACCCTGAAGGCCCTCACAGAAGTGCAGGACAAAATGCAAAAATCAAGCACAAAAACAAAAAGAAGAAAATGTCTTATCTGATAGCAGGAGATGCAGACACGACACAGCAGGCTACAAGGGAAACAGGAATCAAGGATAGAGACCAGAACAATTGATCACCGGCAACCCTGATGGGAAGGTGACTCCCTTATATAAGACCAGTCAGTAACACCTGATTCCCAATCCTCACAATCTTCACAATCTTCACTGGACAGACCAGTACCGCTTGTAACCACCAGAGGGAGCCTCTGCTCAGAACTCATCTCAAGCCATTCACAACAGTTAACTGTGTGGAAACAATGTATCATTTCATGTCGGCTTCTGTGATTTCACAAAAGCCGGCAATTTAATTAGCGGCTATTACAGTATGTAGAAGTCTAGGAGCTATAAATATATGTATATATATATATATGTCACAATTACATGTGTATATATATATATATGTGTTCTATGTGTGTATATGTATTGTTTCTATTCTTTATTAAAGCTGTCAGTGTGATTTTACAGTAATGCCAGGGATGAATTAGCGGCTATTATACTATGTAGAAGTGTATGACCTATATATGTATTATATATATATTAGATGTATATATATATATATTATATATATAATTATTTGCTTTTTGTGAAATTTTTTTTGTTACAATGTGATTTTTACATGACTTTTTACATAGAGATAACTGCTCTATGTAAAACTTCATGTTAAAATCGCATTGCATACAGATGGAAAACTGATGGAAAACTGACAGAAAACGCATGGTGCGATTTAAAATCGCATCAAAATCGCATGCCTTTTTACAACAAATGTACCGTTTTTTTCCTGCAGAAAACGGACCGATTTTTTTCCAGCCAGTGAGTATGAGGCCTAACAATTGTTTTCATTTAATCATTTTTCTGCCTTATCACCTTTTGGGTGTGACTTTATATACGTTATCTTTGCTGGTATTTCCTGCTAGTTATAGTCTCATTTGGATATCCAGCCATACTGCTGTAGTTTAAGCCAGTCAGTGAAAGACCAGCTAGGGTTTATCTCTCTGCTGTTTATGTTATTTTACCCTGCAGCAATCTTATGGGAGTAAGCGACATATTCTTTAACAGCGTGTACTTAATCCTTTATTTTGTATTCTGTGGTTTGTTTTACTCACTCTGGGATCTCTTCCTATTTCAGCACAATTTATCTTCTGTAAATAATTTGCACTCTGCTTTGCACTCCGGTTCTTTAGGAGGCATGTGAAGTGCTCAACAGACTTTCAGGAACGAAACTGTAGAAGAAATCAGCTCACATAGGGTCTTAGGCCTCTTTCACACTTCATTGTGCGACGTCAGTCAAAATCTGCCAAAGTGTGAAAAAAACGGATCCGCCTTTTTTTTTGGCGGATCCGCTTTTTTCCCATTGACTTGAATTAGTGACGGATTTTGACGGATGGTTGTCCGTTAGATCCGTTCTTTGGCGGATCAGTCAAAAATTTGCCGTCCGCCATTTTTGAAAAAGTCCAATGCAACGTTTTTTCTGTCCACCAAAATGGTGGACTATGACGGATCCGCCGCTTCCGCCATTTTGTTTAATGGGCGCTATGGGTGGCGGGTCCGCCTGCATCCGTTTCTGACTGAATCCGCCAGCGGATCCGTTGCTTCCATAGAAAACCATACAAAATGATGAAAACACTGATGAAAACCTGGTACCATGCATTTTCCAGGTTTAAAAGTTCATGGCAGATCCGTCAGAAAACTGATCCGTTTGCATCCATTTTTACAATTTTCTGGCGGATCCGCTATTTTCACACTTTGGCGGATTTTAACTGACATTGCACGACTGAAGTGTGAAAGAGGCCTTATCCGATGGATAAATATTGATCTATTCAGATTGTAATAACTTGAAGATCTATTGGTATGACACATATATCTTATTGAAGATCCAAGCTGCAGCAGATCCACGGGTCCGCAAGTGGCCGTATCAGATATGATGAAATAAGGGGTTTGTGGATGTAATCCGCGCTGCCAAATACGATGTAGAACCAAAGATATCAGATAAAAGAAAGTGGTTTTATTAAACGCGTTTCGAAGTTCAGATGACTTCTTCCTCAGGACACAACCACATCTATCATACACTCTGGAAACATTTTTGCTGTGTGGAAAGGTGCATGACAGAGGCCACTGACATTAGGGCATATCTTTGCCTTAGACTACAACAATTTTGAAGTAGGAGGTGGGTGTCAAGTAACATCCATATGAATGCAAACTGAACATGACCCACATCATTAAAGGGAAAAAATGCTAATAACCTGCAGATATTGGGTTAATCTGTAGGTTAATAATGCTCTCAACCTGCCCGGCGCTAGCACTTAGATCTCCACTGCAGGGAAGAAATTATCTTTATTCCTTCCAGTAGTGTTTGGGTGTCAGGCATGGAGGCAGCACCGGCAATGTGTATAGAGAGCAGCGGCTGTAACCGCACCCTCGGTGCTCACTGACTGCAGGCCCTAATGCTGAGCGAGCTGTCAGTGGGTGCCAGGTCATGTTTACAGCCATCGCTCTCAATATACAGAGCGGTGACTAAGCCCGAGCTGGTGCCACCCTTATGACAGGAAGCAGATCACTGCGGGAGGGAATAAAGTTTCATCTCGGCAGCGGAGTCCTAAGTGCGGGTGCCGGGCAGGTTCACAATGCTATTACGCTGCAGGTTAACCCCATATCTGCAGGTTAATAGCATTTTTTCAAGTGCAGGTGCCCTTAAACCAGCTCCATTATCTTGCCTTCAATTCTTTAGAAACTGATTGTTCACATGGCTGATCAGAGTAAACACTGCACAATAATGATATAGGAAAGATGTGTATCTTCGTACCGTGTACCGTCGTACAATAAATGATAAGTACGGCATATGGGCAGAGACAGAGTGTCGTATTTCTCCTGCGACGATCGCATCATAAAACTGGTACTGGCTGTTGGCTCTCCTGACCTGAGCTTGACAGCTGCATAGTAATCCATCATGCTGCCTTGCTCAGGTCAGGAGAGGTGTTGGGCCAGTCTGTTCAGTGCGATGCGATTCTCGCATGAGTTATATGGCCGTCCGACTCTGCCCTATGATAAAGGAGCAGTAGTGCTGCAGCCTCTGATAGTCTGGAGCACACCTGATCACTAAGATAGCTGCTATGTGACAGATCCTCCAGAACCAACTCAACTGTTTTCTCTCACTAAAGCCAATGATGCTAATTACCACACTATTGTCCATGGTAAAAAAAAAACTGCAGAGAATCCAAAACAGATTGGGCAAATTCTGATTTCTTCTAAAATTCCAATATCTATAATAGCAAGTAAAAAATTAACAGTTCCACAATATGGATGTAGTGAGTACCAAGAAAACACCTGATTCTTGCCTCCACCTACTGCACATACATCTGACTCCATTGCATTAGTAGGATGCCACTCTAGAAGAAAATTGACTTTCCTAAAAGTTTGCAATGGTTTAATACAAAGTAAACCTGTGTCAATTCTAAATTCAGCATCTACTCCGACTGGGAGAGGAGCAAAGAAGATGAAGGTCACAATAAAGCGGCATCATTTATGCATTGGATAAGAATTCCTGTGCATCGCTCATATACTGCTACACCATATCGTTCTTAACATATTAAGTCCTTTTTTCCTGCAAATTTTTCCATTTCACTTTGTAAAAAAAAATATCATTTTCTACATGTCATTATTTTGGGACCAGTCCAGTTAATGGCACATTCCTAGTATTCCATCAGCAAGTAAAAACCTAAGTTTTCCATTTAGTTGCCATGATTTAAACCTGGCTCTACTGAGAGTAGAAATAAATATATTCTTCATTGCAGTTTTTTTCTACCTTAAACGGAGCAGCTGTAAAACTGATGACAGTATTCTCACTTTCCCACCCAAAGTCATGTTTGCGCTGGATAGAGATACATTGTAGCCAAGTGAATCAGACTCCCAGATAGGGAAGTGGGGTGCTATTTCCATACTTAGGTGATGAGGAGTCCTGGGCAGTATGTGAAACTCATAAAATTTATTGGAAGCTTAAATATTTAATTTAATGGAGGTGTTCATAGAGTGGCAAGCTATGACTCATTAACGTTCCTAGCCCTTATTTGTGACTCTGAGGTGGCCTCCTGACACTTGCGCATTAAATTGGTGACACACATGCAGAATTCTAGGACGAGGCGCCTACAACTTCAGCAGATTTAATTAAATCATATCCTTTATGTAATCCCAATCGATAAATGGTCCTGTTTCTCTTTTCACTACTCTAGCGCTACATCATGGACAGCTTTACTGAGGGGCATAACCAGAAGAAATAACTATTGGGGTGCAAAGCGAAGGGTTACCGTAAGGCCTGAGAGTGCTCTTCAACCACTCAACAAAAGGGAATTCCAGATTTTATTTTCTGTATTGCGACATTACTTTATTATACACTCCCTGTGACATCAACAATTCTCAATTCTTAAGTAAAATCTGTATTCAGTAAAAACAGATTTTCCCATTACTGAGATAGGAGGTGGCAGTTGGTGCTCATAAAGGTCCATGGAAAACCGTAACTGTCATTTAAGGGCAGCTTGTAACAGAATATCTGCATCTGCTTCTAGCTCTTCCCCTTTCCATGGAATTTTAAAAGCACCAACTGCCATCTTCTATCTCAGTCATGGGAAAATCTGTATTCCCTGAATACAGGTATTGCCCATGAATTGAGAATGGAAGGACAGTCCAGGAGGAGAAAGAAGCAGAATTTTCAGATAAGATATATTACAAAGTTGCTACTTTGTATGTGTAATACTGATTTATGAAGCATAAACTAAAACAACAGTTACTCTTTGGCTTGGTGCAGACGACCATGTATTTTCTCCTCCGAGAAAATTGGATCATTTATGTACATTACTCTCTGATAAAAGTTTGATCAGAGTGTGATCATAGTGTGACCCGATTCTCTCGGATGAGGAGAAGATAGAAAAAAAAAATGTCTCCATAATGTCAGTCCATGCAAATTGGACTGCACTCTGATGTCATCCGAGTGCAATCCGATGTTTCCCACGGACTCATTCACTTGCATGGCTGAGTGCAATCCAAATATCGAATCAAACTCAGGCATGCACAGATTTTTTTTTCTCAGACGGGCTCTGTCCGAGGAAAAAAATTAGACATGCAAGGCCCCATGTAATAACATGGGGACGAGTGCTATTTGTCAAAAAGACGGATAGCACTAGCCCGATTATTACGGTCGTCTGTACGAGCCCTATAAGTTATACAATTGGCGGCAATGATAAATTTTACCAATGCTATCAGTATAAAAATAGAGGAGACAGTAAATGCTGCACCAAGTGTATCACAGTGGCGTGATATTTGATAAAGTTGTCAATCCGTGATGCACATTAGTCACTCTTTCCTCTTTTATACCATCTCTAGAGTGGTAGACAACTGTTTGGCCGGTGTCACACTTGTGTGTGTGACGCGAGAAACTTGCGCGAGTCTCTCGCATCAACACCCGGCACTGCCGCCGGCACTCGGAACCGGAGCGTGCGGCTGCATGTATTTCTATGCAGCCGCACACTCCGGTCCAAGTGCTGGCAGCAGTGCCGGGGGTTGATGCGAGAGACTCGCACAAGTTTCTCGCATCACACATGCAAGTGTGACACCGGCCTTTCACTGAATTTTGTAACTTCATGTAAAAAAATCATCCTCGCCCCCATTCCCAACCACTTTTAAAAACTGTCTCTAATGATTCCATGCATCTACTGACAGAATTCTGAAACGCATACAAAAGTACATCTGCAGTTTCTGTCATTTTCTGCCTTTATTTGTAGGTTAAGGGTTAAGTATAAATGTTCCCTGTAAACGCACTTAATTCTCCAGGATACAACGTATCATTAAATGCCTTATTAAAAAAAGCATACATCATTACATTTTCATTAAAACTTATCAGTGTAAGCTATTACACTTGTTATTGTGATTTCACATTTTATAACTTGAAAATTTCATATTTCACTGATAATTAGTAAGGACGAGCGTTCGCACTCGGTAATACTCTGATATCACTCGAGTATCTGGGTGCTCGGATGTGCTCGGCACTCAGTGAGCATTAGTCGATGCTCGATTTCAAACCCGAATCCCCGCCCTGCATATTTGGTGCCTTTTACACAGCAAGTAAGCATGCAGGGATTGACTGCGAGTCACTGTAATGCCGTAGCCATTTGGGAGTGGGATTACTGTGATTTGCTGGCCGTGTGACATCATCAGGGGTCATAGAATAATAGAATCATAGAATGTTAGAGTTGGAAGGGACCTCCTGGGTCATCGTGTCCAACCCTCTGCTCAAAGCAGGATTCACTAAATCATCCCAGACAGATGTCTGTCCAGCCTCTGTTTGAAGACTTCCATTGAAGGAGAACTCACCACCTCTCGTGGCAGCCTGTTCCACTCATTGATCACTCTAACTGTCAAAAAGTTTTTTCTAATATCTAATCTGTGTCTCCTCCCATTCAGTTTCATCCCATTGCTTCTAGTCTTTCCGTGTGCAAATGAGAATAAAGATAACCCTTCTACAATGTGACAGCCCTTGAGATATTTGTATACAGCTATTAAGTCACCTCTCAGTCTTCTTTTTTGCAAGCTAAACATTCCCAAATCCTGTAACCGTTCCTCATAGGACATGGTTTTCAGACCGGACACCATTCTGGTCGCTCTTCTCTGAACTTGCTCCAGTTTGTTGATGTCTTTTTTAAAATGTGGCGCCCAAAACTGGACACAGTATTCCAGATGAGGTCTGACCAAAGAGGAATAGAGGGCAATAATGACTTCACGTGATCTAGACTGTATGCTTCTGTTAATACATCCCAGAATTGTATTTGCCTTTTTTTCTGCTGCATCACACTGTTGACTCATGTTCAGTCTGTGATCTATTAGTATACCCAAGTCTTTTTCACATGTGCTGTTGCTTAGCCTTATTCCTCCCATTCTGTATACGCTTTTTTCATTTTTATTTCCCAGATGAAGTACTTTGCATTTTTCCCTGTTAAAAATCATTCTGTTAGTTGCTGCCCAAAGCTCCAGTTTATTTATATCATAAAAGGTCAGGCGCCGTCAGTCTAGGTCCACTGATGCCATTGTACAGCTCTGTGACAGTTGAATTGAAGGCAGAGAGTGCTTGTCCAGGTGTGTTTGCACAGTATATCGAATCAGAGTCATGTAGTGTTGATACTGGTGCTGAAGCTGAACATCATATAAACAGTGCTTGTATGGGCTAATTTTGTGGTTGCTGTTTGTATCAGATACAATCTACATTTAATAACATTACACCCATTAAGATGTAAAAATGGGAAAAAAAGAAGAGATCCACCGGTAAAGTTAAAATTTTATTTTTATTGCAATAATTTCTAAAAAACAAAAAGTAAAAAAGGACTAGATATAGATAGGAAAAAGGTGCTGTAGGGAACACTGGGCAAGTAAAAAAGGGGGCAACAATTAAAAAAATTGGGAGATGCATAATACAGAATATACTGTAAATAAAGGGGAGATCATGGGGAACATAAAATAAAACAAAGGCAATGCCAATCACATGATATCCAACCCCATGGACCACCCCATTGCCCAAGTTGTATTACAATAATGGCTAAGAGGTAGACTGAATAGAACCATATCACTTAGCAAAAAATGTATCCCAAACACACATGTCCCAAAATCAGTGCTACAGTGGCCATTAATAAGACATGAATCAATTAATAAAAGACATGTGAACATTATGTATTATGTATACAATATTATTGTATGGGTTAATTTTTTAATTTTGTGCTTCGCTGTTTGTATCAGATACAATCTGCATTTAGCCTATGGAGGGAGAGAGAGTTGCAAGAGCAGGGAGAGAGGCTGAGTACAGTTTCTAGGCAGGGATTAGGGCTTTAAAGTCTGTTGCTAAATATATAGCTGCAAAAGTTCACCACATTTTTATTTTCTGAGAGAAAAAATTTAATACATTTAATCTATAGAGAATTAGGTGCTTTGTGATACATTTCTGTGTTATATAACATTCCAAAAAAGCTTTTTCTGGATTCAATTACTCACACATAGAGTATTACGTGCTTTGCGATACATTTTGGTGTTATATAACACTCACAAAAAGTGTTGAAACATTTTTCTGCATTCAATTACTCATCTAGATTATGTGGTCTGTGGTACATTTGTTGTTTTTCTAACACTCCCAAAAAGCATTGAAACATTTTTCTGGATTCAATTAGACATCCATATACTAATAAGTGGTTTGTAGTACATGTTGGTGTTATATAACAGTCCAAAACAGCATTTAAAAAAAATCTGTATTCAATTAATCATCCATAGATTATTAGATGCTTTCTGTGATATTTCAGTGGTGTATAAGAATAAAAAAAGTGTTGAAAAATTTGTCTGCATTCAATTAGTCATCAATACAGTATAAGGTGATTTCTGTTAAATTTGAGTGGTATATAAGACATCAAAAAAGGGTTTAAAAATTTGTCTGCATTCAATTAATCATCCATATAGAATTTTATGCTTTCTGTGACATTTCGGTGGTATATAAGACTCCAAAAAATCGCATACAAATTTGTCTGCATTCAATTAGTCATCCATATAGTATTTGTTGCTTTCTGAGACATTTTTGTGGTAAATAGGACTCCAAAAATGCATTTAAAAATTTGTCTGGATTCAATTCATTATCCATACAGTATTAGGTGCTTTCTGTGACATGTCGGTGGTATATCGGACTCCAAAACAGCAGTGAAAAATTTGTATGTATTCAATTAGTCATCCATACAGTACTAAATGCTTTCTGTTAAATTTTGGTGGTATATAACACTCAAAAAGCATTGAAAAATCTGTCTGTATTCAATTAGTTATCCATAGAATATTAGGTGTTCTCTGTTACATTTTACTGGTACATAAGATTCCAAAAAAGTGTTTAAAAATTTGTCTGGATTCAATTAGTCAACCATGCAGTATTAGGTGCTTTCTGTGACATTTTCATGGTATATAAGACTTTAAAAAAATGTTTAAAAATTTGTTTGGATTCGATTAGTCATCCATACATTATTAGGTGCTTTCTGTTAAATTTCGGTCATATATAAGACTCAAAAAAGCATTGAAAAATTTGTCCGTATTCAATTAGTCATCCATAGAGTATTAGTGCTCTCTGTTACATTTTGGTGGTGCATAAGTACTTCAAAAAAGCGTTTAAAAATTTTCTGGATTCAATTAGTCATCCATACAGTATTAGGTGCTTTCTGTTAAATTTTGGTCATATATAAGACTCAAAAAAGCATTGAAACATTTTTCTGTAGTCAATTAGTCATCCATAGAATATTACATCCGCTCTGTTACATTTTGGTGGTACATAAGATTCCAAAATATTGTTTAAAAATTTGCCTGTATTTAATTAGTCATACATATAGTATTTGGTGCTTTCTGTGACATTTCGGTGGTATATCAGACTCAAAAAAATTGTTTAAAAATTTGTGTGGCTTCAATTAGTCATTCATACAGTATTAGGTGCTATGTGACATTTCGGTGGTATATAAGACTGTAAAAAAGCATTTAATTTTTTTTAAATTCAATTAGTCATTCATACAGTATTAGGTACTTTCTGTTAAATTTCGGTAGTACATAAGACTTCAAAAAAGTGTTGAAAAATGTGTCTCTATTTAATTAGTCATTCATAGAGTATTAGGTGCTCTCTGTTACATTTGGTGATGCATAAGACTTCAAAAAAGCTTTTAAAGATTTGTCTGGATTAAATTAGTTATCCATACAGTATTAGGTGCTTTCTGTTAAATTTCAATGGTATTTAAGACTCCAAAAAAGCATTTAAAAATTGGTCTTGATTCAATTAGTCATCCACTCAGTATTAGGTGCTTTCTGTTACATTTTGGTGGTATGTAACACTCCAAAAAAGCATTAAAATTTTTTCGGTATTTAATTAGACCAAGGTCACGTTCCTCAAAATGGAAGATCAACTTCACTGGTATAGTAGTGGGTGTGATCCGAGAAGGAAGGGAGAAGGATGAACCTTCTTGAGAAATGAATGGGCCTGGAAGAGGCTCCTCGAGGCGGCTTGAGATGGAGCTGTCACCCTCGAGAGATCATAGTGTCCTTAAGATTCACCACCTCCTATACGAGAGCAGTCAATGGTGCAGATTAAAAAGGGGATTGTCACCTATTTCTACATGTTGGGGGCTCCGGCACTACCCAAAGCTGGGTAACTTACAGCCCAGGCACCTGGTAATCAGGCTCCAGGAAGCAGGTGAAGGCAGTCCCCCAGACTCCTGAGGAAGGAGAAGAAGGGGACACCTGAAGAGGATTACGGTATTACCCTCCTTATAATTGTTTCCTAGCTTTGTACTTTCTGCAAAGTGTTTATAAGTGTAAGAGTACATCAACTGCACTTTCAAAATATTTACATTTAAAAAAAAAATCTGGATTCAATTAGTCATCCATACAGTTTAACATGCTTTGTGTAAAATTACAGACGGTTACAATTTTAAAAAACAGCTTGGCCTGGTACAGTTCTCAAAATATTTTTGTTCCAAAAATTGATTGTTGTCATATATATTGTAGAACCTGCTTTGTGTGAAATTTCATTGGTTTGAAATAAAAAACAAAGTAGATCTTCTACGGGTGTAGAAACTTGGTTGTTCAAAAATCTACTATTTTTATATACAGTGAAGAGCAAATAGGTAACAATGTTTTGAACTTTTGACTGTCAGGCTCCATATCTCTCCATCTACTACTGCTTCGATTGTGAGATTACCATAATTTTATAGACAATCAGCTTGGCTATCTCATACTTAAATTTGACTTGTCATGTCACTGCATAGTTACTGTTTTGCTACTGGTGGTGGAAAAATATTTTCTTCCTGAATACTACAAAATACAACCTGTTCTCACATTCCCTAAATCAACCAAATGTATTATTAGGTTGATTTCCCAAGAATAACATCCTCAATAATCCAAACCTCCAACTCCCATCTCCAAAACTTCTCACGTGCTGCACCAATTCTTTGCAATGCACTACCATCCCCATTCGATTCTTCCCCAATACCCATAGTTTTAAGCATACCCTAAAAACACATTTCTTCAAACTGGCCTACCACTTCAACATATTTATCTAACTATCCTTGTGTTGCCAATTCAAATTTTATGCATTTAATGGCCATTTGTGTCTTTACTTTTACACATACTGGTTGGTTACCGGTTCATGCAGCATTACATTAACATTTATTACATTGATGGATGGACCGTACAATGAAAGCAATTGTAAACATCCACCTTTAGTGTCTCCCCTATTTCCTCGTAGATTGTAGGCTTGCAAACAGGGACCTCACTCCTCTTGGTATCTGTTGATTTATGTCATTATTGATAATTTTTCTGTAATGTCTTTTATTGTCTGTACAAGTCCCCTCTAAAATGTAAAGTGCTGCAGAATACGTTGTAGCTATAGAAATAAAATTATTATTATTATTCCCAAGTAAAAGGTTATTGGTTCGAATCGAGGAGCAGGAATGAAGACAATTTCCCAAGAAAAGAGAAACAGCATCATCCAGCTAATCAATAGCGGTCTCTTGGGCAAGAAAATTGCCAAACTGCATAATGTGAGTGCCATGACAGTTGGAAGAATACAAAATGAAGTCCATCCATCCATTCAGATGCCAAAAAGTGGACATTTAGGCAAAATATCACCAAATCGGCTCATCCCAAGGTCTATCAGCTCTGGCATGACAAACACAGCACTGGAGGAGGCTCGTATGCTTCATAATAGTGAGATCACTGATGTCGATGTAAGCACCGTGCGACGCACATTACACAAGTCTGGAATTGTGGCCTGAAAAAAGGTGAAGAAGCCTCAACTTCAATATTGTCATAAGAAGCGTTGGCTCGAGTTGGCAACAAGTACGAAAAGTGGACATTTAAAGATTTGACCAGTATTAGACAGTGGTCTCAATGCTGAGCTATACAGGTCCTTCTCAAAAAATTAGCATATAGTGCTAAATTTCATTATTTTCCATAATGTAATGATTACAATTAAACTTTCATATATTTTAGATTCATTACACACCAACTGAAATTTGTCAGGTCATTTATTGTTTTAATACTGATGATTTTGGCATACAACTCCTGATAACCCAAAAAACCTGTCTCAAAAATTAGCATATCAAGAAAAGGTTCTCTAAACTACCTATTACCCTAATCTTCTGAATCAACTAATTAACTCTAAACACATGCAAAAGATTCCTGAGGCTTTTAAAAACTCCCTGCCTGGTTCATTACTCAAAACCCCCATCATGGGTAATACTAGCGACCTGACTGATGTCAAGAAGGCCATCATTGACACCCTCAAGCAAGAGGGTAAGACCCAGAAAGAAATTTCTCAACAAATAGGCTGTTCCCAGAGTGCTGTATCAAGGCACCTCAATGGGAAGTCTGTTGGAAGGAAACAATGTGGCAGAAAACGCTGTACAACGAGAAGAGGTGACCGGACCCTGAGGAAGATTGTGGAGAAGGACCGATTGCAGACCTTGGGGGACCTGAGGAAGCAGTGGACTGAGTCTGGTGTAGAAACATCCAGAGCCACCGTGCACAGGCGTGTGCAGGAAATGGGCTACAGGTGCCGCATTCCCCAGGTAAAGCCACTTTTGAACCATAAACAGCGGCAGAAGCGCCTGACCTGGGCTACAGAGAAGCAGCACTGGACTGTTGCTAAGTGGTCCCAAGTACTTTTTTCTGATGAAAGCAAATTTTGCATGTCATTCGGAAATCAAGGTGCCAGAGTCTGGAGGAAGACTGGGGAGAAGGAAATGCCAAAATGCCTGAAGTCCAGTGTCAAGTACCCACAGTCAGTGATGGTGTGGGGTGCCATGTCAGCTGCTGGTGTTGGTCCACTGTGTTTCATCAAGGGCAGGGTCAATGCAGCTAGCTATCAGGAGATTTTGGAGCACTTCATGCTTCCATCGGCTGAAATGCTTTATGGAGATGAAGATTTCATTTTTCAGCACGACCTGGCACCTGCTCACAGTGCCAAAACCACTGGTAAATGGTTTACTGACCATTGTATTACTGTGCTCAATTGGCCTGCCAACTCTCCTGACCTGAACCCCATAGAGAATCTGTGGGATATTGTGAAGAGAAAGTTGAGAGACGCAAGACCCAACACTCTGGATGAGCTTAAGGCCGCTATCGAAGCATCCTGGGCCTCCATAACACCTCAGCAGTGTCACAGGCTGATTGCCTCCATGCCACGCCGCATTGAAGCAGTCATTTCTGCAAAAGGATTCCCGACCAAGTATTGAGTGCATAACTGAATATTATTATTTGATGGTTTTTTTGTTTGTTTTTAAAAAACACTTTTATTTTATTGGACGGTTGAAATATGTTAATTTTTTGAGACAGGTTTTTTGGGTTATCAGGAGTTGTATGCTAAAATCATCAGTATTAAAACAATAAAAGACCTGACAAATTTCAGTTGGTGTGTAATGAATCTAAAATATATGAAAGTTTAATTGTAATCATTACATTATGGAAAATAATGAAATGTAGCACTATATGCTAATTTTTTGAGAAGGACCTGTATGTGAGTATCCTACAAGATGAGTTACTTCGTACACTCAAGTACTATGGGTATGAAAAGGATGACATAGTGTTCCAACAGGACAACAACACAAAGCATACATCGAGACTGGCGAAGAAATTGTTCAATGACAATGAAGTAGAGATTCTAGAATGGCCCCCACAGTCCCCAGACCTCAACTCAATCAAACACTTGGGTAGAATTGAAGAAAAAACTGTATACATACCCAAGTGGGTTGACCAGTATGCATCAACTTTGTGAATGTGGGACAGAACGATGGCCAGGTAAGGGATATTGTTGTTTTTTATTTTTGTTTTATTACAGGAGACGAGGGATTCAATGGAATGGGAGTTAGGTGAGTATAACTGTGTTTGTTATTTTTAAATAAAAAAGTAAAAGTGTGTTTTGTTTTATTTCAAATAAAGGACTTTAATCTTGCTGTGTCTTTATTTACCATACAATGATAGGATTAGTAATGAATAGGTGTCTTAAAGATGCCTCTCCATTGCAAAGCTGTGGGCTTGATGTCACCTGACAATACAAAAGGTGACATCAACCCCACAAATATAAACCCCACTTGACACCTGTCACGGGGAAGTAGTAGGAAAACAGGGGATGAGGAACCTGGGCCCCTGAACTGCCCCTCAGGCTAGGGGGGTGCCATTTTTCCTTAACTTGGGGGTACCCTTGAAGGTAGGGAGGCTCAAGTCACCGACCTGTCCTTATCTCCTGTTTAGCCCTGAGCTAAACGCCCCAACCCCCTTCCCAGGAGGTGAGACAGGGAATAAAGTGCACTGCACCAATATAACAAATGGAAAGTAAAGACAGACACCTAGGGAACAAGGTAACTAAAAACAAAGCTTAGCTTTCTCTGCTGCAATGCACCTCACAGCGGAGTAAGGTACCAGATCACAGTAAACAGCTGCAGCACCAGAAAGCTCCTGACTCCAGCTTGGTTGGTCTCCAAAGAGGAAGTGTATCACTAACAGTCAGCTGATGCATCAGGTGACCTTTCAAAGGATGGAGGGAGTGGTCACAACCTGCATCAGCAAACTCAGCAGCAATGTAATTACAACAGCGGCCACCAAGGGAAAAAAAAAGACATTAACCCCCGATGGGCTGAAAGGAAAAAAGTTTTAATATGAAACGCAAAATCTGCCACAGATCCAGAAATGGATAGCGACAACACCGCTACAGTGCAAGTGGCAAGAGCCGGGCAAAACTCCAGAATTGGCGCATCAAATAGATACACCTTTTCTGGGTGGCTACAGCCTGGGGTAGCCAATATACATGGCACCTTACAGCCTGAGAATATTAGCCCCCGGATGTCTGTTTTAGCAAGGATGGTTGTCAAAAAGGGGGAACCCCACGCAGTTTTTTTAAAATATTTAATTAAATAATTAAAAAATACAGTGTAGGGACTCCTCTAGTCTTGATAACCAGCCTTGATAACCCTAAGAGCTGAGGGTTGCAGCCCTCAGCTGTGAATTTTGCCTGGCTAGTTATCAAAAATACAAGGGAACCCACACCGTTTTTTTTTTTTAATTATTTATTTTCAGTGCAGGCTATGGCTGATGAATATTTCAATCAGTAACTTCTGCTCTCACTGTTATTAGCGGTTATTAAGAGCAGTAGTCCCATCAGCCGGCACCAATGACCGGAAGTAAACTTTATACCTCAGATCATAGCAGCGGGCTCAAGCTGTCATTTGACAGAGTGGGAACCATGGCTGTCTGACTGGCGGTGATCATTTTACTGCTGACCAGAAGTGTTTGCCGCGCTGTCATGCACATGACAGTGTGACAAACACCTGGTGATCAGGGGGTCGAACCTGAACAGTAATATGGACTTTGGACTTCCTGGTGAAGTCCATGTTCGGTATCCATGCCCGAACAGTAGATGTTCGGGTTCGCCCATCTCTATTGGCGAGCTCATACATGTACCATGTTTGGCCCACATGCTCAACTTAGTACTTCAGTGGTTTCTAAAAACCTACCCAGATTTGTCCGAGCTTCCAGTCAAGGTACATTGAATCAGTGCCCATTTCCGCATGTCAGCTACAGCTGCTGCCACTCTGGAGATGCTACAGCAGCGCATGCAATTGCAAGCTCACCGCCTGGTGTGCAACGTGACCACACTCTAGAACTCCATACTGAACATGCTGGCAAGGCTTCGTGAGCAGCAGAGGCCAGATGTGGAATATCAGCTCCAACACGCCCATCGGTATTCTGGTCAGCTACTACATATAACTGAAGAGTGGGCATGGATGTCTGACATTTGTGCAGTTTTCCAAGACTTTAATGACTCAACAAAGAAGGTGAGCGGAGATGATGTCATCATCAGAGCAACGTTGCTACTTCTGTGCCTACTTAAAAAGTTGCTGCTGACAATTAAACATGAAGCTTTGCATGTGGACCAGGTGGAGATGGATGAAGACATGAGACAGGGAGATATTACGTAGCCCAGCCTCATCTCATCTGCTAAGTGCAGATTAGGTGACAATGAGAATATAGAGGCTGAGGAAGAGAGGGAGGAACAGGAGATGACTGATAGCGCAAAAGTAGCTAGTACCCACACAAGCTTCGTCTCATCTCTCCTACTTGGATGGGCTGAGGAGGGGAATAAGGAGGAAGAGATGGAGGAGGAGGAGATGGAGAGTAGTCATCATGATGGTTACAGGGAAGTGTTGGCTGTAGGGAGCTTGGCAAATATGGCCAACTTTAAGTACTGCTGCCTTTCCCACGACCCTCACATTACATTCATCTTGACCAAAAAAGAGTACAGGTTGTTCACGCTGCTAGACTCACATTACAAGGAGAACCTTGCTTCTCTTTTCCTGAGGCAGAGAGGTCTTCTAAAATGGTGCTATACCAGAAGGCTAGTAGCAGGGGGCAAGCTTCCTTGCCCAACCAAGAAGCAGAGGCGATGGAGACACACACCAGGTACAGCAGGGGTACACTGTCAAAGGTGTGGGTCAATTTCATGACACTCTCCCAGCGTTGATGTCCTGATGACAGGGTATTTTTGACAAGGAGGGAAAAGTTTTTAAAGATGGTCAAGTAAGACCTGGCCAACAAAACCAACATACTCCCTAATTCCTCTGTGACCTTTAGCTATTGAGTCTCAAAACTGGATACTTGGCATGAGCTGTCCCTCTATGCCTTGGAGATGTTGTGCTGCACTCCCGCTAGCATCTTGTCTGAGAGGAATTTTAGTGCCACGGGGAGGACATAACAGACAGGCGCTTTCACCTGTCAGCAGAAAGTGCTGAATGGTTCACTCTGATAATAATGAACAAAGCCTGGATTAGACTCAACTTATCCATACCACCAGATGACAGCAGCACATAAAGTGTTTTTAATGTTCAGTATTTCAATCAGGCCCATCAGTTGTTGCCTTCTAGGGTCTATGGATGACTGGATGACTCTGCTTATAATTTTTCCTGGCTTTGCACTTTCTTAATTTTTTTATGAGGCACTCCAGTTGGTGCCTTAAATGGTGTATGGATAAGCATGCTTGTAATTATTGGCAGGCTTTGCACTGTGTGCAGAGCCTTTATGAGTGTAGGAGTAACACAAATACACTTTGTTCCCAATATTTTAATGAGGCACTACAGTGCCTTCAAGGGTGTATGGCTGACCCTGCTTGTAATTTCTGGCAGAATTTACACCTAGTGCATAGCCTTTATGAGTCTAGGAGTACCACTATATTACAATTTGAACAGAATGTGTATGACGCTCTACTTTATGTCTAATACACAGTGTATCTAAGTCCTGCTGAGTCCCTAATTTTTGACACTTCTTGCTTCCTTCATAAATTACACTGAAATTTCCAATTTTTTTATTAAAAAAAATTTGGCTTACCATATATACTCGAGTATAAGCCGACCCGAGTATAAGTCGAGGCCCCTAATTTTGCCACGGAAAACTGGGTAAGCTTATTGACTCGAGTATAAGCCGGGTGTATAAACCACCGTCCTGCTCTGTGCTGCCCCCGTCCTGCTCCTTGCTCCCCCTTCCTGCTGTCCTCATCTGTGCTCCCCCTTCCTGCTCCGTCCTCCTGTGCCCCCCCATCCTGCTCTGTGCTCCTCTGTGCCCTCCATCCTCCCCCCATCCTGCTCCGTGCTCCTCTGTGCCCTCCATCCTCCCCTCATCCTGCTCCGTGCTCCTCTATGCCCTCCATCCTCCCCCTGTCCTGCTCCGTGCTCCTCTGTGCCCTCCATCCTCCCCCCGTCCTGCTCCGTGCTCCTCTGTGCCCTCCATCCTACCCCCCGTCCTGCTCCATGCTCCTCTGTGCCCTCCATCCTCCCCCCATCCTGCTCCGTGCTCCTCTGTGCCCTCCATCCTCCCCCCGTCCTGCTCCGTGCTCCTCTGTGCCCTCCATCCTCCCCCCCATCCTGCTCCGTGCTCCTCTGTTGCCCTCCTCCTCCCCCCGTCCTGCTCCGTGCTCCTCTGTGCTCTCCGTCCTCCCCCCCGTCCTGCTCCGTGCTCATTGTCCTCCTCCATGTGTCCCCCGTCCTCTGTTCTCCCCCCGTCATACTCACCCTACCCGTGCCATCGCTGAATGTTCTGGCAATCCTCTGTTGTACCGGCTTCCTGCAGCTCTCCTGTGCTGAGCGGTGACGTAATACCGCTCATTAAGGCCATGAATATGGACGCCACGCCTGTGGCATCACGTCCATATTACATGACCTTAATGAGCGGTATTACGTCACCGATCAGCACAGGAGAGCTGCAGGAAGCCGGGTACAACGGAGGATTGCCGGGACGTTCAGGGATGGCACGGGGAGGGTGAGTATGATGTCCCAGCCACCGACTCCTGCCGTGACACCCCCTCCCTCACTGGTTTCTGCCCAATGACTCGTGTATAAGCCGAGGGGGCATTTTCAGCACAAAAAAAGGTGCTGAAAATCTTGGCTTATACACGAGTATATACGGTACTTAAATTATATTTTTTAAAATCCTTTTTAAATTCTGCCTTATATACAAGTTATTATTCTAAAAAACAATGTTTCTTAACTTTTTTACTGTAAAATGCAATTTTTCATCGATTTTGAATGTTTAATTGTCAGTCCTTAAAATGGAGTAGAAGTGTGACACCATTGTTCTCAGCAGTGATCTGGGAGTCAGAGATGCTTCTAGGGGTTTTCCACATGCTGTTCTGCTTCTATTCAGCCCTTTTTCCATCCATTTCAACATTTTCACTGCCCCCCCCCCAGATAGCCTTGTAGGGTCTACTGGAAAAACGATTTCCCATTAGCTCAAATTTTACTTGTTACTCGAAAAAAGCATCCAAGCATTAGGAATTGCTCTGTTCGAATAACGAGCATCTGAGCATTTTTGTGCTCACTCATCTCTAATAATTATTCATCAGTGAAAATAAAAAGAGACAGATGATCTGTTTTCTGTACGTCTTATCCTGTCTGCACAATAGAAAAGAAACATTTCCTGGAAGCGTATAAAATGTATGTCAATCAGATTGAAGTTTACACATCAAATCTTAGTAGTAATGTTTTTTAAATTTGCGTCAAGCCAAACTTTGAGTTTATTCTATCGGTATTTAAGGCATGTAAGTAATATGCTTTTGCTTTCGAAGCTTACATGTAATAGGTTGTCTGGTTTAAAAAAAAAAAATCAAATAACATATTAGGAAATAATTGATTTAGTTTATGTGCACAAGGCGTTTTTTTTTAGGTGCATTCCTCTTGGAACCCGCCTGAAAAAGCTCTAAAAAAACACTAAAAAATTAAAATGTGCACAGCAATGTCAAAAATATTTGTGTTAGCCCCAAAGATAATAAATTCTTGACCCTCGCTCCATTCAAATGGGGCTTTCAAGAGTCCTCTTCTTGGCACTGAAGGGAGTTTCGGCAGTGTAAATCCCAGCAATCAAGTTTCCTAAAAGGGGTTGTTCATGACTTAGATGATACTTATTATCTGTCCCTAAGATCCTGAGTGTCAGTCCTCAAATTTACTGCCCGGTCATCTATCTAAGCACCATCACTAAGGGACAGTGACTTGCTAATGACTTCTGGTACCCAGCATTCAGGGCACATTCTCTGCTAGCTACATCCATGATTGGACAATAAAGGGGTATTATATTTCCATATAACAAATACTTCCATGAAATCAATTGTTAAATATAATACTGATATTATAATAAGCATTACTTATTGCTCAGAATGATACTTTGCTTCCTATCAGTAAACACCTGCCTGTCAAATGTCTTAAAGAGTATTTGTGAATCCACATGTCTGCTCATGCTGATGTCTTCACTGGCTTCCTCAAGTATGTGATCCAACTTGTTTCACAGATGTTTCTATTATGAAGACCGAGCTACTTCTTCCACAAAGAGTTTATCTTGATAGTTTTCACTGCCATTGACAACGATTTCCTGTTGGATATATTCCACTAATACGCTCCAAGAGCCACAGAAGGCAGAGTGATCAAAGAGCGCGCTCGCGTCTACTGATGTCCTATCTACTGTTCTTTGTTTTAAGTAAAAAGAGGCTGAATTATTGAATGGTGAAAGCTGCTTGCTGAATATCTGACATATTCTTTATTTGGTTCAGGACAAGAGAATCTCTTTCATAATGGAGGAACCATGTTAATGATGTTATGGGAGGATTAAAATAAAGTGAGAGCCCAGACAATTATTTGTGTTCAACAGTATGGAGGAGAGACAAGTGTCATCTGTTTCTATCTTCAAGGATAATAATGGACATAAAATCTATTACTTCCCCTTAATGGATCTATTCATCAGTGTACGGAAATAAAAGAAGAAAAATTGTACCGCAAATGTGCAATAATCATTAAAGACGAATAGGAAAATTCTAGTACAGTTGGGAAAATTAATGTAAATGTAATGACGCTTTCTTCTATTCTAATAATCTTGTATTCAAGAATTTTATGGCACAGTTTTTATGGGTAATAAAAACAGATATTATTGTGTAATCCCTTATTTTCAATGAATCTATTAGGGGATTCAAATACAATATAATGTCAATTTTATATACTGTAAAAAGTTACATATGTGAGGGACCAGCATCGAGGACCCCAACAATGTTAAAAGGGCCATTTTTTTTAGCTGACAGCCATCAACGCTCAATTAATGACTCTGATGGCAGCCGACAGGTAACAGTTCTTTCTTGACCTTAGTGGGTGTCGTTGTGACTCCAATTATATCACTGTTGGTCCACGTTCACACGTTCAGTATTTGGTCAGTATTTTACATAATAATAATAATCTTTATTTATATAGCGCCAACATATTCCGCAGCGCTTTACAGTTTAACAGTTTCAAAACATAAGTCATAAGTAACAACGTTAACAATACAATAATTAAAGCAAAATAAGACGACCCTGCTTGTGAGAGCTTACAATCTACAATGAGGTGGGGGAGATACAAAGTACAGGTGTGTATATACAATGGTGCATTTACAATGATGGTCCAGCCATCTTGAGGGAGTGAGGGATGGATGGAGATAGTGAATGGGCTACACACAACACACATACTTAAACATAGAACGACTTTGATTAGTGAATGTGATAGGCCACTCTGAACAAATGTGTTTTGAGGGAGCGCCTGAAACCATGCAAATTGTGGATAGTCCTAATTTCTTGGGGTAGAGCATTCCAGAGGATTGGCGCAGCGTGGGAGAAGTCTTGGAGTCGGGAGTGGGAGGTACGGATTAGTGCAGAGGTTAGTGAAAGTCGTTTGCAGAGCGCAGCAGTCGGTTAGGCCGATAGATAGAAATGAGGGAGGAGATGTAGGGGGCTGCTGCACTGTGGAGAGCTTTGTGGGTGAGAACAAGTACTTTGAATTGGATCCTATAATGAATGGGCAGCCAGTGTAAGGACTGGCGAAAAGCGGACGCGTCCGAGTGCCGATTAGCCAGATGGATGACCCTGGCTGCTGCATTAAGGATGGGCTGGAGAGGGGATAGTCGAGTAATGGGGAGGCCAAGTAATAGAGCGTTGCAGTAGTTCAGGCGGGAGTGGATCAATGCTACAGTGAGGGTTTTTGTTGTTTCCATGGTGAGAAAAGGGCGGATTCTAGAGATGTTCTTTAGGTTTAGACGGCAAGAGCGGGCAAGAGATTGTATATGGGAGGTGAAGGAGAGATTGGTGTCAAACATAACACCCAGACAGCGAGCCTGCTGCCGGGGTGTTATTATGGTGCTGCCCACAGAGAGGGAAATGTCAGATTTAGGGAGGTTAGTAGACGGCGGGAGCAGAAGGAGTTCAGTCTTGGAGAGGTTAAGTTTCAGATAGAGAGCGGACATGATGTTGGAGACTGCGGACACAGTCGGTGGCGTTCTGTAGAACAGCGGGGGTAAGGTCGGGGGATGACGTGTATAGTTGTGTGTCATCAGCATTTGTAAACCAAAACCAGGAGTGGATGAAAAATACAGAAGTGGTGATGACGAGTTTCTATTATACTTTTCCTCTGATTGTTCCACTCCTGCTTTTCGCTTACAGATACTGATGTAAAATACTGACCAAATACTGAACGAGTGAACACGGCCTTAGGATGTATTTATCAGAGCTTTTGTCAAAGTAATTGTTCTATTTTTAGCAAAATTGCAGAGGTTTTAAGATTTTGACCATTATATGACAGATTGCTGACCAGTTGATCGCTGATGACCCAGTAGCGGGGAAAAGCTGTGAGCAGCTACACATTTCTCCTATAGTGGCCACTACAGGAGAAATGTGGCATTACATGTTACCCATTCACATGTAATGCTTTAGACTGAAAGCCACTCTTTGTCACTACTATCCCTATGACATTCATATGCCTGATAGGGTATTTGGACAGCGGATATCCTAATAGAACAAGCATTTCACATGTCAAATAATAATACAGCGGGTGAACAACTAAAATCTACTGCAATAACAAAATGCAACTTGCACACTAACTACTTAAATAATGCCACTAATTTTAATGAAAAGTACAGTAAGTGTTAATAGAAACTCCTCGGTTGCCATCCACAGCTAACATCTGGCCGTTTTTTTTAACATTCTAAAAATACATTGAAAGAAACATCCTTAAAAAAGCTTGTATAACTGTGATTGGAAGGAAAAACACATCAGGGCATAAACTGTAAAGCTAAAAAAGCTTTGTAAATCTATCTATATATGCTCCATCAACAAACTGTGTAAGGTATTGCTTTAATGGGTGTGTTTGTACTGAACGACTCCTTGTCAAATGCCCAACTGCTTAGCTAATCCAAGTGGGTCCTGCCACTACGGAGCCCCTTCCATTTATTGTAATCAAGGGCTGTAGTCAGTGCTGACCTTGGCAATGGAAAACGTCAGGGTACTGAGTGAAAATTCACTGAGGGCGTGGTACCCACTGACTTCAGAACATAAACTACTGAACTATTGGTGAATATCTAAATAATAGCTCTACACCTATGTCACCCAACCTTTTCAATCTTGAGTGCCAGCTTCAAAAGATGGTCGCAAGCCACATTCTACAACACGTCACGTTGCCAAAGATGACGCCATGCCATTACTACATCACAGCACATAAGCTTATAAATTGTTTTAATTTTTAATTCAAAAATCAATAGTTCACAAGAAAAAAAGAAACTCTGCAATATATTTTATTAGAGAAATCTGCTTCTTTCTCCTCCAAGACTGATCACTCGTTTTCAAATTCTCAATTCTCTGGTAAAATCTGTATTCAGTGAAGACAGATTGTTACGTTACTGAGATAGGAGATGCAGTTGGTGCTGATGAGATTCTATGTACAGTCTCTCAGATCCTGCCTATTTCACCTCCTCCCGTCTTCATAGAATCTTATTAGGACCAACTGCCATCTCCTATCTCAGTAATGTAACAATCTGTCTTCACTGAAATCACATTTTAGGCATGAATTGAAAATTTGGGAAATAAATAATAGTCAGTCCTGATGGAGAAAGAATCCACTATTTGTATGATTTAGTCTTTCCATCATGACCTCACAATTCATCAAATTTATCTTTTACATATAAACATACATTTTAATTCACTTTCATGTATCATTTGTCCATCTATCTATATTATAGCGTGGAGTATTACTCTTCTTTTTACCAATGAAAGGTGACAGATGTGCACATGCAAACTCTGTGCCTCGGACTCTCCCTGCGCCTAAGTCTCCATGTGCCTGGGCTACCCGATCATCTGATGCAACAGCTGATGCATCACGTGGTTGGTGACATCCATGGCTGTATGACATGGCCGCCGGCAGAACTTCTGGGTCCTCTTGAGACTGGATGTTCTGCACTTCTCTGCTCCTTTCATTAGCTTCTTGTAGTATTTATACACACACACTCACAAGGATGCAACCCCCTGATGAAGGTCTGGTCCGAAACGAGCGTCGGGGTTTTGGCGCCATGCTCAACAGCTCATCCATCAACTACACTGGTATGGTTTTAGCATGTTACCTCACTGGAATATATGACTGGTACCAATATATAATAGTGGTCTAACATACAGAGTTGATTTTTTTTGCTATATATTTTCTTAACAGGTGCAGGGTTTATTTTGTTTATGCTATATTTTACCTGGATGGATTAACTGCACCATCATTGCCCGTAAATCTACATGGATTCACTGAGATATATATATATGTATGTAGGATCTATTTCAGTTTACTGTTTACTCATGTCCTATATACAGTACAGACCAAAAGTTTGGACACACCTTCTCATTCAAAGATTCTTCTGTATTTTCATGACTATGAAAATTGTAGAATCACACTGAAGGCATCAAAACTATGAAGTAACACATGTGGAATTATACATTACACTTTACAAAAAAGTGTGAAACAACTGAAAATATGTCTTATATTCTAGGTTCTTCAAAGTAGCCACCTTTTGCTTTGATTACTGCTTTGCACGCAGAAAAAGTGAACGGATGGACACTACATGCCTGGTTCCACCGTGAAAAATGTATAAGGTGGTGTGATGTGTGGGGACTGGGGGTGCTTTGCTGGTGACACTGTTGGGGATTTATTCAAAATTGAAGGCATACTGAACCAGCATGGCTACCACAGCATCTTGCAGCAGCATGCTATTCCATCCGGTTTGCGTTTAGTTGGACCATCATTTATTTTTCAACAGGACAATGACCCCAAACACACCTCCAGGCTGTGTAAGGGCTATTTGACCAAGAAGGAGAGTGTTGGGGTGCTACGCCAGATGACCTGGCCTCCACAGTCACCAGACCGGAACCCAATCGAGATGGTTTGGGGTGAGCTTGACCGCTCACCGCTCCATTTTTGAATAAATCCCCAACAGTGTCACCAGCAAAGCACCCCCACACCATCACACCACCTCCTCCATGCTTCACGGTAGGAATCAGGCATGTAGAGTCCAACCGTTCACCTTTTCTGCGTGCAAAGCAGTAATCAAAGCAAAAAGTGGCTACTTTGAAGAACCTAGAATATAAGACATATTTTCAGTTGTTTCACACTTTTTTGTAAAGTGTAATGTATAATTCCACATGTGTTAATTCATAGTTTTGATGCCTTCAGTGTGATTCTACAATTTTCATAGTCATGAAAATACAAAAAAAATCTTTGAATGATAAGGTGTGTCCAAACTTTTGGTCTGTACTGTACATCATTTCGGTAGACACAAGGTGCAATTTTAATATACTTGACCTTGATATATAATTTGGGATATCTGAGTCTAATGGACATTATGGAATCCTGGTTCTGTGGATGCTAAGTTTATTTTGTATAATGTACTAATTATTTGGACTTACAACCTACAACATCAAAACTATTGAGTCTTTTTTTGTTTTTTTCTCATAAATATACAGTATATATGCACATATATATATATATATATTATATATATATATATATATTATATATATATATTCCATATATGATAGTATACAGTCAGGGCCAGAAATATTTGGACAGTGACACAATTTTCGCGAGTTGGGCTCTGCATGCCACCACATTGGATTTGAAATGAAACCTCTACAACAGAATTCAAGTGCAGATTGTAACGTTTAATTTGAAGGGTTGAACAAAAATATGTGTTAGAAAATGTAGGAATTGTACACATTTCTTTACAAACACTCCACATTTTAGGAGGTCAAAAGTAATTGGACAAATAAACATAACCCAAACAAAATATTTTTATTTTCAAAATTTTGTGGCGAATCCTTTGGAGGCAATCACTGCCTTAAGTCTGGAACCCATGGACATCACCAAACGCTGGGTTTCCTCCTTCTTAATGCTTTGCCAGGCCTTTACAGCCGCAGCCTTCAGGTCTTGCTTGTTTGTGGGTCTTTCCCTCTTAAGTCTGGATTTGAGCAAGTGAAATGCATGCTCAATTGGGTTAAGATCTGGTGATTGACTTGGCCTTTGAAGAATGTTCCACTTTTTTGCACTCATGAACTCCTGTGTAGCTTTGGCTGTATGCTTGGAGCCATTATCCATCTGTACTATGAAGCGCCGTCCAATCAAGTTTGCAGCATTTGGCTGAATCTGGGCTGAAAGTATATCCCGGTACACTTCAGAATTCATCCGGCTACTCTTGTCTGCTGTTATGTCATCAATAAACACAAGTGACCCAGTGCCATTGAAAGTCATGCATGGCCATGCCATCACGTTGCCTCCACCATGTTTTACAGAGGATGTGGTGTGCCTTGGATCATGTGCCGTTCCCTTTCTTCTCCAAACTTTTGGCTTCCCATCATTCTGGTACAGGTTGATCTTTGTCTCATCTGTCCATAGAATACTTTTCCAGAACTGAGCTGGCTTCTGGAGGTGTTTTTCAGCAAATTTAACTCTGGCCTGTCTATTTTTGGAATTGATGAATGGTTTGCATCTAGATGTGAACCCTTTGTATTTACTTTCATGGAGTCTTCTCTTTACTGTTGACTTAGAGACAGATACACCTACTTCACTGAGAGTGTTCTGGACTTCAGTTGATGTTGTGAACGGGTTCTTCTTCACCAAAGAAAGTATGCGCGATCATCCACCACTGTTGTCTTCCGTGGGCTCCCAGGTCTTTTTGGATTGATGAGTTCACCAGTGCTTTCTTTCTTTCTCAGGATGTACCAAATTGTAGATTTTGCCACTTCTAATGTTGTAGCAATTTCTTGGATGGGTTTTTTCTGTTTTGCAGCTTAAGGATGGCTTGTTTCACCTGCATGGAGAGCTCCTGATGACCACATGTTTCCTTCACAGCAAAACCTTCCAAATGCAAACACCACACCTCAAATCAACTCCGGCCCTTTCATCTGCTTAATTGAGAATGACATAACAAAGGGATTGCCCACACCTGTCCATGAAATAGCCTTGGAGTCATTTGTCCAATTACTTTTGGTCCCTTTAAAAACAGGGTGGCACATGTTAAGGAGCTGAAACTCCTAAACCCTTCATCCAATTTTAATGTGGATACCCTCAAATGAAAGCTGAAAGTCTGAACTTCAACTGCATCTGATTTGTTTTGTTTCAAATTCATTGTGGTAATGTCTAGAACCAAAATTAGATAAATGTTGTCTCTGTCCAAATATTTATGGACCTAACTGTATGTATTTTTCATCAAATGTCTTTGCTGCTAGCACCTTGCATTTTTATTGGGTTATACTATTATTTATGTAATTTCCGATGGATATATACTGTTTTTATTCATACATCACATTAAATGTTATGATTTTCTGTGGGTCCCTTCGGTGCCACCACATGCTCTATGTTTTACGATAAAGGCAATTTTTTTTATCTAATAATTGTACCATCCTCTAAATATCTTTTGACCTTATCTCAGTATTCATTTCTTTGGTTGTATTTTTTTCTCCTCCTGTCTACATCGAATCTTATCAGCACCAATTGCCATCTCCTATCTCAATAATGTAACAATCTGTCTTCAATTAATACAGATTTCAAGCGTGAATTGAAAATTCTACAAATAAATAATAATCAGTCCTGATGAGAAAGAAGCAGATTTCTCTGATGAGATATATCACAAAGTTTCTTATTTCCATGTCTACTATTTATTTATGAAGAAAAAATTAAAACAACGGTTATTCGTTAAAGAAAACCAACAAGTTACTGTGATGTGCAAAATCAAAATTATTACGACTTGCACGAATAACTTGCCAGTCACAAATCAGCCTTATGCCACCTGAGGAAGACGGACTCACTCCGTTGAAACGCGTTATGGATTCATTGTTTTACCATAATTATTAATAATTTTAATAAATGAAGATTGTCATTTACTAAGAAGATTCCTGTCTTTTGCGCCCTGTTGACCGGGTTTTCAAGAATCTTTCTCAATAGTAATCCCACTCGGGGTACCCGGCTGGAGCAGCATTAGATTTCTTAATTGCTTACAACACTTAAACCTGGCTGGCGCTCCTACAGACTGTCTATCCCACGTGTCTCACAAATCAGCCTTAAACATATTGCCAGGATTAAAAAAAATGCTTTTTTTTTAGAAACAGTACCATTTTAGTTCATTTTAGACACAAGGCAAATCTATTTAAAGGGAACCTGTCACCAGGAATAACGCTGTTAACCTGCGGATATGCGGTTAATCTGCAGGTTAACAGCATTATGATGCTGTCCGGCGCCTGCACTCAGCCGAATGCAGCGGGGCAGAAAATGATTACAATATACCACTTATTCTTTAAGCCTGTGTACACATTTCCAGGCTTTTATCTTTGGCCTTACGTGCTGAAACATATTATAAGTAACTATAGTAAGAGGGGAGGAGGCAGCTATGACATGGTGAAAGGAGAATGGAGCAGCAGGAATAAGAAGTGTTGGAACTGGCCTCGCGAATGTCGTAGGAGGAGGTGATTGCAGAGTAGTGTGGTGTAACTAGCAAGGAGGAGGAGGGGACCGTAGCGCCACCAGAGCCCTTTCATGATTCCTCCTCATATTCCGCCTTTTATAAGAAACTTTACAAGCAACTGTCGCTGCCATGGTAGACAGCCCTGAGCTACATGTCCCAGTCCATGGCATAAGACAATACTATTATAAATACTAAAACGTCAATTGGCAAACTTTAACAGGGTTGAGCATAAATAAACGTTTATTACTTATCCACGGGATACATGATAAATGCATGATCATTGGGGTCCCACTTCTGGGACCTCCACTGATCACAAGATTCTTTGTCCCTAAATGACAGAGATAGCTGTGCTTGATTGTATACTATACTCAGCAATCTCTGCCAGCTCCATAAACAATGAATATAGCAGTAGTGTGCAAATATGACCACCACTCCATTCAACTGAGGTGCTCATCATCCCCTTTATCCTCAAGATTGTCATGGACCCCAGCAATGAACCTGTGGATAAGCGATACATGTTGTTTATGGACCAACCCTTATAAGTCCAAGAAAGCATATTTTTGTTCTCCCTTTGCCAACAACTGAAGATGAAAAATAGGCCTACGAGTGGGGAACTTCTGGCATAGACACATCTGTACCAGCTTAGATGGCCTTCTATAATGCAGTAAGTTTTACAACTAAACCTCTATACAGGGTACTGAGCTTGTGTATATCAGCTCTGGAGATTGCTAAGTTCTGAACTAATATACATTTCTATGAATCAGGAGGATCAATACATGAACCACGCGTGAACTTTCAATGTAACTCAGCTGCTGTTTGTAATTTTCCATTTGTGAACACTAGTCATATACGAGTCTCTGTGAGTTATTTAGATTCAGGCAGATATTTATTACAAGACAGAGACTAGATCTAACTTCAGGAACCATAGATACAGAAAACCAAATAATACTGATGTTTCACAAATTTTTTCCCACAATTGTACATAGCTGTGATTGTAATATTCAATAATGGTCTTCTTCCACCACATGCAGAGGCATTTGGCAACCTACTGACAACAAGGGTCTTGGAGGAAATGGAGAAAATCAGTAGGAGAAGGAATGATCCATCGTTCTTCTGCACAACGCTGAAGGCAGCTTCCAACATACATGTAAACATCGGGGTCTGTGTAAATACACAGCAGATGGGTTTCTTTGTGCTCAGATTGAAAGTCTTGAGCTAAGCAGACTCAGAGGTTACAACTGCAAACTTTCTTTAATGCTAACATCAAATCAATATACTTGTAGCTACATAAAGTTTATTACAGTTTCCAAACATCATCACATTGTCTACCCCTCTCACGTACTGCAGTTACCTTACAATTGCACAAAGAACATGGTTATATAGAAGAGACATCCCCCCCAAAAAAATAAATAATCTAAAACCATGTTTTGAGCATTTGGTTTCTCCCAGTCATAGCAAGGAGGTATCTCTGTAGTGAATACTCAACAATATTATTTGTTGGGTTCCCCCAACATTTCTGCAACTTATGGTCCTGTTACACCTTCATGTGGCAGAGGCAACCTCTGCACCTCATGTTCTTACACCCCTGAAATGCTCAGTGATGACACTAAACGGGAATCAATCCTACAGTTGCCCCAGAATTTGGACAATGGACACAGCGATATCACACCAAAGGGACAATAGACCCAGCAATATGACAAGTAGAAAAGAAAGTGCCGAATGATCCCGATGTGAACTCACTTGGCTGTTATGGATTTGACAATGGGTTAAATGGGGGAAGGAGAATCAGAGGGATTGTAACAGAAGTTGTGGACTTTCCTTGGGGAATGCTCAGGTCACTAAGCCATAGAAGTCTCTGTTACAAAGCTGGAAGAAGGGAAACAAGAGACACCAGTATGCAGTGCCATGGCAGCAGAAACATAGACAGTCAGACTGGCACACATTAGGGTGGCAGAGTTTAGTTGTGACGGGAAACAGAAAATATAAATGCCAAAAAATATTCAATGAGAGTGGGAACCCAGAGAGAATTCAGAGCAATACTTAAAAAGCCAACAACTCAGATTAAATGTCTGTAAAGTCAATCTTAAAATATAAATTTTAATTTAAGGATTAACTTCAACTAGAGCTTCAAAAAATGACACACATGAGGTGCCATGTGGTCCTAACTATTCTCCATCATTGCCCTACCCTAATGTTGGTTCTTTTTCTAATATCTCAGTATAGGAAGGAAAATGACATCAAAGAATCACACGGCTCCGACTTGGGCCACACGTAACAGAATAACTGTCATCAACATACCTAAAACATACCTGAAACATTACTACAATTAATAAAAAAATTCAACCATTGACTGTACTCGATTCACAGTAACATTTGAAATAACAAAAGAAAAACATATCTAGGGGTATCATAAACAAACTAAATCCATAAAAAATATAGGACAAGCTGCAGGGACACCAATATGTTTTCCCTGTTTATACATTAGGTTCACCAGGGAACCCTACAACAGTTGGTATCTCAATCACAGGAAAAAGTATAACAAGAATAATAGGCAGGATATTCTCAACAGTTACGATAAAGCTAGTTGTGACTCACAACCATGATGTGTAAAGGAGCAGGCATGATGTGGCCTGTAGTAGTTCTAGTAAGCAGGGTAGTGATGACTATTAAGTGATTCTAATGGGCAAAACGCCAAAGTCAGGACAATAAAGGCGCCCATATACATTAGATTAATGTAGGCCAAACCAGCCGATATTAGTGGATTCGTCCAACATTCTAATGTGAACGGGAACCCTAGAAAATGTATTGACGCGGGCGATATTGATTCAGTATGTCTGATGTTGGACTGCCGGTTCATCTGTTCTTCCAGAAAAGCTGCAGCTAGAGATGTCTGGTGGCAGCACTCTCATAGAGAACAGAGGAGCACTCAGCCGAATCATTGTTCAGCTGACAACCATCTTATGTGTATGGCGGGTGTAGTCAGAAAGCATAAGTAAAACCAAATCTAACTAGACAAATACACCTTTTAACTGTACAGAAACCTAAAGGAACTCATTTGCTCAGGTACAGAAAGATGTGGGAAAGGTTTTTATGAATCCTAAAGAATTAGAGTGCACGCGTGAGAGAGATAATTGCAGAGGATCTGGCAGAGAGAGACCATGGTGGTGATAAGGACACAAGCCACAGAAGTAGCAGTGGCAGTGAGCAGTGAACCAACCACAGAAATCATAGCACTGAGAAAAGCAAAACACCAAGTGGGGACAGAGGATAAGTCACAAACTATCCACACATCGTAACTGTAAGGTTCTATGTATATATTCCTGAAACTCAGTTTGTTCGTCAGCCATTTTACTTTCTGTCTTGCTGCAGCTATCTTGCCCTCAGTCAAAATGGAGTTTCCAGCTTGCATGTTCCCGCCCTGATTCTCTCCTTTGCTTCTTAAGCAGCCACAGCTGAGCAATCAGTGCTTCAGAATCTAGCCTGCAGTGAACCTGTGACTTGACTCCTGTAAGCCTTGGACCTTGTACTCCAGCTATTCCTACTGAGGAACTCTGAAGCACTTGTGGACTCTGAACCCTGCTCTTTGAAAGACCCACGTTTGCATGGACTTACGTAACAGAGAAGAAGATCCTGAATCTGTATTGGAGAGTGATTGCTGAGCTTGGATTACTCTGGCCTGCTGTGTCTCCTGTTTCTGTGTCTGCAAACTGTGTGACTATTTCTGCCAACTTGTATGAAGTAATACAGGACTTTTCTATATCAAACCTGTGACTCCTGTGTTTTCATCGCACCCAAGCACAAGACGCTATATGAACTGTACTACATACATTACAAGATTCTGAAGCCAAAACGTTAGTGTCTGCTGGGTCTGGAAGGCTGTGTCTGCTGTACTGTGGATATCAGACGTCCGGTTGTACTTTCTGTGATGACAGTGGTTGTGACTTCTCACAACCATTCCAGGTGAGCAGTTCCCTTAATTTTTTTTTCTCTCTGCAGTGTTGCCACAGGTGAACACTATTGTTTTTTTTTCTCTCCTCTTCTTCCAGTAATCCTGTCTTAAAAGATCTGGAAAATGGAGGCCCGCATAAAGGAACTTTGCGGAGTGACTGATAATATCCTTGCAGATTTGCAGAATATAAAGACCCGTTTTACAAATCTACAGGACCTCAATAATCACAATTTGCAAGTGGTTGGACAGACTACCCAGGATTTGCGAGCCAGGATTGCGGTTCTAGAGGGGCGAGTCCAGGCTCCTGCCGTAGCCCGAGTGCTGGGATTCCCAAGTTGCCCCCTTTTCGTTTTGGCGGTGAACGTGAGAAATTCAGGGATTTATTAATCAATGCAATCTTTTTTTTTCTGCACATGCTTCACAATTTCCCACTGAACGATCTAAGGTGCTTACTATAATTATGTTGCTTACCAACAAGGCTTTAATGTGGGCAAACCCTCTGATTGAGACTGAGGATGATTGTTTGAATCACCTTGATGATTTTATTTCAGCCATGGGGCAGGTGTTTGATGACCCCAATCGAGGTGCAACAGCTGAAGCAGCCATGTTAGCTTTGCGCCAAGGTAAGCACTCGGTAGCTGAATATGCCTTGGATTTCAGGAGATGGGCCCTTGATACCACCTGGGACAGTTCCGCCAAAAAATCTATTTTTCGAAAGGGGTTATCTCCACTGATTAAGGATGAACTTGCTCGTGCCGACCCTCCCACTGCGTTAGGTGACTTTATTAACTACTGCATCCGTATTGATACTCGTCTGACTGAACGCAGGCAAGAGAGATGGTTCGAAAGCAATCGTACTAACCTTTTCCTACCTTCCTCTCCAGCTAAGGAACCTTTGAGTAGGATTACACGGGAACCTGAACCTGAACCCATGCAGGTAGACTCTTTACAACGACGGGTTAGTGATGCACGCAAGGAACATCGTTTTAAGGAGAATCTATGTTTCTATTGTGGTAAGTCAGGGCACTTCATTATAAACTGCCCCAGCCGTTCTCGTAAGACTACTGCAGCACTCATTCATTGTGAGTGTTGCGAGAGGGGATCTGTCAGGTCCGAGCCTCAGGCTCCAGAGAGATCTGCAGCAACAGATCTTGATTTCTCGACTTAAACTCCGTTACCTCTGAGGACGTTGACTGTGTAAACGCTGCCATTTTTCAAGTTTCCTCAGCGGTGTCCCAGCTGAGTTGTAAGAAAAACAATTCTCATTGCTTTCTTTCCATCAAACTCTGGGTTGACTCAGCTTGGGTGTCTAGCTCTGCTATGATCGACTCAGGGGCAAGTGGAAATTTTATGGATGTCTCCTTTGCTCTGAAACAGGGAATACGTTCAGTGAAGAAGGCTACTCCAGTACAGATGGAAACTGTGGATGGCTCCCTGCTGACCTCTGGACCAGTGGATCAGGAAACAGAGCCTTTGAGGGTTCTTATGGGTAAAGATCATCAAGAGAAACTGTCCTTTATGCTTATCTCTTCTCCCCACTTTCCCATTATTCTAGGGCTACCATGGCTGCAGGCTCAGAATCCTACCATTAACTGGGAGACCAAGGAATTACACTTTCCAGAGAAACAGATGAGTCCAAAAGTTTCAGCTTGCTCTGTTCCTAAAGGAATCATGTCAGTCCCTGAACTACAGCTGTATACCAGGACTATGTGGATTTATGTGACAAGAAGAACGCTGACCAGCTTCCTCCTCACCGTCCATATGATTGTCCAATTGAATTATTGCCTGGAGCAGAGATACCTTTTGGTAAGATCTACCCCCTGGCGGGGCCCGAGCTAAAGGCTTTAAAGGATTACATAGATGAAAATCTAGCCAAGGGCTTATACGCCCCTCTTCATCTCCTGCAGGTGCACCCATCTTCTTTGTAAAGAAGAAAGATGGATCTCTGAGACCATGCGTAGACTATAGGGAACTCAATAAGGTTACTATTAGAAACCGTTATCCATTGCCTTTAATCCCTGAGTTATTGGAGAGAGTGCGACATGCCAAAATTTTTTCTAAACTAGATCTTCGTGGGGCCTATAACTTAGTCCGTATTAGACCTGGGGATGAATGGAAGACTGCATTCAGGTCACGCTATGGACACTTTGAATATCTAGTTATGCCTTTTGGTCTGAGTACCGCCCCAGCCACTTTCCAACACTTGGTGAATGACATCTTCAGGGATCTCCTAGATACATTCGTGGTAATTTATTTGGATGATATTTAATTTTTTCTAACTCCACAGAGGAACATCATGGACATGTGAGAATGGTCTTGGAACGTCTAAGACAAAATCATCTTTACATCAAACTTGAAAAGTGTGAATTCATAGGACCGAAATTCAATTTCTGGGGTATGTACTGTCTACACAAGGAATTAGTATGGATGGAAGCAAAACCCAAGCCATCAAGGATTGGCCAAGTCCTAGAAATGTGAAGGAGGTACAGCGCTTCATCGGGTTTGCCAACTTCTATAGACGTTTCATTAGAAATTTCTCTGAGGTAGTGTCACCTATCACTCAACTTACCCGGAAAGAGTCTAGGTTTTCATGGACTCCCCAAGCCCAGGAAGCATTTTCCCGTCTAAAAGATAAATTTACCACTGCACCTATCCTAGTACATCCCAACCTCGAGCTTGCCTTCATAATAGAGGTGGATGCTTCAGACTGTGCCGTTGGAGCTATACTCTCTCAGAGAACAGGTGAGAAGAATGTCTTGCATCCCTGTGCCTTCTTTTCCCAGCAGTTGTCTTCGGCTGAGAGGAACTACATGTGGGCAATAGAGAGTTGTTGGCCATTATTGCCGCCTTCAAAGAATGGAGACACCTTCTTCAGGGAGCTGCACAGCAAATAGTCGTCCTGACAGACCATCGTAACCTTGAGTTTATCAGGTCGGCTAAGTGCCTGACTCCTCGCCAGGCTCGCTGGAATCTTTTCTTAAACCAATTTAATTTTATCATCTCTTATAGACCAGGATCGCGCAATGGAAAGGCTGATGCACTCTCTAGGATTTACTCAGCAGAGACACGTCCAATTACTCCTCCTAAGACTATTCTTCCTGACTCTAGATTCCTAGGAGTAATTCATAATCAAGACCTACTTAAGGACATCAAGGAAGCATACCATGCGGATTCCTTTTTGGCACAACCCCCAAGGGACGTAAGTCTTGTCTTTAAGAATGGTGTGTGGATTCAGGGACAACGTCTGTATATTCCTGAAACAGTCAGATTAAGAGTATTGCAACTCATTCACGATTCCAAGATAGCTGGGCATAGAGGAATTCTAAAGACACAGGAATTTCTTTCTCGTTTATTTTGGTGGCCCACTTGCAGGAAGGATGTTTTGAATTATGTCACTTCATGTGAGGTCTGTGCAAGATGCAAAACACCTCGCTCCTCACCAACTGGTCTGTTACAGCCTCTTCCCACCCTCCCGCCCGTGGGGATCCATTTCTATGGATTTCATTGTGGAGTTACCAACCTCTCAGGGGAAGAACACCATTCTAGTGGTGGTTGACCGTCTAACAAAGGCAGCTCATTTTATCCCTTGTGTCGGCTTACCCACTGCAAAACAGACATCAGATTTGATGATTAAAGATGTGTTTCGCTTACATGGAGTACCGGATGAGGTTATTTCGGATCGAGGGGTGCAATTCACTTCTAGGTTTTGGCAAAATTTCTGTGCAGCATTGGACATTAAAGTAAACCTTTCTGCTTTTCATCCCCAACTAATGGACAGACCGAACGAACCAATCAAACCCTGGAGCAGTATCTCCGCTGCTTTATCTGCCACCTACAGGATGATTGGGTGGATCTACTTCCATTAGCTGAGTTCTCGTATAACAACTCTCAGAGTGCCTCCACTAAACAGTCTCCTTTTTACTCTAATCTAGGTTATCATCCTAACATTCTACCACGATTTCCCATAGAAACGCCTTTACCAGCAGTGGCTGAAAGAATCACGTCTTTACAGAAGAATATGGATCTTCTAAAGGAAAATCTGGAATCGGCTCAAGAAAGGTACAAGAAAGCAGCAGATAAATTTTGTAAACCTGCACCAGCTTTCAAGGTAGGAGACTTGGTCTGGCTGTCAACCAGAAATCTTAAGTTAAGGATTCCATCGTCTAAGTTGGGACATAAGTACATTGGACCCTATAAAATCAGTAAAATTATAAGTGCCGTTGCTTGTCGTCTTCAACTGCCCAGAACTATGAGAATCCACCCTGTCTTTCATGTATCCCTACTAAAGGCTGCGACACCCAATACGTTTCCTGGACGTTCCTCTCCTTGCCCTGACCCAGTGCTAGTCGATGGTCAGGAAGAATTTGTGGTGGAAAGGATTTTAGATTCCAGGTTGTATAGAAATCAGTTACAATATCTGATTAAATGGCAAGGCTACCCAGTGGAGGACAACTCATGGGAACCGGTCAATAACGTTAATGCTCCTCGCTTGCTCCGTCAGTTTCATCAGAGGTACCCACACAAGCCTGGTCTGAGGTCATCCGGAGGTTGTCCTTAAGGGGGGAGTAATGTAAGGTTCTATGTATATATTCCTGAAACTCAGTTTGTTCGTCAGCCATTATACTTTCTGTCTTGCTGCAGCTATCTTGCCCTCAGTCAAAATGGAGTTTCCAGCTTGCATGTTCCCGCCCTGATTCTCTCCTTTGCTTCTTAAGCAGCCACAGCTGAGCAATCAGTGCTTCAGAATCTAGCCTGCAGTGAACCTGTGACTTGACTCCTGTAAGCCTTGGACCTTGTACTCCAGCTATTCCTACTGAGGAACTCTGAAGCACTTGTGGACTCTGAACCCTGCTCTTTGAAAGACCCACGTTTGCATGGACTTACGGTAACAGAGAAGAAGATCCTGAATCTGTATTGGAGAGTGATTGCTGAGCTTGGATTACTCTGGCCTGCTGTGTCTCCTGTTTCTGTGTCTGCAAACTGTGTGACTATTTCTGCCAACTTGTATGAAGTAATACAGGACTTTTCTATATCAAACCTGTGACTCCTGTGTTTTCATCGCACCCAAGCACAAGACGCTATATGAACTGTAGTACATACATTACAGTAACGTCACTATGCAGAAATAATAAACAGTAATATCTCTACACAATTATAATAAAATATAGTGATGCCACAGCACATTGATAATGAGAACAGTAACAGCACCCCAGAAAAATAGTCACAGTGTTGTCTGTGCAAGGATAATGCATACAGTAATATCGCAGAACAGAAATAACAAACACAGTTATGCCACAGCAAATATTGTAAAGTCTTAGAAAGGATTTATTAAACTCAGTGGTGCTGAAATATTGGAATGGTGTCACAGAACAGGGATAATAAACAGTGATGTAACAGAACAGGGACAAAAAAAATAATGATGTCACAAAACAGACAATAAACAGTGATATCATAGAACGGAGATATTAAAAAGTGATGTCATACAACAGGGACAATAAACATAATGATGTCACAGAACAGGAATAATAAACAGTGAGGTCTTATAACAGGGATGAAAAACAGTGATGTCACAGAACAGGGATAATAAACAGTGATGTCACAGATCAGAGATATTAAACAGTGATGTATCATAACAGGGATGATAAACATAGTGATGTCATACAACAGGGATAATAAACATAATGATGTCACAGAACAGGGATAATAAACATAATGATGTCACAGAACAGGGATAATAAACAGTGATGTCACAGAACAGAGATATTAAACAGTGATGTCTCATAACAGGGATAATAAACATAGTGATGTCATACAGCTGGGATAATAAACATAATGATGTCACAGAACAGGGATAAACAGTGATGTCACAGAACACGAATGTGATGTCACAGAACAGAGATATTAAACAGTGATGTATCATAACAGGGATGATAAACAGTGATGTCATGCAGCAGGTATAATAAACATAATGATGTCACAGAACATGGAGAATAAACAGTGATGTCACAAAACAGAGATATTAAACAGTGATGTGTCATAAAAGGGATGATAAACAGTGATGTCATACAACATAGATAATAAACAGTGATGTCACAGAACAGGGACAATAATCAGAGATTCCACAGAATAGGGTTAATAAATATAATGATGTCCCAGCTCATTTCAACTGACCAGAATAGAGATTTTAAACACAACACTATGATACAAGGACCGTGCACACAGTACAGGGATTATTTATTTCCTAGTATAGTACAGTGGCCCCAGTTAGCACTTAGGGCCCATGTACAACAGCAACAGTTGCATCCTCTATAGTTGCCTCATGACAGTGATGGATATGATTACAACTTGAGTATGGCGCTGAAGAATATTTTAGAATTAAAGGGAGGCAGTCATCTGATTCATGCTCCCGAAACCAAGGTACGCAATTGCATCCAGGTATGTTTTTCTCTTAAACGATGCAGAGTTTCAGAGAAAACATGCTTTGAATAGCCGGTCGGGAACCATGTGTCTAATCCAGTGTGGTTCCCTGGCGGCTTTTACCTGCTCAGCTCCAGCTGACAGATTGGTCTCTCTCCTATGTGAGTACATAGGGAGACTGTCAGACAAAGGGACTGGGGAGGGGAGAAGCCAACTGAAAACTAGATCAGACTATTCAGCCCAGACCAGCATTTCAAACTACATTTTCTCTGAAACACAGCAGAGATTAAGAGTAAAACTTAACTGGCTACCCTTGCGTTCCTAGTGTCTGATTCAATGTGCCATGAATGTGATGACAGGTTCCTTTTAATATTAATAAATACTTCTAATATTAGACCTTACCTTTGCTGGTGTAGTCGTAAAATGCAAAGTTAGAAATTGAAGCTATAATTTCCATAATTTTTTTTTATAAAAATCTTCATATTACTGTGAGAACAGAATATGACTGTGGTTTTTCTTTCTCCATTTACATTATTGTCCTGATTGTGAAGTGTTTGAAGGAGTCAGACAAGACAAGAACAGAATTGCACTCAGCAGAATAGCTCTCTATCTGCCAGATACCGAACGTCAGTCTGGCTGCTTTTCCAGATACAGCTGGTGGGGACTTATTCCCACACAGGACCTACTTGTTAAGTGACCAAAACACGGAAATGACTAAATGAGATGTAGAGTGATGGCAAGCTGTTAATACAAGCAGAGGAAAAAATGCCTCATGAGGTATTTTATTCCAAATGTAATGTTTCATTAATGTTAGTAAAATATTTAAGTTTAAGTCCCCGGTAACAGAGGGCAACAATATGGTAGTTCTTAGAGCAAATAAAAGTTACTAGGAGCTTATACACATGGAGATCACTGAAGAGCGGCAGATGGAATTCCTACCAGTCGGTATTATAGAACCTGTAGGTGTCACGACCCAACAGGGGTCAGTCCAGCGGACGGCACAACACACACACAATGGGATGGAAAAAGGGGGAGGAAGGACCTAACAATAGGGAATGAGGGATGGGGCACGTCCTAAACAATGACCTGTGCCTATCCCTAAGCTCCCCTAACACCTAAGCGGGTCCTTCCCCCGCCGTCGTAACATGCCCAGTTCCTAGCTGTCACCTCACTATACCCTGCCTAGTACACAGGCCAGCAAGGACGCTAGCCTCACCACTGCAGATGGTATCAACACAGGGGGTAGTGACAAGCAGGAGACAGACAAGGAAAGGAACAATGAAAAACTTAGCTCAATCCTCTGCTGCAAGCTCCACACAGCAGAGGATACAGAACCAGGACCTCAAGCAGCTGATAAACAGATGCCACCAGAGAGCTCCCAACTCCTGGGCTGGTCTCCAGAGAAAAGCTCTATTACCAGCAGTCAGCTGATGCATCATGTGGCTATTTAAAGGATAGTAGGAGTGGTCACCACCCACATCAGCTGATCAGCAACACAGCAGCTGCCAGCAAGGAAATTGATATTAACCCTTGCTGGCCCAAAAGTAAAAACCACGTTTAAATTAAAGCAGAACCAGAGCTGTCACGACTCGGAAAATGAGTCGTGACAGTAGGCACTCCTCAATTTGAAGCACAGTGGTTATTTTCAGACATAACAGCAAGATTGGATCCATAGTACGCCATGCAATGGAGCATGACATAATTTATTTTATTTTCTCAAGAGGCTTTAGGGTCACCAAGGACTTATTGGCTTTGTCAATTATAGAGACATCATCCCTATATAGATGTGTACAGTCCTTTCAATTCTTATTAACCACATAAGCAAACCTTAATGCAAGTACAGAACCTGTGTTACTTTATCAGGGAAGTGGAGATGTAGAATAAAATAAAGTACAAGTACAAACACATAGAGCTTCCATTAAATCTACATTTCACTAACCCAAGGCAGCAGAATCCCTTAGGCAACGCAATTGCTGTTTGCTGCTCATAAACCAGAGTTCACTATTGATAGAACGAGATGAAAACGTTCACTTTAATTTTTAACAAGTACACTTCATCTTTCCGCTTTGTCATCTACAATCTGAGGACATGAAGACGCCATATTATTTGCAAGTAGTGCAGGCCCTTCTGAACAATAGATACAGACTGTGATGCTGCCAATACAGTTTATTTCCAAGATTCTGTAATTGTACCATTAACATTAATCTCATTAAAAAGAAACATAAATAAAAGTGCAAAAATTAGAATTTAAGCAAAAAAGTGATGGCATGATCTGCTTGCATGTTCACGAAAGGATTCTTCTTTCTATAGACTAAACATGAGTCCTTCCGAACGTTTTGTTTACTCTTATTTTGGATGAGGATCACTGAAGACATCTGATTAATACAAGACAACTCAAAAAGAGACAAGAGGAAATACAGTTGTATAAAACATCTTACAGACCAAACAGTTGTCATTAAAACAGGCAAAACATAAGTCTAAATATAGCTGTTTGTATATTAACAAGTGAAAAGGTCACGGAAGGAAAGGTTATTCACGGTATCAAAAATGCATAACATAAAATACAAAAAAATGACTTTTAAGGAGAAGCTATAAGAATGATTTAGCACTGCAAAGTAAAGGCATGGAACATGCCCAGGCTCAAACTGAACTACACTGGAACAAGAAAAGCCCTGGGGGTCCCTGTGTGGGAGTGGGTCACCCACCCCTTATATGAGTGGAAGTTGGCAAAATGCACTTGATTCACAAAGTAGAGGCAAGGAAGGCATCTCATCATTCATTTAACAAAGTGTCCAGTTTATTACATAGAAACAAAGGTAAATTTATCAAATAGGTTAATATAATATTTGTATTTAGTATAACAGTGGGCTCCCAGAGTCAGTGTTACTGGTGGGCCCTTGACATTGCAGTCTGACACTGTGCACACTAGTGAGAGGATGCGCCTAATTCAGTAAGTGACTTGTGTCTCTTAAGGAATCAGGCACTTCAAAGGTCACCGCAAACGGCCAGTAGCAACATTTGGTGGCAGCGAGCACTGAAGATTCAGTTTGCACAGTAAGGCAGATACTAAGTGCTGAAGATCCCAAGTGTGTGAACGTTAAGACCTACATATCTACTGACCCAGAAGAACAAGAAAAGTTGTCCCCAATATGCACAATACTATATAAATAAGGCACAGACGTTTTGGATTTGATTCTGTGGAACAATAAAACAAATCTGGAACTTTTCTGGCTTATGATTCATTGGTATGTCTGAAGGAGGAAGAATGAAACATAAGTTAAAGAGACTATTAAAGACAGTTATTCCAATCTCCCTAAATGGGTATTGTCAGATAGTGCTTGTAAACATAAGCAATTTGGCAATTTACTGCTTATTAAAATTTTCAGCCATTCTTGAGATATTCACTTTTGTTGTCTTGGAGACAGACCCCTGCTGCTAGACAACAGAACATGTGCAGTGCTTGCAAGCTTTTTATTGAGCTTGTAAACACTGTTTTGAGGCTGGCCAGGATCGATGAAGCGCTGTTACCCCCTAATCTCTGTCTACAGTGAAGTTTGGCAATGGCTCAGTGATTTTCTGGAACTTGCTTCCTCTGGCATTGGAAACCTACAGCATGTGGAGGGAAAGATGGATTCAATCAAATTTCAGAGAATCCTAGAAGAAAACTTCATTTCTTCTGTGAGGAAGTTGAAGCTTGGGTATAATTGGACTTTCCAAAAAGACAGTGGCCCCATGCATATATCAATGTAAACCAGGGCTTGGTTTCAGAAGAAGTCCTGCAAGATTCTGGAGTGGCCATCACTGTCACCTGACTTGCACCCATAAAAATCTTTGTTGACATTTGAAGAAGGTGGTTGGCACACACAAACACAAGAATATGAGGGGCACTGGGGTGGATGGAACTATGAAGGGGCACAGTATAGCAAGCGGCAGTGGGGAGGACATTATGCAGAGGGGCAATGTGGGGGAAATATTTTGGAGAGGGCAGTGTGGGGGGGAATTTTGGAGAGAGGCAGTGTGTGGGAGACTATTGGAGAGGGGAAATGCGGAGGGACATTATGGAGAGAGGCAGTGTGAGGGGGACATTATGGAGTGGGTCAATGTGAGGGACATTATCTAGAGGGTCAGTGTAGGGAGGACATTTTTTGCAAGACGCATAGTAATAGGAATTATTTATTCAGGGGCACAGAGTGGAAGATATTTTTTATGGGGGATTATAATGATACTTTTGTTTGTAAGGACACCATGAGGGGAAATGCTGCAGAAGAATGAAAAAGAGAGAAGTCTGGTGTGAAGAGCTGTGGGTGTGAAATCTCATCATGGCATTGTACTATGACAGAAGAGTAGGAGGCAAAAGAGATGGAAATGAATTCAACCATAAAATATGTCACCTATAAGGTACCTGGATGTAAATGTTTATTTGTGATACTAACTATGTCTCATCAGTACTGTGGTTCTTGTATGGTCTGCACTGTGAAGATGACTGGTAACAACTCCAGGTATCTTCTTAACATTGTTAAGTATATACTCGGAGTTGCAGGTTCAAGTGCTACAAGTGTAAATGGGTCTGACCTGAAACTGCAATTGATCACCATACTAAGCTTGGTGATGTATTCCTGCACTGACAGTGGTTCTAGTGATGTATTCATGTACCGACAGTGGTTCTGGTGATGTACTCCTGTAATGACAATGGTCTTAGTGATGCATTTATTTACTGATGGTGGTTCTAATCTTGTACACTTAACAATCTATAACATGCTTCATATTAAAACTGAAAAATCCTCAGAACTTAGTTATGAGATTATGAGGAAAATTTGGTTAAGTTTCTAATCAGTTTCTGCTCCAACAACGGAATGCAAGTTTGGATGTGTTAACACTGATTTTTTGGAGAGAAAACTCTTCTCAAACAATCAAAACTTGGTTCTGATGATATATCAATCTACTTTTGGTAGTTCTCGTGATGTATTCATGTAAGTACCCATTCAATTTTATTTGCGGCTCTGCGAAATAGTTCAGTATGACTATGTGGCCTTGGACCAAACAATATTGTGCATCCCTGCTTTATTGGATCAGGAAACTCAAAACATGTCAATCAGAGTTTCCTCAGACTAATAGCAATCTATTCTATTATTTCTAAACACTGTTTTTCGGTGATTACTTTGTATCTCCATTCATACTGCACCCACACAAATGATACATCATTTGAAAGGTAAACTTGCCCCCTTCAGCAAGAAAATAGCCAAACAAACCACACATCCACGATATGATCACAAAATACAGTTTAAACATTAATTTTCATAAACCTACAGTAAGGAAAAATTACCAGCAGGTGGCACCACACTACCCCAAAGCACACTACCACAAAGCTGCTTACAGACATCACAAACAAATCCAAACATTTGCCTTGGGGGCTTTCCAGCTTGCCCAGCCTATTTCAGGCACATTGTAGGATTACTTCGCCCCACACACACAAATGGTGAGTCACATATGCAAACACATTTGTAAACATGCACTGCTTTTTCGCTGATTACTTCGCCCCACACACACAAATTATACACCATTTGAAAGGTAAACTTGCCCCCTTCAGCAAGAAAAGAGCCAAACAAACCACACATTCACGATTTTATCACTAAAGACAGTTTAAACATTCATTTTCATAAACCTGCAGAAAGAAGCAATGACCTGCAGGTGGCACCTCAACCAGAAGACATTTTTTGGCCTCTACTTATCAAACCAATATCAAACCAATTTATTGTATTACCAATCTACATATATAAATACCTGTCTGTGTTCATCATCTCATGAAACACATTTACATTTGACCAGTTGCTTTTTCTGAAATTGCCTGCGCCCCCGACGACCAATGTGCGAAAATTTCATACGGGACAAGCTGGTGTTGTAAAACAGAACATCAAGGTGAAAACTTAAAACAAGCAGAGTCTCGTCACTTTCGGAACACCAACCAGAAGCAGCACATTGTACCTCACACAGCACACACGACCCTGAGTGATTTAAAAGGAGTACGAGGGGAATGAATGGAGCTCACCAGACTGCGAGGTGATCAATCGCCGTAGTTGAAATACATGTGGAGTGTGCCGTTTCTGCTGCTGAGGCACAGTTGAGGAAAAAGCACAACTATCCGACATTAAAATGCCAGTTTATTCCAAACGATTAAAAGAAGGGATCCAAGAAAGCCATGTTAAAACCTTATGCATTTATGGTGCAACACATGCGCCCTTAGTCATAGGACATAGGTTTGAATCACATACAAGATATATACAGTACAGACCAAAAGTTTGGACACACCTCATTTAAAGATTTTTCTGTATTTTCATGACTATGAAAATTGTACATTCACACTGAAGGCATCAAAACTATGAATTAACACATGTGGAATTATATACTTAACAAAAAAGTGTGTAAGAACTGAAATTATGTCTTATATTCTAGGTTCCTCAAAGTAGCCACCTTTTGCTTTGACTGTGTTGTGTATAAATATGTGATTCTTCAGATTTTGTATTAGTCTAGCCTGATGAAGAGACCTGAGTAGTCTCGAAAGCTTGCAATTTGTTACCATCTTTTCAGTTAGCCATTTAAAGGTATCAACCACTGAGGACTCTCAATTCTAAATATTTTTCTATCTACTGGCTAACACGGTACTAAGATATACATCTTTCCTGTTGCATAATCTTGGCATTCTCTTGATGAGCTTCAAGAGGTAGTCACCGGAAATGGTCTTCCAACAATCTTGAAGGAGTTCTCAGAGATGCTTAGCACTTGTTAGCCCTTTTGCCTTCACATCTGCGGTCCAGCTCACCCCAAAACATCTCGATTGGGTTTAGGTCTGGTGACTGTGGAGGCCAGGTCATCTGGCGTAGCACCCCATCACTCTCCTTCTTGGTCAAATAGCCCTTACACAGCCTGGAGGTGTGTTTGGGGTAATTGTCCTGTTGAAAAATAAATGATGGTCCAACTGAACGCAAACCGGATGGAATAGCATGCCGCTGCAAGATGCTGTGGTAGCCATGCTGGTTCAGTATGCCTTCAATTTTGAATAAATCCCCAACAGTGTCACCAGCAAAGCACCCCTACACCATCACACCTCCTCCTCCATGCTTCACGGTGGGAACCAGGCATGTAGAGTCCATCCATTCACCTTTTCTGCGTCGCACAAAGACACGGTGGTTGGAACCAAAGATCTCAAATTTGGACTCATCAGACCAAAGCACAGATTTCCACTGGTCTAATGTCCATTCCTTGTGTTCTTTAGCCCAAACAAGTCTCTTTTGCTTGTTGCCTGTCCTTAGTAGTGGTTTCCTAGCAGCTATTTTACCATAAAGGCCTGCTGCACAAAGTCTCCTCTTAACAGTTGTTGTAGAGATGTGTCTGCTGCTAGACCTCTGTGTGGCATTGACCTGGTCTCTAATCTGAGCTGCTGTAAACCTGTGATTTCTGAGGCTTGTGACTCGGATAAACTTATCCTTAGAAGCAGAGGTGACTCTTGGTCTTCCTTTCCTGGGGCGGTCCTCATGTAAGCCAATTTCTTTGCAGCGCTTGATGGTTTTTGCAACTGCACTTGGGGACACTTTCAAAGTTTTCCCAATTTTTCGGACTGACTGACCTTCATTTCTTGAAGTAATGATGGCCACTCGTTTTTCTTTACTTAGCTGCTTTTTTCTTGCCATAATACAAATTCTAACAGTCTATTCAGTAGGACTATCAGCTGTGTATCCACCTGACTTCTGCACAACACAACTGATGGTCCCAACCCCATTTATAAGGCCAGAAATCCCACTTATTAAACCTGACTGGGCACACCTGTGAAGTGAAAACCATTTCCGGTGACTACCTCTTGAAGCTCATCAAGAGAATGCCAAGAGTGTGCAAAGCAGTCATCAACGCAAAAGGTGGCTACTTTGAAGAACCTAGAATATAAGACATAATGTCAGTTGTTACACACTTTTTTGTTAAGTATATAATTCCACATGTGTTACATTCATAGTTTTGATGCCTTCACTGTGAATGTACAATTTTCATAGTCATGAAAATACAGAAAAATCTTTAAATGAGAAGGTGTGTCCAAACTTTTGGTCTGTACTGTATATCGGTGAGTGTTGTGGATAGGCTGGCAATGAGTTCTGAGCAGAAGCTCCCTCTGGTGGTTACAAACGGTACTGGACTGTCCAGTGAAGATTGTGAGGATTGGGAGTCAGGTGTTACTGACTGGTCTTATATAAGGGAGTCGCCTTCCCATCAGGGTTGCCGGTGATCAATTGTTCTGGTCTCAATCCTTGATTCCTGTTTCCTTGGTAGCCTGCTGTGTCGTGTCTGAATCTCCTGCTTACAGATAAGACATTTTCTTCTTTTTGTTTTTGTGCTTGATTTTTGCATTTTGTCCTGCACTTCTGTGGGGGCCTTCAGGGTCCCCTCTGGGGGCTTTTGCCCTCTCAGTTCAGTTCAGCCACTGTTGTTTGTACATTTGCTTTTTCCAGTTTTTTCAGTGGCTGCTGTTTTGATTTTGGTTACACCAGAGAACTAATTTAGGTGGTAGAGGTCGTGTGATCTCAGGTGTTTTTGAAATTAGTAGAGTTGGTGCTTTTCAGGGTTTTTTGGGATTGCAGTAAGTGCCCTTCCTATCCTTTTCTATTTAGTAAGTTTGGGCCCCAACGTTTGCTCATACTATTTTCTGTCTGTGTCAGTATTTCTTCTTGTCTAACCGCCATTACTTGTTTGGGGGCTTTCTATGTTCTTTGGGGATCTGCTCCGGGGCAGATAGCTTTCCTCTTTCTATCTTTAGGTGTAGTTAGTTTCTCAGGCTGTGACGAGGCGTCTAGGACCAACGTAGGAACGCTCCACGGCTGCCTCTAGTTGTGGTGGTTAGTCAGGGTACTGCAATCTCATAGTTTCCAACTGCTCTGGTGTATTGCCTTTTTTACCTGTACTCCTCAGCTACCGAAACATAACAGTATCACCGGCCTAACAAATTGAAAATTATATTGTACTCACAGAAGGGAAAAAAAAATATTGTTAAAGAAAAAAGTTGTCAGAGATTTTTTTTTTTTTCCCTCTGTATCTCTGGGTGCTGGGGAGGATTTTTTCTTTTCTCTCAATGGAGTTTGCACGGTTGTCTGGCCGTGTGGATCAGCTTGCCACTGAGGTTCGGAGTATTGCTACCTATCTTGCTGGGTTGCCTGTTGTGGAACCTAGGATTCCCATGCCAGATTTGTTTTTGGGGGATCGAGCTAAGTTTCTGAATTTCAAAAATAACTGTAAATTGTTTTTTGCCTTAAAATCTAAGTCCTCAGGGAACGCAGCGCAGCAGGTTCAAATTGTCATCTCTCTCCTGCGCGGCGATCCTCAGGATTGGGCTTTTTCCCTGACACCTGGGGATCATGTTTTGAGTGATGTTGAAACATTTTTTCAGGCTTTGGGGTTATTGTACGATGAGCCTAATATCACTGATCAAGCTGAAAAAACTTTGTTGGCATTAAATCAGGGGCTTGAGGACGCTGAGTTATACTGTCAGAGATTCCGTAGGTGGGCAGTCCTGACCAAATGGAATGACGATGCTTTGGCAGCTCTTTTTCGGAAGGGTCTGTCAGATAATGTAAAGGATGTTATGGTAGGATTCCCTGTTCCCTCTGGTCTCAATGATTCTATGTCATTAGCGATTCAAATTGACAGACGTTTGCGTGAGCGGAAAGGTATGCGTGGAATAATGTTGCCTTGTGAACCTGCTTCTGAATCCATGCAGTGTGATAGAGTGGTTTCTGGGGCACAGCGTCATGAATTTCGAAAGCGCAATGGGTTATGTTTCTACTGTGGTGATGCCTCTCATGCTATTTCAGTCTGCCCTAAGCGGGGAAGACGTTTTGCACGCTCAGTTGTCTTGGGTAGTGTTCAGACTAAGTTTTTATTAACTGTTACCCTGATATGCTCTCTGTCCTCATTTTCTGCTCAGGCTTTTGTTGATTCTGGAGCAGCTATTAACCTGATGGATTTTGATTTTGCTAAACATTGTGGGTTTCCCTTGATACCCCTACGGAAGTCTATTCCCCTACTGGGGATCGATTCTACCCCTTAGCAGAATAAACCTCAGTTCTCTACTCAGGTGATAATGAGGGTAGAACCTGATCATCAGGAGAGTTGCAAATTTTTTGTTCTGTATAATCTGCATGACATTATCGCACTGGGTTTCCCTTGGTTACAGTCTCATAATCCTGTTTTGGATTGGAAATCTGTGTCTGTTACCAGTTGGGGCTGCCAATGTGTTAATACCAACACTCCTGTTTTTTCTGCCTCCCCCCAGGCTCAGGATGTTCCTGACTTTTTGATTGATTTTTCTGATGTGTTTAGCGAAAGTAAATCTGCATCCTTGCCTCCCCATAGGAGCTATGACTGCGCTATTGAATTAGTGCCTGGTAGTAAATTCCCTAAAGGTCGCCTTTTTAACTTGTCTGTACCTGAACATGACGCTATGCGGTCTTATATCAAGGAGTCATTGGAGAAGGGTCATATCAGACCATCCTCTTCACCCTTAGGTGCCGGTTTTTTCTTTGTGGCCAAAAAGGATGGTTCATTAAGGCCGTGTATTGATTATCGTCTCTTGAACAATATTACTGTGAAATATCAATATCCGTTACCCTTGATCTCTGATCTGTTTTCCAGGGTGAAAAACGCTACTTGGTTTACCAAGCTTGACCTCAGGGGGGCATATAACCTTATTCGCATTAAGCACGGGGATGAATGGAAGACGGCATTTAATACCCCTGAAGGGCATTTTGAGTACCTTGTGATGCCCTTTGGGCTCACTAATGCTCCTTCTGTCTTCCAGTCCTTCATGAATGACATTTTCAGGGATTTTGTGGATAAATTTCTGATTGTTTATTTGGATGATATCTTGATTTTTTCCAATGACTGGGACTCTCATGTAAAACATGTTCGGACTGTGTTCCAGATTTTGAGAGAGAATGCTCTGTATGTGAAGGGATCAATGTCTTTTTGGCGTTCAGAGGATCTCATTTCTGGGATTCATTTTGTCCCCATCTGTTATTGAAATGGACCCGGTCAAAGTTCAGGCCATCTGTGATTGGGTCCAACCTACTTCATTAAAGGCTCTTCAAAGATTCTTGGGTTTTGCCAATTTTTATCGTAAATTTATTGGTAATTTCTCTGTTATTGTTAAACCATTAACTGATTTGACCAAGAAGGGTTCTGATGTGGTGAATTGGCCTCCTGAGGCAGTCTCTGCATTTCAGGAACTTAAGCAGAGATTCACTTCTGCTCCTGTTCTACGGCAGCCTGATGTTTCTCTACCATTTCAGGTGGAGGTTGATGCCTCTGAAATTGGGGCAGGTGCCGTTTTGTCCCAAAGAGATCCAGAGACCTCTAAAAGTAACCCTTGTGCCTTTTTCTCTCGAAAATTTTCTCCCACTGAACGTAATTATGACGTGGGTAATCGGGAGTTATTAGCCATGAAGTGGGCTTTTGAAGAGTGGAGACATTGGCTGGAGGGAGACAAACATCAGGTGGTGGTCCTTACGGACCATAAGAATCTAGTTTATCTGGAATCTGCCAAGCGACTTAATCCTAGACAGGCCAGGTTGGCCTTGTTTTTTCACACGTTTTAATTTTGTGGTTTCATTTCTTCCTGGCACTAAAAATGTTAAGGCGGATGCCCTCTCGAGGAGTTTCCTGGCAGACTCTCCTGAGTTATCTGATCCTTCTGTTATTTTGAAAGAAGGTGTAGTTCTTTCCGCCATCTCGCCCAATTTGAGACTGGCTCTGGAGGGGTGTCAGGAGGATAAGCCGAGCGCTGCCCTGTTGGGAAATTGTTTGTCCCGGACCAGTGGAAAAAGAGTGTAATGTCTGAGATTCATTGTTCCGGTTGGCCGGTCATCCCGAATTTTTGGTGCCTGAGACTTGGTTAGTCGGTCCTTTTGGTGGCCTACCTTGTCTCGTGATGTCAGGGAGTTTGTGCAGTCCTGCGGGACTTGCTCTCGCTCCAAGCCTTGCTCTCGTTCTAGTGGTTTGTTGATGCCATTACCTGTGCCCAAGAGACCATGGACCCATATCTCTATGGATTTCATTTCCGACCTCCCTGTTTCTCAGAGAATGACCGTCATCTGGGTGATTTGCGATAGGTTTTCCAAGATGATACATCTTGTGCCATTACCTAAGTTACCTTCCTCCTCTGAATTGGTGCCTTTGTTCCTTCAGCACGTGGTTCGTTTACACGGCATTCCTGAGAACATTGTGTCTGACAGAGGAGTCCAGTTTGTTTCCAGATTTTGGAGGACCTTTTGTTCTAAAATTGGTGTTCAATTGTCTTTCTCCTCGGCGTTTCATCCTCAGACCAATGGTCAAACTGAGAGAACAAACCAGACATTGGAGACTTATCTAAGATGCTTTGTGTCTGCTGATCAGGATGACTGGGTCTCTTTTTTGCCTTTGGCTGAGTTTGCTCTTAATAATATGGCTAGCTCTGCCACTTTGATGTCTCCATTTTTCTGTAATTCTGGGTTTCACCCTCGATTTTCTTCAGGACAGACAGAGGCTTCTGTCTGTCCAGGTGTTGACTCTGTTGTGGAGCGTATGCAACAGATTTGGGACCAGGTAGTGGAGAGCTTGTCCCTCTCTCAGGAGAGGGCCCAGCGGTTTGCTAACCGGCATAGGACTGATGGTCCTCGGTTTAACCCCTCTCTGCCATCAGACGTACTATTCCGTCCATGTGACCCTGGACCTAATTCCCATGGACGGAATAGTACGTCATGGGCGATCAGCTGCGCTCCCGGGGGGAGCGCAGCTGATCGCCGCCGGGTGTCAGCTGATTATCACAGCTGACACCCGTGACTGTGTGTCAGGAGTGGTCACGGACCGCTCCCGGCACATTAACCCTTGGCACACCGCGATCAAACATGATCGCGGTGTACCCGGGGCACAGGGGAGGATCGCGCAGGCAGGGGGCTCCCTGCGCGCTCCCCTGAGACCCTCAGAGCAGCGCGATGTGTCGCGCTGTTCAGAGGGTCCGTCCTCCCTCCAGGTCCCCGGATCCAAGATGGCGCCGGGGTCCTGCAGGGAGGCGGCTTCCTCAGTGCCTGCTGAGAGCAGGCGCTGGGGAAGCCTGCAGCAGTGCCAGAGCGATCGCTGGTGTGACAGAGTGCTGTGCACACTGTCACACCAGCGATCTGCTAAAATACAGTGATGTCCCACCCTGGGACAAAGTAAAAAAGTAAAAAAAGTAAAAATAAAAAGTGTAAAAAAAAATCATAAAAAAAAAAAAAATATTCCCCAATAAATTCATTTTTTCCTGTAAATAAAAAAAACAAAACAATAAAAGTACACATATTTGGTATCGCCGCGTCCGTAACGACCCCCCCTATAAAACTGTCCCACTAGTTAACCCCTTTAGTGAACCCCTTAAAAAAAAAAAAAAAACCGAAGCAAAAAATCAATGCTTTATCATCATACCGCCGAACAAAAAGTGAAATAACACGCGATCAAAAAGACCGATATAAATAAACATGATACCACTGAAAACGTCATCTTGTCCCGCAAAAAACAAGCCATCACACAGCATCATGAGCGAAAAAATAAAAAAGTTATAGCTCGCAGAATAAAGCGATGCAAAAATAATGATTTTTTATATAAAATTGTTTTCATTCTATAAAAGCGCCAAAACCTAAAAAAATGATATAAATGAGGTATCGCCGTAATCGTACTGACCCGAAGAATAAAACTGCTTTATCAATTTTACCACGCGCGAACGGTATAAACGCCTCCCCCAAAAGAAATTCATGAATTGCTGATTTTTGTTCATTCTAACTACCCAAAAATCGAAATAAAAAGCGATCAAAAAACGTCACGTGCTCAAAAATGGTACAAATAAAAACGTCAACTCGTCCCGCAAAAAATAAGACCTCACATGACTCTGTGGGCCAAAATATGCAAAAATTATAGCTCTCAAAATGTGGTGATGCAAAAAACTATTTTTTGCAATAAAAAGCGTCTTTTAGCGTGACAGCTGCCAATCACAAAAACCCGCTATAAATAGTAAATCAAACCCCCTTTATCACCCCCTTAGTTAGGGAAAAATAATAAAATTAAAAAAATGTATTTATTTCCATTTTCCCGTTAGGGTTAGGGTTGCGGCTAAAGTTAGGGTTAGGGTTGGCGCTAACGTTAGTATTAGGGTTAGGGTTGGTGCTAACGTTAGGATTAGGGTTGGGATTAGGGTTATGGGTGTGTTAGGGTTAGGTTTGTGGTTAGGGTTGGGACTAGGGTTATTGGTGTTTGGGGTTAGGGTTGGAGTTAGAATTGGGGGGTTTCTGCTGTTTAGGCACATCAGGAGCTCTCGAAATGTGACATGGCGTCTGATCTCAATTCCAGCCAATTCTGCGTTGAAAAAGTCAAATGGTGCTCCTTCACTTCTGAGCTCTGCCATGCGCCCAAACAGTAGTTTACCCCACATATGGGGTATCAGCATACTTGGACCCCAAGAGTTATTGTGCAATTTGGCCTATTTCTCCTGTTACCCTTGGGAAAATAAAAAACTGGGGGTGACAAAATCATTTTTGTAAAAAAAAAATGATTTTTTTGTTTTTACGGCTGTATGTTATAAAACTTCTGTGAAGTACTTGGGGCTTCATAGCGCTAACCACACTTCTAGATAAGTTCCTTGTGGGGTCTATTTTCCAAAATGGGGTCACTTGTGGGGGGTTTCCACTGTTTAGGCGCATCAGGGGCTCTCCAAATGCGACATGACGCCCCCAGACCATTCCATCAAAGTCTGTAATCCAAAACGTCACTACTTCCCTTCCGAGCCCCGACGTGTGCCCATACAGTAGTTTTCTCCCACATATTGGGTATCAGCGTACTCAGGACAAATTGGACAACAACTTTTGGGTCCAATTTCTCCTGTTACCCTTGTGAAAATAAAATATTGGGGGCGAAAAAATCATTTTTGTAAAAAAAAAAAAGGATTTTTTATTTTTACGGCTGTACGTTATAAACTTCTGTGAAGCACTTCGGGGTTCAAAGTGCTCACCACACATCTAGATAAGTTCCTTGTGGGGTCTATTTTCCAAAATGGGGTCACTTGTGGGGGGTTTCCACTGTTTAGGCGCATCAGGGGCTCTCCAAATGCGACATGACTCCCCCAGACCATTCCATCAAAGTCTGCAATCCAAAACGTCACTACTTCCCTTCCGAGCCCCGACGTGCGCCCATACAGTAGTTTACTCCCACATATTGGGTATCAGCGTACTCAAGACAAATTGGACAACAACTTTTGGGGTCAAATTTCTCCTGTTACCCTTGTGAAAATAAAATATTGGGGGCTAAAAAATCATTTTTGTAAAAAAAAAAATAATTTTTTTATTTTACGGCTGTACGTTATAAACTTCTGTGAAGCACTTTGGGGTTCAAAGTGCTCACCACACATCTAGATAAGTTCCTTGAGGGGTCTAGTTTCCAAAATGGTGTCATTTGTGGGGGGTTTCCACTGTTTAGGCAGATCAGGAGCTCTCCAAACACGACATGGCATCCAGCCAATTCTGCGTTGAAAAAGTCAAACGGCGCTCCTTCCCTTCCAAACTCTGCCATGCACCCAAACAGTGGTTTACCCCAACATATGGGGTATCAGCACACTCAGGACAAATTGCACAATAACTTTTGGAGTCTTGTTTCCCTTGGGAAAATAAAAATTGGGGTGAAAAGATCAATTTTGTGGAAAAAATATAATTTTTTAATTTTACGGCTCTACGTTATAAACTTGTGAAGCACTTGGGGGTTCAAATTGCTCACCAAAGATCTAGATAAGTTCCTTAGGGGTCTAGTTTCCCAAATGCGGTCACTTGTGGGGGGTTTCCACTGTTTAGGCACATCAGGAACTCTCCAAATGCAACATGGCGTCCAATCTCAATTCCAGCCAATTTTGGTTGGAAAAAGTCAAATAGTGCTCCTTCCATTCCGAGCTCTGCCATGCGCCCAAACAGTGGTTCCCCCCCACATATGGGGTATCAGCGTACTCAGGACAAATTGGACAACAAATTTTGTGGTCCAATTTCTCCTGTTACCTATGGGAAAATAAAAAATTAGTGACTAAGAGATAATTTTTGTGGGAAAAAAATAGGATTTTTTATTTTCATGCCCGGGCATTATAAACTTGTGTGAAGCACTTGGGGGTTCAAAGTGCTCACCAAAGATCTAGATAAGTTCCTTAGGGGGTCTAGCTTCCAAAATGGGGTCACTTGTGGGGGGTTTCCACTGTTTAGGCTCATCTGGGGCACTACAAACGGAACATGACCCCCATCAATGTTTGCATTCCAAAACGTTACTGCTTCTTTTCCAAGCCCTGCCGTGCGCCCAAACAGTTTCCCCCCCACATATGGGGTATCAGCGTACTCAGGACAAATTGGACAACAAGTTTGGGGTCCAATTTCCTTGGGAAAAATCAAAAATTTGGGACTAAAAAAATCATTTTTGTGGAAAATTGTTTTTTTTTTTTTTCACACCCAGGCATTATAAACTTTTGTGAAACACTTTTGGGTTCAAAGTGCTCACAACAGATCTAGATAAGTTCCTTAGGGGGTCTAGTTTCCAAAATGGTGTCACTTGTGGGGGTTTCCACTGTTTAGGCGTATCAGGGGCTCTCCAAACACGACATGGCGTCCAATCTCAATTCCAGCCAATTTTAGTTTGAAAAAGTCAAACGGCGCTCCTTCCCTTACGAGCTCTGCCGTGTGCCCAAACAGTGGTTTTCCCCCACATATGGGTATTGGCGTACTCAGGAGAAATTGCACAACAACTTTATCTGTCCATTTTCTCCTTTTACCCTTGTGAAAATAAAAAAAAGTTTGTAAAAGATCATTTTTGTGGCTAAAAAGTTAAATATTAATTTTTTCCATCCACGTTGCTTCAGCTCCTGTGAAGCACCTGAAGGGTTAATAAACTTCTTGAATGTAGTTTTGAGTACCTTGAGGGGTGCAGTTTTTATAATGGTGTCACTTTTGGGTATTTTCTGCCATATAGACCCGTCAAAGTGACTTCAAATGTGAGGTGGTCCCTAAAAAAATGGCTTTGTAAATTTTGTTGTAAAAATGAGAAATCACTGGTCAACTTTTAACCCTTCTAATTTCCTAACAAAGAAAAATTTTGGTTCCAAAATTGTGCTGATGTAAAGTAGACATGTGGGAAATGTTATTTATTAACTATTTTGTGTGACATATTTCTCTGTTTTAAGGGAAAAAAAATTCAAAGTTTGAAAATTGCAAAATTTTTAAAATTTTCGCCATATTTGCGTTTTTTTCAAAAATAAACGCAAGTTATATCGAAGAAATTTTACCACTAACATGAAGTACAATATGTCACGAGAAAACAATCTCTGAATCGCGAAGATCCGTTGAAGCGTTCCAGAGTTATAACCTCATAAAGAGACAGTGGTCAGAATTGTAAAAATTGGCCCGGTCATTAACGTGCAAACCACCCTTGGGGGTGAAGGGTTAAAGTAGGGGACTTGGTCTGGTTGTCCTCAAGAAATATTCCTATGAGAGTGGCATCTCCTAAATTTAAGCCTAAGTTCATTGGACCTTATAAGATCATGGAGATTCTTAATCCTGTTTCTTTTCGTTTGCTTCTTCCAGGGACATTTAAGATCCATAACGTGTTCCACAAGTCCTTGTTGAAGAGGTTTGTTGAGCCAGTGGTTCCTACTACTGTGCCTCCTGACCCTGTTTTGGTTGAGGGCAATCTGGAGTATGTGGTTGAGAAAATATTGAATTCTCGTTTTTCTAGACGGAAACTCCAGTATTTGGTTAAATGGAGAGGTTATGGTCAGGAGGACAATTCTTGGGTGTTTGCTTCGGACATCCATGCTAGGAGACTCATCCGTGCGTATCATAGAACTCATCCTGACCGACCTGGTTGCTCAAATGAGGGTTCGGTGACCCCTCCTCAAGGGGGGGGTACTGTTGTGAATAGGCTGGAAATGAGTTCTGACAGAAGCTCCCTCTGGTGGTTACAAACGGTACTGGACTGTCCAGTGAAGATTGTGAGGATTGGGAGTCAGGTGTTACTGACTGGTCTTATATAAGGGAGTCGCCTTCCCATCAGGGTTGCCGGTGATCAATTGTTCTGGTCTCAATCCTTGATTCCTGTTTCCTTGGTAGCCTGCTGTGTCGTGTCTGAATCTCCTGCTTACAGATAAGACATTTTCTTCTTTTTGTTTTTGTGCTTGATTTTTGCATTTTGTCCTGCACTTCTGTGGGGGCCTTCAGGGTCCCCTCTGGGGACTTTTGCCCTCTCAGTTCAGTTCAGCCACTGTTGTTTGTACATTTGCTTTTTCCAGTTTTTTCAGTGGCTGCTGTTTTGATTTTGGTTACACCAGAGAACTAATTTAGGTGGTAGAGGTCGTGTGATCTCAGGTGTTTTTGAAATTAGTAGAGTTGGTGCTTTTCAGGGTTTTTTGGGATTGCAGTAAGTGCCCTTCCTATCCTTTTCTATTTAGTAAGTTTGGGCCCCAACGTTTGCTCATACTATTTTCTGTCTGTGTCAGTATTTCTTCTTGTCTAACCGCCATTACTTGTTTGGGGGCTTTCTATGTTCTTTGGGATCTGCTCCGGGGCAGATAGCTTTCCTCTTTCTATCTTTAGGTGTAGTTAGTTTCTCAGGCTGTGACGAGGCGTCTAGGACCAACGTAGGAACGCTCCACTGCTGCCTCTAGTTGTGGTGGTTAGTCAGGGTACTGCAATCTCATAGTTTCCAACTGCTCTGGTGTATTGCCTTTTTTACCTGTACTCCTCAGCTACCGAAACATAACAGGTGAGCACCAATCACGTGCACAAATACTAATTGCGTTAAGAAACAAAGGTTGTGCTCTGTATCCACCCTGAGTGAAGGAGGTTGCATCTTGTACCTGTGCTACTGCTTATTAACTCCACACAATTCGATGAGCATTAACATTTATTTTTTCTGTTCTATTCAGAGAATACTCGAGTCTTATCATTCTATTGGCATTTGCCATGTGAAATATTATCCTCACAAATATTTCCTTACCTTTCAGTTTCAGTTTGGTGAAATGTATTGTTGCGATATTATAGTTCACTGATATCTTTTTACATTGGTACCCACTCTAAATCATAAACCCTTTTGTAACTTTAAAATAATCTGTACAAGAATATCAATTCATCTTTTCTAATTGACTCAAATAAGATTTAGCCTTCTCTTTGTTCTTCTAGGTTCTTTGGCCAATATATGCAGATATTCCACATTATACATGTTTTATGAATATCTATCTTATATGGTTCTTTGCTACATGGCACAGGTTTAACTTTCATTGTATCTTCCACAATTGTGAGCTGAATCAATGGCATATTTTTCGTCACTCTTTTTATTGTTTTTTATATACTGTATATGTCCGTTTGGCCTTTTGGGTTTTCATATTGATGTTCTGTTTTATAACATTGCAGTTTAGTCTGAGGAAGGTATGATTAACTGAAACGTCACATGTTTTGGAATTGCTGAACCAATAAAGCATTGATTCTTCATTAATGCATACTGTTGGAGTGCTGGATTTTTTCTTCACATTTTGGCCTATTTTGTAGGCTGTAAGTTAGACTTAGCACAAGATAAGGCATGTAATGTATTTAGAAATTTAGTAATTTGTCTTTTTAACTAATTTGAAGAATTGGACTAAATTGCAACAACGTTCTTTATTTTAGGCAGGTTATCATACTTTTTTTTTTGTTCAGAACCAAGGCTATTGTTCCATAACCTCTATTTTCACCCAGCCAATAACAGGCATTTTAAAAGTGTATTAAAACATAGATTTCATTAAATTCCTCTCGGCTCCATAAAATTGTGTTTCATAAATTAAAAAACTTGTCTAATCTTTCTTTAGATAAACACTGGATGACCAAATCACAAACTATTGGGAAAGCGTGAGTTACGGTTTTATGATCATGCTGAGACTTCATCAATCTATTGTAAGGCTCTATTATATATCACAACAAGCAGATTCCATTTCTATCACTATGGAGGTCCTTCATGTTAGACTTGGGTGCTTTCCAGAGAAGGAAAGATAAAGCAAGAGTCTTCTTTTGTTATACTACACTGAAGGAATAACACTGAGAAGAGAGGAGGTAAAAGTATGACATGGCATGTGGTCTACATTACAGCCCGCAGACATATTTTTTCAAGCTTTAACTTTTGAGAAGTTCTTTTTGGCTTTTCCCATCCTTAAAACTATCTATATATTAAGCATGAATCCATATAATAATAATAATAAATTGAAGACTTTCAGATATAAAATAGAATTAGAAACAAAAGGATAAAAGGAGAAATCCCAATAACTAAACAAAAAGCAACACACATCAACTAAGCAAAAGCAGGAAGAGGAGCATAATTTGCCTTTTCTTGACGATTCATAATAATTACCATTGTCACAAGCAATCTTTTATGGATCATATAACACACTGTAAAAAATCATTTTACATGATTTTTACTGTTCTGTCTATTCAAGGTTTGGTCTCATGAAGACAACCCCTGTCTATATCAGAAAGAGGGAAGAGAAGCGCCTATGGCTAATGCTCTGGCAAACTCCAGCTGTCCTCATATTACATAGATAGCGGTTACTCTGAATGACCCTAATGTAATACTAAATTTTCCCCACAGTGATAGCTGCAGGGGAAATGTTTGCCTGGAATAGCATTAATGGGAACTTGTCACATTATTCATGCTGCCTGAACCACAGGCCACGTGGATCAGAGAGCAACTCCTATTTTACATGGGCTTTACTCTGAAACACTGTGACAGTCGGGTCCAAGGTGTGTGTGTCCACTGACTTATTCCTGCCCACTCAACTAGACTGACAGGTCTCTCCCTATCTGTGTATAAGTAAAGAATTGTCGATCTATTTGAGTACGGCAACGACACTATAATCATTGTGTAATTTCCCTGTAAAATTTATGTTATTTGGCAATTTTGAATTGTGGCAGATCTGCTCATCTCTAGAAAATACCTTTATCACATGAATCCATGTGACAAAGGTATTTTCTAGAGATGAGCAGATCCGCCACAATTCAAAATTGCCAAATAACATAAATTTTACAGGGAAATTAATTTGATGCAATTTTAATGTTCCATATTATGCTCCAGTGTCTCTCCAAAAAAAGGGGCAGCGCGCAAACATAGTAAAGTGCTCCTAGCCAATGGCTGGGAGGCATTTAATAACAGAGCATATGAACAAGTTGGCTCCCAGCGAATAGCTGTGAGGAATCTTGTACTGTATATAAAGCACTCTCCCCTACGGGGAGGTGCCAAGCAATAAAGCGAATCATTAGTGAGTGAGGTGGTCTCCTAGTGAGTTCTGTGGTCCCCTGGTCCTGGTATGGCCAGTGTCCTGAACCCGAAGTCCCTGGTCTTTGTGCAGCCAGTCCTGAACGCGATGTCCCTGGTCCTGATGTGGCCAGTCCTGAACCCAAAGTCCCTGGTCCTAGTGCAGCCAGTGCCTGAACCTCATGCCCCGGTTCGAGTGCGGCCAGTCCCTGAATCAGTATCCGAGACCTGTGTGTCTGAATATGTGCCTATCTGAGTACCCCGTATAACCGGATTGCTACAACCAGTCTCCGAATCAACCCTGTCTAAGACTCCGTGTCAGTAATCATTCTGCAGAGGATCCAGAACCTGTTAGTCTGAAAGGAGCTCTAGTCCTATCCGTGTTTGTGTACCTGATCCCTGGTGTCAGCAGCTGCAGTACCAGGGACTACCTCGGAGTGCTACCTGGCGGCTACCTTCAACCAAGTCTGACTCCATCAGGAGCTCCAGTGAACAACTGTTAGCCGCTTAGCTACGCCCCTCCTAGGTAGGTCCGGCCTCGTGGACATTGGGTCTGCAAAAATATGTGCGTTACCTGCATGCATAACAGTTTGCTTGGCCGTGGGCCTCACTGATCCCCAGTCCTCACTGCGCTCTGAGCTGTGTCGGCAGCTGAGTTAACAGCGAAAGAGCCAGGAAAAAATGTTGATCCAACTGCAGACATTAGATGCCCAATTGGAAGTCCTAATGTCAGTTGTGCCAGCGCAAGTTGCAGTACCTATGGCTGTGCCTATTCAACCTGAAACTTATGCCACTGGAGTGAAACCAGTCATGTTTGATCTGCCATGGTACTGTGGGGATCAGAAGCAGTCCCTGGCAGGACAGAGAGGGTATGGCCAGGTTTTATAAGAAGAATTAACTATCACATCAGAACCAACTGCAAAGGAACTGCATGTGTATGACCATCATAGAGTCGTTAATGTAACGGGTCTGGTGGGTGGAACTACTGACGAGACAGGTCAGGTTGGTGGAACCACAAAGCTTTATTATACAAGAGATTTTACTTGTAAGAGAGCGGGTGGCACCTGGGAAAAGGGCAGGGATTCACGGCAGAGGATATAGGTAGTTTCTGGACAGGCAGGTTTGTCACAGCAAGTGACCAAGGAAGTCTCTGGGCAGGCAGGTTGTAACGGTAAGTAACCGAGGCAGTCTCTGGACAGGCAGGTTGTCACGGCAAGTGACCAAGGCAGTCTTTGGGACAGGCAGGTTGTCACGGCAAGTGACCAGGCAGTCTCTGGGCAGGCAGGTTGTCACGGCAAGTGACCAGGCAGGCAGGTTGTCACAACAAGTGACCAGGCAGACTCTGGGCAGGCAGGTTGTCATGGCAAGTGACCAGGCAGTCTCTAGACAGGCAGGTTGTCACAGCAAGTGACCAGGCAGGCTCTAGACAGGCAGGTATATACGACCTGATATGGTGGAGCCTCCAGGTAGGCTGCAGTCGGATGGCAGATGATCGCTCCCAGGTGAGCAGGCAAGAGCCGGGGATCTCTGCAGATGATGTCCGAACTTCCGGATGGAGCTGCAGTCGGATGGCAGATGATCGCTCCCAGGTGAGCAGGCAAGAGCCGGGATCTCTGCAGATGATGTCCGAACTTCTGGATGGAGCTGCAGTCGGATAGCAGATGATCGCTCCTAGGTGAGCAGGCAAGAGCCGAGGATCTCTGCAGATGACGTCCGAACCTCTGGATGGAACTGCAGACGGATGGCAGACAGGCAAGCCGACAGGTAACAGGCAGGTAACTGGAATCAGGAGCTGATGGCTGAAACAGAGTTAGACTGCACAGGAACAACATTGCTCGGGCACCTACATTAAGGAGGAAGCCCTTAATATAGGGTGGAGTCCTCCAGCATTGGCTGGAGACTGATTTGGAAAATGCGCGCGGCTCCTTTAAGAGCGGGGGAGGGTGCGGGCGCGCGCCCTAAGGCCAGTAGCAGGGAAGGAGCGCGCGGGACCAGCAGGGCGGAAGGAGGACGCCATAGGCGCAGAGGGGCTGGGAGCACTGAGGACGCTGAGCGCAGGTGAGGAGAGCGACGTCCCTGTCTGGCAGCAGGCAGGGACGCAGGCGCTACAGTACCCCCCCCTCTAGGCCCCCCCTTCTTTAGGCCAGAAAGAAATTTAGCTAGGATAAGAGGGGCATGGATGTTCTCCCGAGGCTCCCAGGTTCTCTCCTCAGGACCAAACCCCTTCCAATCCACCAAAAAATAAGTCTTTCTTCCTACCCTTTTTGTGGCCAGAATGTTCTCTACCTCAAATTCATCATCAGCAGACACTGGAGCAGGAGGTGTACCTGTAGACTTAAAAAAAGAGTTAAGAACCACAGGTTTGAGGAGAGATACATGAAAAGAATTAGGAATTCTCAAATTGGCCGGGAGTTTCAATTTATAGGACACCGGATTGATCTGACTGATGATCTCAAAAGGACCGATAAACCGAGGACCTAACTTGTAGGACGGAATTTTGAGTCGAACATATTTGGACGAAAGCCAGACTTTGTCCCCAGGACGGAATTGAGGAGGATCCAGACGTTTTTTGTCAGCATGTCTTTTCATGCGCTCGGATGACTGAATGAGTGCGGACCGGGTACTCTCCCAGATGGAGGAGAATTCTCTAACCAGAGATTCCGCAGCTGGATTGTCCACAGAGATGGAAACAGGGACAGGGATCCGAGGGTGCAAGATGGGAAAATTTTTTTTTACGGGTGATCTCTTTGGCTCGTTCCTGGAACCGTAGATCAATTCGATTGGCAAGATTTATTAAATCATCTAGAGAGGTTGGAACGTCCCGACCGGCAAGTTCGTCTTTAATACGGCCGGACAGACCCTCCCAAAAGACCGAAATTAGAGCTTCATTGTCCCAAGCTAGTTCTGAGGCTAAAGTCCGGAACCGTATGGCATATTGACCAACGGTGAGACTCTCCTGACGGAGACGCAGCAGAGATGATGCAGAGGAAGTCTTCCGTCCAGGTTTGTCGAATACCTTCCGGAAGGCCGAGAGAAAAGCAGGCAGGTCAGATACCAGAGGATCCTCTCTCTCCCAGAGAGGATTAAGCCAGGCCAGGGCTTCTCCGGTGAGATGGGACATGATGAAGGCAATTTTGGCCCGGTCAGAGTTAAACTGGTGTGCCAGGAGTTCAAAATGCAGGGTGCACAGATTAATGAAACCCCGAGCCAGAGCAGGATCGCCTCCAAACCTAGGAGGAGCTGACAGTCGGGGTCCGGGAATGGAAACCACGGAATTGGGAATCAGCGGGACTGACGGATTATGAGTCATGGCTCCAGCGATGGTTGCAAGTGATGATTTCAGAGTGTCCAGACGGGATTTGACGTTCCGCAGGTGACCCAGGATGGTCTCCTGTTGAGACCTCTGGCGAGACAGCTCATGACACAGTTCCGGGAGTGAAGGGGTTTGGGTGCCACCGGTTCCATGGCCCGAGCAAACTGTAACGGGTCTGGTGGGTGGAACTACTGACGAGACAGGTCAGGTTGGTGGAACCACAAAGCTTTATTATACAAGAGATTTTACTTGTAAGAGAGCGGTGGCACCTGGGAAAAGGGCAGGGATTCACGGCAGAGGATATAGGTAGTTTCTGGACAGGCAGGTTTGTCACAGCAAGTGACCAAGGAAGTCTCTGGGCAGGCAGGTTGTAACGGTAAGTAACCGAGGCAGTCTCTGGACAGGCAGGTTGTCACGGCAAGTGACCAAGGCAGTCTTTGGGACAGGCAGGTTGTCACGGCAAGTGACCAGGCAGTCTCTGGGCAGGCAGGTTGTCACGGCAAGTGACCAGGCAGGCAGGTTGTCACAACAAGTGACCAGGCAGACTCTGGGCAGGCAGGTTGTCATGGCAAGTGACCAGGCAGTCTCTAGACAGGCAGGTTGTCACAGCAAGTGACCAGGCAGGCTCTAGACAGGCAGGTATATACGACCTGATATGGTGGAGCCTCCAGGTAGGCTGCAGTCGGATGGCAGATGATCGCTCCCAGGTGAGCAGGCAAGAGCCGGGGATCTCTGCAGATGATGTCCGAACTTCCGGATGGAGCTGCAGTCGGATGGCAGATGATCGCTCCCAGGTGAGCAGGCAAGAGCCGGGGATCTCTGCAGATGATGTCCGAACTTCTGGATGGAGCTGCAGTCGGATAGCAGATGATCGCTCCTAGGTGAGCAGGCAAGAGCCGAGGATCTCTGCAGATGACGTCCGAACCTCTGGATGGAACTGCAGACGGATGGCAGACAGGCAAGCCGACAGGTAACAGGCAGGTAACTGGAATCAGGAGCTGATGGCTGAAACAGAGTTAGACTGCACAGGAACAACATTGCTCGGGCACCTACATTAAGGAGGAAGCCCTTAATATAGGGTGGAGTCCTCCAGCATTGGCTGGAGACTGATTTGGAAAATGCGCGCGGCTCCTTTAAGAGCGGGGAGGGTGCGGGCGCGCGCCCTAAGGCCAGTAGCAGGGAAGGAGTGCGCGGGACCAGCAGGGCGGAAGGAGGACGCCATAGGCGCAGAGGGGGCTGGGAGCACTGAGGACGCTGAGCGCAGGTGAGGAGAGCGACGTCCCTGTCTGGCAGCAGGCAGGGACGCAGGCGCTACAGTTAACCTCTTCAGCACCAAAGGAAATCAAATTAATTTAACATGGGATCCAAACACACAGGCTAAATGGAAGATCCATGATTCAAAATACGCAGCTATCTTCTGCCTCCACCTTTCCCAGGTTGGCATGACACACTCACACACACAGTTATGTCATATGCCGGATCCTTGACTTTGATGCGGGTTCGCACATCGATCCTGCATCTTTCCTGACATATGATGGTATGTGTTATTCAGCCATCATCTGCCTCTAACAGCTACAAGTGGAGGGGAGCTCTGTCCACCACTTTTAGCCCGATAAGTGCCATTGTTAATCGTTGACGACGGCATTTAACACGCACCGACAGAGAGGTGTGTCATTCCGTATGCGCATCGGCGCACCTGTGATGTGATCGTGGGGTGCCGATGGGTTACCATGACAGCCAGAGGTCTGCTGCTGACCCCCGTGCCTGTCATTACAATACTCCTGTGAAAATTAGCGTTTAGTTGGCATTCATGGATCATGAATTTTGCTACACACAGTTGTACTATTGCTGTATATAGTAGAAAAAAAATCAGATAATCGCAGGCTTAATTCCCTGAAGCCATTAACAGGTACTGTAGAAAGTGAAAAAAAGGTTTTAAAAACATGAAAAAAGCATAAAAGTACAAATAATTCCCCCTTTTCCACCATTAATAATACAAATTAAAAAATACAAAAATTTTTATCGCTGCATCTGTAAATGTCTGATCCAACAAAATATAAAATAAATAAAATAAATTAATCTGACTGGTAAACAGCGTAAAGAAAAAAATATTGAAAAGCCAGAATTACATTTTTATAGGCCACCGCAACATTGCAATAAAATACAAGGAGATGCGATCAAAACATTACATCTACTCCAAAATGGTATCATATAAAACGTCAGCTCAGGGTACAAAAAATAAGCCTTCACCCAACCTCCTCAACCAAAAATTAAAATGTTAGAGGTCTCGGGAAATAGTGAGACAAGCAAAAAAATTTGAAGCAAATTTCCAAATCTTTTTTCACCACTTAAAAAAAAATTATACATGTTTGGTATCTGTGTAATCGTACTGAACTGGAGAATCATATTGCCAGGTCAGTTTAATTGTATAGCAAACATGGTAAATAAAAAAAAAACAAAAAAAACCTATTGTGGAATAGCATCTTTTTTGCAATTTCAATGCACTTGGAATTTTCTTCCCGCTTTCTAGTGCATCACATGATAAAATGAATGATGTAATTCAAAAGTACAACTTATCCCACAAAAAACAAGCCCTCACACAGTTATGTGGATGGAAAATTAAAAAAGTTGTGACTCTTGAAAGAAGGAGAGGAAAACATGCAAAAATGGAAACTAGCTCGGCCATGTAGTGGATAAATGATAAGCACATGGCATTGTTCCATTGCATTGAAAAATATCAAACCTTTATGTAAATTCAAAAATAAAAAATATGGATCTGGGAAACTTAAAAAATACTGCATCCTGAAAGCCTAAAAATTAACAGGTATAGTTAGTATCATGTCGGCGTTCAGGCTTCTTTTTTTTTGGTATTGTTATAGGAACAGAAAAATGGAACTCCCAAAAGAAATGCATCTGTCACATGACAAAGACAAATGGTGATGGACAGGACCAACTGAACATAATCAGATCTTTTTAGGTTCTGTTAGGGTGTCTATCTTTTTAACGTAGCGTGCTGCACCTGTTCTTCCAGGAAATATGATGGAACTTACAACTACATGAATGTGAACTTATCCTGAGCATTGAACTTCAGAGTGGGCCCCTGGTGTAGGTTCTACTGGTGGGCCCTAGGCACGTCAGTCCGACACTGACTAGGAGTGGTATCTGGCGGCCACCTGCAGCCAAGCCTGACTCCACCATCAGGAGCTCCAGTGAAAACCTGGTAGCCGCAAGTGCCACCTGCGTGCACAACAAAACCCTTTAGATTTGTTTCTATATAAGAATATGGAAGTAACCTTTTAATGAGTTAAAGCAATTTTAACATTTTACCATTTTAGCAAAAGATCATCAATTGAATACAATATTTTGAAAGCTTTGAAAGGAAACCTACGGGCTCCTCTCAGATGGACAACCTCATGCATGTAATGTGTATACCTTCACATTATCATATCCCACCTATGAAACCATTGTAATATTTCACAAGCAGCATGTATTCTCAATAGCATTAGCTGAAAAAAGCTAAATTGAGTCATTTCCTAATCCTGCCCGACACAGAGACGACTTTCAGCAAAGCATTTAGACTCAGTGACCAAATAATAAGGTCACCGCTATGTGACCACAGCTGTCACCCTTATACAGAAGTGTTATATTTCCGTTTGACAAATGCTTCCCATAGCACTCCTTGTAAATGACATATACAATACAGATGTGTGCACTTACAGATGTGCAGGTCTGCTCACTTGTCATGTAAGATTTATGTGCTGCTATTAGTGATTGTGTGGACCGTACGCATTGCCAATGAAACACAGAGCAAAGAATGCTAATTTGGTTCACACAGTTCATTATAACGTCTTCATTCTGGGGTTTAAGTCACAATTCCCTACCTCTCTGAAGACTACATGCATATATCATAACATGTGTGCTGTAGGGTAGGCTCCGACACATGTATCCCCAATGGGTCAGACAGACACTTTACAGATATTTCAAAATATTGTTCAATTATTGAAAATCTATTTAGAAACAGAGAGTGAATGGAAAATAGGCTATGCTTACCCCCCTTTTATGGTAGACATTTGACCAAAATATTTTAGAACATACTAAATAAGTAGAATATGTTCATAGTGTACAGTGGATCTAATGTATGCCAAAAAAGTGGCATTCGTTCATGTGGTATGAGTCAATTTTACAGTAAAAGGATAGTTGAGTACGAAAGATGCTCAAAAAGGTTTGCACTACTCCGATCCTGCTTTCACTTTGGTACTCCATGGCAGCCGGATCTGAGCAGTGTAAACTTTCTCAGCAAGCCCTCGAATGCCGGCATGCTAGGTGACTCTTGTAATTACTAGGCCTTCGCGACATACGTCAAGTCATTTTGGGGCAAGGCCATGATGTCTTAATGTCACCGGTCAAGGATGAAGATTTGATCCAGCTCGCAGGACGCCAACTTGTCAGGTTAAACAACAATTTTCTTTATTCCAAATTGTTAAAAACAATGGTAAGTCACAAAGGATAATAGTGGAACTGTGTCCATAATGCGAAAAGTCGGGGGAACACAGGGGAAGAGTTGTTGGAACAGACGCGTTTCGAGCGTGGCACATGTTCTTAAACTTGGTTTCAAATCAAAGTTAATCTACCTTCCTACCACATTTCATATGAAGTCTTCCATAATATGTGTGAAGTATAGAGATTAGACAATAGAAGATGATACCATATATATACAGTTTTGTAGAGTATGTTGGCGCTAAATAATTTACAGGAAATTCAGAATGAACGAAGCCTCATAATTGTTCTGCTTCCTTGAAGAAAATGCGAACCTGAGTGTTTATAATAATCTTGCATGGTAAAAAGTGATCCCCAAAAAAGAGGAGGGATAAAAGGAAACTTCATATCTGCCTTTCTCTTTTGTTCCTAACGTCTTACTCTTTGTTCCTTTTTTGACCTCCCCCCCCCCAGTTCCTGAACAACTTCTGGATCCTGTGGGAAATCTCTGCTCCTTAACTTTATTTGGATTTTTCATTGTTCTCTATTTCTTAGATTCCAAGATAGGTATTTAATAACATGTGCCTGAAAAGAGAAAATCAGAGGGAAAGAACATCTGGATCACCAGTTGTTATGGATCTTTAAGTACCAACATTAACCCAGAATCTAAAAAAAAAAACTAAGCATGCACCTGTCATCCTGCAGGTCTCTCTACCAATGTAGATGTAAAGTGGTAGAAAAAAAACCTATTGATAATTATTAACAGAGAGCAGAGATCCTAACAATGAAGTGGAACTAAAACACAAGATAAAAGTAAACTTACAATAGTTAGGTATCATTCACATGAAATTGACAAATTAATTTAAGTGATATATTCTTCTCTGGACTGATGTTTTATTTTAGCACTCTAGCATCATTCATTGTCATACATGAAAAAAACAGACCAATTTTCACCAATTTTTGGTCAGTGTGTTAGTTTTTACCACCAGTGATTTTCTGGTATGCCCTTTCTTCCTTTCAACCAAAATGTGAAGTCTATACCATTATAACGCTAATCTTGGACAGCACACGGATTGTACCTGGATAACATCCATGTCCTCTTAAAAATTTTCATTGACTTATAGGTTTGGGTGCTTTGGCTACATGACAAGAATCAAAAATCGACAAATAGATATTTTTGTGGACACAAAGGATTTGATACATCAAAGCTTTCATGCCACAATGTAAAAGCATTGAAAAGTTGTAAAAGTTAGGAGCGACTTCTTTCGTCTCACGCCAGTTCCTCCCAGCTCTGCTGAAATGGGCAGAGCTGGTGTGAGATGGGGCATGACAGTGGTGGGATGCCACCAGATCGCTTAATGAATGATGAGCTGTGGCATCCCCTACACCTGAAATATTAATCCAATATATAATAAATGTAGGGATGTGAACTGTCTTACCCTACTCCTGCCCCTGAAGACATGCGAATACTATAGTGTGGTTTGGGTCTAATGTAATGTATTATGGTAATGTATAGCATGTAAAGTGTTAATGCTTAATGTGAGTATAGCATAGGATAAGCTTAGGATAAGCTTAGGATAGCATAATATATTGAATAGGGATGATAGGCTTAGCATATAAGATAGGAAGTGGTTAAGGATAGGACTAGCCCAGTGGGTGGGCACAAGTAGAAATAAAAGGGGGCACTTCCTAGTTAGAGAGCTCAGTGTCCGTTAGTGAAGTGTGCAGTGGAGTTCAAGATCAGTTGCGGTGGATGCTAGAGGCAGCATGGGTTAACCGTTCGAGGCAGTGGGAGGCCAAATAGAGGTCCCTGATGGACATTCCAACAGCGTCTGGAGCTTAAGGCTCGAGCCAGGTACCAAGGAGCGGGCCTGGTCTAAGTTCTGACATCACGAGGTTGGTGCATGTGGAATTACGTGGGGGCCGATCCCGGGTGCACTGCCGGAGCAGACGAGCTTATCAAAAAATCACGGACACATTGGATAACCATAATAAATCATTATGATGATCAGTGATACATATCTACAGCCCATTATTCTGAAAAATCAGCTGCTTTCACTGTAAACAGTAAAATGATGATAATTACAGTCAAAATAATTTCTATAAGTTTCTTCAGCCTCAAAAAAAATCACAGATGCCTTAAATTTTTCTTACGGACAGTGCAAAAAGGTGTCATATTTTTACGGACTGTCATGCAATTTGTGAACAGTTGGCAGCCCTACTCCTGAGCATACTGTATACTGAAACGTAGTATGAAGCCTAACTCTTACCCGTGAGTGCACTAATCAAGTTTACACTTACCACTTATATACTTTTTAGGAAATGCGTAACTTTTTTTTGGGGGGGGAAGTGGAATTTGCCTCCTCTGAAATCTTTATTAGGCTTCATTCACACATCTGTGTTTAAGCACACACATCAAAAAATGGTACAGGTGTCATCAGTGTTTTGGATCATTGTCATCAGTGTTTGATCCGTGTGTTCGTTTCTACCAACAGTGTGCTAGCAAATGACAAAGCTTCTACCATCCTTTGCATGTTAAATACGAACAGCACACATATGTCACAAATACCATCTGTGTGCTTTACGTGCTTTTCACAGACCCATAAACTAGTATTTGCCATTTCAAGAAAACGTACCATAGATTGTAATAGGTAAAAGTTCTGTCCATGAAAAAAACAGATAAAACACGTCCATATAACACTGTTGTGTGAACGAGGTCTTACACTCCACAAATACAGTCACACATGACGTCTTCTGCTTATGGATTACCCAACAGCAAATTCAATGGGTGGGTTGAGTAAAACACACCTGTGCTCATGTAATTACTCCATTTATACAAGACTGGAGTGCGATAGGAAATACAAACGTGTATGAGACAAAACAAAAATTTAGGTGACCAGCAAATGCATCAAACTTAAAAAAACAAGAAAACACAAAAATCATCTATTTTATGAGGGTTTTTCTATATTAGTTTCCTCTCCTGATCTGACTTGTACAGAAGAGCTTTCCATATGACAGTCCTAGATATGTCCCAGACTGCAGCATAAGTGTGACATCATTTCCTCTAGGTTACCCTTCCCATAGGAAATCTATAAAGCCGAAAACAATGTGAGTATTTACCTCTCCTCATACACCTACAGCAGTCCCTTCTGGCATGACCAATATTTTGAAACTGGTAATGACATTGATATTGTGATCTCACCGTCATACAACAACTTACACTTCAGAGACTAAATGTCGCCATAAATTAAACCAGTCAGCTACAACATAAGAACATGTGTGCTGTGTTTGGTCCCTTGACGGTTCAGGCAGTTGCTATTTTTCTATCTACACTTTCACGTTCTCTTGTTTCTGGCCTTACTATTTTGCTTTTTGCAAATCTTGTTGCACTTAACAAATGTGTTTGGGGAGTGAGCTTGGCCATGTGTTGGGAGGTATTTAAGAATTAAATAATGAGATATGACCATTCCATACCTCCAATGTACAGAGAAAGGAAAACTTCCTACTTTCAAGCTAAGATTAGTCTTTAAAACTGCTTTTGTTTGAAATGTAATATACATTTTTGTATTAAACTCAATACTTTTATTTAGACTTGGGTCTGTTGTATCAAAGGTGGTCGGTTTCCTAGGCAAGGAGTGCAAGCTTGCAAACTGTTTACAATACAGCTTGCAAGCACTGATTTGAATCTTGCTAGATCTCTGGATCCGGTTAGCTTCAGTGACCTTGCTCGCCTTGCATTGGTGCAGAGGCAAAGCTGAAGCATGTGAGAAAGCCCCATTCTAACCAATGGCATAGATGCCACTGCTCTGAACTGTCAAATTTCAGTAGTGCACCTCCCTCCGGCAATCAGGAAGCTGGGAGGCGGGTCAGTGGTGAGCTCCTGAAGATCAAAGAAAATAACTCATTAAAGCATTTGAGTATACAACTGATTTCTTTATGTAAATGTTTTTCAGTAGTTGAAAAGACATTATTCCATAAGTTATAATTGCAGCACAGATTATTTCCCCACTTAGGGCATCTTATTTGGTATGCATATCTGTAAAAGGCATTAAGCCTTTTGGAAAAAGGTTATAGTTGACATTGAGAAAACTTATGACCTACAAAATGTCTGCATGTTTGAAGATACAGGTAGGAGGTCAACATTATGCCTTGGGCTGGACTAGTAAGGGGAAGAGGGGTGATTTGTTCTAGGATTACAATCAATACCAGAAATAGAGAGAATGTCAAATGGAGATAATCCAAAGTAGATAGTCAATTTGTAGCATGGAGTTCTTGGAGGTTTCCAGATAAAATTATAATGGTGTATATCCTGTGCAAGCAAGGTTCCCAGGGCAGAGATTTTCAAATTATAAGTAATTGGCGGTCTGTCCTAAGGCATGAAGCTGTATGTTGGTTGTAGATCAAGCCTGAAGTAAAACAGTCCATAACATGGTGCCCAAGAGAACCAGAAGAAGATAAAGAGTGAGAAATAGCAGACTTTGCTCGATTGATAAGTGGACAGCGAAAACCTTCAGGTTCATATGTAGTTACCCCAGAGCTGAGGAGCTTGTGTGTGCACTGATGTAGGGTTTCCATTGCCCCTAAATCAGTCGGGTACCTAAAGTGGATAAGAGAGCCAGACACTGAAGGTAAAGGTACTTCCACACTTAGCGATCTCGATTACGACGCAAGCTAATGAGATCGTTGGTGTGATCTCTTTTAGGTCGCTAGTAGCTGCCAAACAGGAGATCTCATAAACGACTCATCAGCGGTCAGCGATCTCTTTAACGACTTTGATGGTCGTTAGGATCTGTCATTAGCATGTACTGAGCGCTTCTGATTCATAGGAATTTCCAGCATCGCTCCTGCTCTCTGCGTCCTGCTAGCCTGCTTTGCAACTTCTGCGATCCTCTCTGTGACGCAAAAGAGAACTTACAGATATTGCGATCCACTCCGTGACGCTAAACACCATATGCGTCACAAATGAGGTCGCTCGTCGTTCGCAAAAGGTGCCAAACACAGCAATATAGGCTCACCAGCGGGACGCCAATGATCAAAAAACGGTCCAGAACGCTAGTGAACGATCAGCGACATCACAGCAGGGGCCACATCGTTGCTACATGCCACACACAACGAGGTCGCTAACGAGATCGCAAAATAGTGACGTTTTAGTGATCTCGTTAGCGATCTCATTTGCGATCTCGTTTAGTGTGGCATACCCTTAAGGCAGCAAACATACAAGTGCACATGTCAGCTAAGGAGACAAGCAAACGGCAGGAGGCACCTGGTGTACCAACACTATGAATAGCTTTGTTATCAGAGATTGTGATGTTTAAAGAAATCGAGAGACTATTAAAGGAGCCACATACTCCAGCACATCATGATATCTCCAAAATGGACATGTTCTAAACCCATTCCAGTTTACTGCAGAGTCTGTGCTGTTTACAATTACTTAAGAGACTGGACCTAAATTTATAAAGGGCCCAGGAGAAACTGCTAGTTTAAATGCAGAGACTGTGCATCCTGCCACCTTTATTAAATCTGTTAACACTGCAACATTTTGTGATACTGGTGATGAAAAGAACCCCAATAAAGAGCACAAGAATTCAACCAAAAATGGGGGAGATTATCAAGCTACTGTACATGTGCCAGAATTCTGCACAATTTGCACCAAAAAAAGCTGTGTTTATAACTTGTACCATATTTATTATGTGCTTTAAATGCTTTTGGTTTCTAGTTCGAGAAGGGGGCACAACCTCACTGAAAAGAGTTGTGACTTAGTGGGAAAGAGGCATGACCTATACTATGCCAAAAAAAGTGTCAAAATTGTTGCACACATTTCTGGCACAAAGAAAGGAAACTAGAATGGGCTGCAAACTAGACTAGACAGCATTAAAGGGAATATGTCAGCAGTATTTTACCCCCAAATCTATTTATAAGCTCATGTAGCTTTTTCAAAGACAATTTCAGCAATACATGGAGAGTCAATTCCTCCCTTACTGAAAAATCAGTGTTTGAATTGTTATGCAAATGATGTTGTAGAACTGACACCTCTGTCACTCCTGCTCCATTCTCCTCCCAATGTCACACAGCATAGAGGCTGTCAGTCAACCAGTAGGTGGCAGTGCTGGGCAGGGAATAGAGCTGGAGTGACAGAGGCTTCAGATGTACAAATAGTCCTTCAGCCTCATTTAAGTTTAAAGATCCATCATGCTTGTCTATTTTTGAGGATCCGTTTCAATGTTCCTCCTTTTTTTGCTTTTTTAATGTGTTTGATGGCATAGATTTTTAATGATGACACATTATTTTTGTGACAATAAAATATTTACATGCCTGTGACATGGCTCTAAAACTGTTACTAAATTCAATGTCATAGAAATCTTCACAAAATTGTTTTTTTAACTGTCTAGTGGTTTAACCTGTATATTTCAGATTGCATGTAATGCATTCGATAATATAAATTACATAGGTGGAACTACAGTTAATAAATTATTTTATGGGAAAGCATTCTTTTTCAGCGGAGTCATAGAAGGTTTTGCATAGTTTTGATAGCAAGCAAGTTTCACAGGGATATGAGCTGCATTTGTAAAATCCTTATGTTTGTACCCAGTTGTTAGTGGTTTCTGTTAAGTCCAAAAAACTGGAAGATTATTTCCTATAAAAGGAGCCCTTCTTGACACTACTCAGCATATTTTTATTTATGACTTTAGTTATGTTTTCAACTTCTTCCAATATTCTAAGATATTTATAAAAAATGTTCCAGATTTTTCAAACTGATTGCTATATTGTAATACCATGTGAGTGGGGCTGCATTATTTGTAGCCTTTATGGTTTCATAGTTTTGTATTTTTGTTATTATTTTTATTCTACACAATTTTTGTTGCTCTGTTTAGTGTACATTTTTGGTATCCTCTACAACAGGGCCTTTTGTCTGTTTGGTAGATCTCATTGATAGAAGCTGGTTCAGAGTTGCAATCACGTCTGGCTCCTGTTAATTCCTCCACAGGTATGTCCTGTATTGTATCTTTTGGTGCAGAATACTTGCATGTAAAATGGTATTTCCTGCAGTCTTTTTTCTAAAGTAGCAGTGGGTTAAAGATGCATTTGTTGTGCCTGAGATGTTTTACGTTTAGTAACGCAATGAATGAGTTCTGGTGATTAAATGTAAATAGCAGTTCACATAGTCAATAAATGACTGTACGGCAGGTACATCAGATTGCCATATAATGAGTAAATCATCTATGTACCTGCCGTACCACCAGATGTCATTCTCCACAGTATAAATGTGGTACTCCTCCCACCACCTCTTAACCAAATTGGCTACAGATGGGAGTATTTTGATCCCCATTGAAACTCCCATAATTTCTAGATGGAATTTTTCACAAAATCAATAATATTTGTGGCTAAAAAGAAGGGATATAGTTTTGTAGGGTTATTGAAAATTCAATGAATTTGTTTAAGTGAACCTTAAAGCTTATAGCACCTCTTTGTGGGGCAATGGATGTGTAGAGAAATGTGACATCACATTTTAACCAAGTGAACCTACTGGACCAGTGGAAGTTTTTAAGACATCACAAGTGTCTTTTAAATAACCAGTTCTTCTATGGAGCAGACGTTGAAGGAGACCATCTATCCACTCCCCTAATCTTTCACCAAGGGACCCAATACCAGTGTCATGTATAGTGTACAGTTCCTATAGCGTCTTGTGCTTGGGTGCGAGGAAAACACAGGAGACATAGGTTGAAATGAAATGACTTGTATTACTTCATACAAGCATGCTGAAAAGTTCACACAGTTTGCAGGAACAGCGTCAGGAGACACAGCAGGCCAGAGTAACTTCAAGCACTACAATAACTCTCCAAAGCAGGTTCAGGATCTCTTCTCTGTACCGTAATTCCTCTGCAAACATGGATTCACCAAACAGCAGGTTTCCAGAGTCCAAAAGTGTTCCAAGGTTCCTCAGTAGGGAATAGCTGGAGTACAAGTCCAAGGCTTCCAGGAGTCAGGTCACAGACTGACTGAGGCTTGATTCAGGAGCACTGATTGTTCAGCTGAGGCTGCTTAAGAAGCAAGAGGGAAGAATCAGGGCGGGAACATGAAAACTGGAAACTCCATATTAACTGAGGGCAAGAGCTGCAGAAAAACAGAAAGCAAAATGGCCGACGGAAAACTGAGTTTCAAGGAACATGTCAACAGAGACAAAGAACCTTACATTACTCCCCCCTTAGGGACAACCTCCGGATGACCTCAGACCAGGCTTGTCAGGGTACCTCTGATGAAACTGGCGGAGCAGGCGAGGAGCATTTACATTATTGACTGGTTCCCATGAGTTGTCCTCCACTGGGTAGCCCTGCCATTTAATCAAATATTGCAACTGATTTCTGTACAACCTGGAATCTAGAATCCTTTCCACCATAAATTCTTCCTGATCATCGACCAGCACTGGGTCAGGGCAAGGAGAAGAACGTCCAGGAAACGTATTGGGTGTTGCAGCCTTTAGTAGGGATACATGAAAGACAGGGTGGATTCTCATAGTTCTGGGCAGTTGAAGACAACAAGCAACAGCACTTATAATCTTATTGATCTTATAAGGTCCAATGTACTTATGTCCCAATTTAGACGATGGAATCTTTAATTTAAGATTTCTGGTTGACAGCCAGACCAAATCTCCTACCTTGAAAGCTGGTGCAGGTTTACGAAATTTATCTGCTGCTTTCTTGTACCTTTCCTGAGCCAATTCTAGATTTTCCTTTAGAAGATCCATATTCTTTTGTAAAGAAGTGATTCTTTCAGCCACTGCCGGCAAGGGCGTATCCATGGGAAATCGAGGAAGAATGTTAGGATGATAACCTAGATTGGAGTAAAAAGGAGACTGCTTAGTGGAGGCGCTCTGAGAGTTGTTATAAGAGAACTCAGCCAGTGGAAGTAGATCCACCCAATCATCCTGTAGGTGGCAGATAAAACAGCGGAGATACTGCTCCAGGGTCTGATTGGTTCGTTCTGTCTGTCCATTAGTCTGGGGATGAAAAGCAGAAGAAAGGTTTACTTTAATGTCCAATGCTGCACAGAAATTTTGCCAAAACCTTGAAGTGAATTGCACCCCTCGATCCGAAATGACCTCATCCGGTACTCCATGTAAGCGAAACACATTCTTAATCATCAAGTCTGATGTCTGTTTTGCAGTGGGTAAGCCGACACAAGGGATAAAATGAGCTGCCTTTGTTAGACGGTCAACCACCACTAGAATGGTGTTCTTCCCTTGAGAGGTTGGTAACTCCACAATGAAGTCCATAGAAATGGATCCCCACGGGCGGGACGGGTGGGAAGAGGTTGCAACAGACCAGTTGGTGAGGAGCGAGGTGTTTTGCATCTTGCACAGACTTCACATGAAGTGACATAGTTTAAGACATCTTTCCTGTAAGTGGGCCACCAAAAGAAACGAGAAAGAAATTCTTGTGTCTTTAGAATTCCCCTATGCCCGGCTATCTTGGAATCGTGGATGAGTTGCAATACTCTCAATCTGACTGTTTCAGGTATATACAGACGTTGTCCCTGAATCCACACACCATTCTTAAAGACAAGACTTACGTCCCTTGGGGGTTGAGCCAACAAAGAATCCGCATAGTATGCTTCCTTGATGTCCTTAAGTAGGTCTTGATTATGAATCACTCCCAGGAATCTAGAGTCAGGAAGAATAGTCTTAGGAGGAGTAAGTGGACGTGTCTCTGCTGAATGAATCCTAGAGAGTGCATCAGCCTTTCCATTGCGCGATCCTGGTCTAAGAAATTACAAAATTAAATTGGTTTAGGAAAAGATTCCAGCGAGCCTGGCGAGGAGTCAGGCACTTAGCCGACCTGATAAATTCAAGGTTACGATGGTCTGTCAGGACGACTATTTGCTGTGCAGCTCCCTGAAGAAGGTGTCTCCATTCCTTGAAGGCGGCAATAATGGCCAACAATTCTCTATTGCCCACATCGTAGTTCCTCTCAGCCGAAGACAACTGCTGGGAAAAGAAGGCACAGGGATGCAAGACATTCTTCTCACCTGTTCTCTGAGAGAGTATAGCTCCAACGGCACAGTCTGAAGCATCCACCTCTATTATGAAGGCAAGCTCGGGGTTGGGATGTACTAAGATAGGTGCGGTGGTAAATTTATCCTTTAAACAGGAAAATGCTTCCTGAGCTTGCGGGGTCCAGGAGAACCTAGACTGTTTCCGGGTAAGTTGGGTGATAGGTGACACTACCTCAGAAAAATTCTTAATGAAACGTCTATAGAAGTTGGCAAACCTGATGAAACGCTGCACCTCCTTCACATTTCTAGGAATTGGCCAATCCTTGATGGCTTGGGTCTTGCTTCCATCCATACTAATCCCTTGCGTAGATAGTACATACCCCAGAAATTGAATTTCGGTCCTATGGAATTCACATTTTTCAAGCTTGATGTAGAGATGGTTTTGTCTTAGGCGTTCTAAGACCATTCTCACATGTCCATGATGTTCCTCTGTGGAGTTAGAAAAAATTAGAATATCATCCAGATAAATCACCACAAATGTATCTAGGAGATCCCTGAAGATATCATTCACGAAGTGTTGGAAAGTGGCTGGGGCGGTACTCAGACCAAAAGGCATAACTAGATATTCAAAGTGTCCATAGCGTGACCTGAAAGCAGTCTTCCATTCATCCCCAGGTCTAATACGGACCAAGTTATAGGCCCCACGGAGATCCAGTTTAGAGAAAATTTTGGCATGCCGCACTCTCTCCAACAACTCAGGGATTAAAGGCAATGGATAACGGTTTCTAATAGTAACCTTATTGAGTTCCCTATAGTCTATGCAGGGTCTCAGAGATCCATCTTTCTTCTTCACAAAGAAGATGGGTGCACCTGCGGGAGATGAAGAGGGGCGTATGAAGCCCTTGGCTAAATTTTCGTCTATATAATCCTTCAAAGCTTTTAGCTCGGGCCCCGCTAGGGGGTAGATCTTACCAAAAGGTATCTCGGCTCCGGGCAATAATTCAATTGGACAATCATATGGACAGTGAGGAGGAAGCTGATCAGCGTTCTTCTTGTCACATAAATCCACATAGTCCTGGTATACAGCTGGTAGTTCAGGGACTGACATGGTTCCTTTAGGAACAGAGCAAGCTGAAACTCCTTGACTCATCTGTTTCTCCAGAAAGTGTAATTCCTTGGTCTCCCAGTTAATCGTAGGATTCTGCGCCTGCAGCCATGGTAGCCCTAGAATGATGGGAAAGTGGGGAGAAGAGATAAGCAAAAAAGACATTTTCTCCTGATGATCTTTACCCATAAGGACCCTAAAGGCTCTGTTTCTTGATCCACTGGTCCAGAAGTCAGTAGAGAGCCATCCACAGTCTCCATCTGTACTGGAGTAGCCTTCTTCACTGAACGTATCCCCTGTTTCAGAGCAAAGGAGATATCCATAAAATTTCCACTTGCTCCTGAGTTGATCATAGCAGAGCTAGACACCCAGACTGAGTCAACCCAGAGTTTGATGGAAAGGAAGCAATGAGAATTGTTTCTTTTACAACTCAGCTGGGACACCGCTGAGGAAACTTGAAAAATTGCAGCGTTTATACCGTCATCGTCCCCAGAACTAACAGAGTTTAAGTCCGAGAAATCAAGATCTCTTGCAGCAGATCTCTCTGGAGCCTGAGGCTCGGACATGACAGAGCTCCTCTCGCAACACTCACAGTGAATGACTGCTGCAGTAGTCTTACGAGAACGGCTGGGGCAGTTTATAATGAAGTGCCCTGACTTACCACAGTAGAAACATAGATTTTCCTTTATACGATGTTCTTTGCGTGCATCACTAACCCGTCTTTGTAAAGAGTCCACCTGCATGGGTTCAGGTTCTGGTTCCCTTGTGATCCTACTCAAAGGTTCCTTAGCTGAGGAGGGAGGTAGTAAAAGGTTAGTGCGATTATTTTCGAACCATCTCTCTTTTCTGCGTTCAGTCAGACGAGCATCAATACGGATACAATAGTTAATAAAGTCACCTAACGCAGTGGGAGGGTCGGCACGAGCAAGTTCATCCTTAATCAGTGGAGACAACCCTTTCCGAAAAATAGATTTTTTAGCGGAAGTGTCCCAAGTGGTATCAAGAGCCCATCTCCTGAAATCCAGGGCATATTCGGCTACTGAACGCTTACCTTGGCGCAAAGTTAACATGGCTGCTTCAGCTGTTGCACCTCGATTGGGTAGAGAAGGTAAGTTAGCGTGCACTCTGGTCAATTATAGTCGAGGTGCTGGTATAATGGACTGGTAAGTCCAGGAATAGGCTAAAAGATAATTTACCGCACACTCAATTGGATCTTTTGCAAAGTGAATATAGATTTTATTTTGTGGCCAATCAAAATATAGAGGCAAAACAAGAGATATAAAGCGACATTAGTATCAACGTTTCGGTTCGCCCGGAACCTTATTCATGAAGTCGCTGTGAAGCAAGAGAAACAGGATAAGTGACATGAAAACACATAAAGTTGTCAATATTGGTGATTTCAGAAACACGTCTCCAGAGAAAATAGGATACAATGACACAATTAAATTATAATATACATATATACAAATATACATTTATACAGATTGATCCAGAAGGTACAATAGGGCTAAAGAGACAAAAGAGAATTTATTACCTTAGTCCTGGAAAATTAGTGGGTAAGTACACAGAGCAAGGTAAGTGCCCAAATATGGAGGATCGCTGTAAGTAATAGTGATAGAATTAAATCCATATAGTGAAACAACACTAGTCAGAGAATAAGGCAGCCTAATACCTGTATCATACGCCTTGAGGGAATGAGGGAGAGGCCTCAGTTGAAATCTGTAATAAGGTAACGGTATGCCTCTTAGTGTGATTGTGTATAGAGGAATATTAAAGGAGCCCAAGTGATTGAAAAGGTACCTGTTATTATGGTTGTCTGGGAATAGCCCAAAAAAACGGAAGGAAATGCAATCCTAAAAAGATTAAAGGCTGAAATATAATATATTGAGGTCTCATGTGAAGATAGCAGTGGTATGGATTGTATGGAGCATACTTGGCAGTCAGTTCGTATAGAAAGGGCCCAAAGGGCAGGAAATGTTTCCAACCTGAAGGTGAATAATGTGCTATTGTTAAGTTTTTTAGATGATTGCGGCTTCCAGTTAATAGTAACGGATCCCATATGCTGGTGTAGAGCCTACCTGGCTTGCGTTAAGCTGTGGTATGAGCGGTGCTCCCGCACCTTGCTGTGGCTGGACTGCAGTGTAGATACACGGGCAGCGCTTGTTAAAGCGCCAAACCGGAAGTAAGACTCCCGGACCGGAAGTGACGCATAGTAACGGGGAGATGAACACTGGAGATGTAGGACATGCGCAGTAGCATATTAGGTGGAAGGAATATGTACCGTCATAGGGAAGTGAGCAAAGGAGATGCAGGACATGCGCAGTAGCACATTGAAATACTGACATTGCTCAGAATTAGGTGGAGAAAGTCTGTGTCGTCATAGGGGAGTGATGCATGACATGCGCTTTAGCACATGGGATTGTTATTGTTCAGAATTAGGTGGAGAAAATATGTGTCAATAAAACGAGGGGCTAATGTAGGTAAAACAGTATGAAGTGGGCTCTGAAAGTGAAATGACTATATATAGAGAGAGAGAGGAATATTGTTTCAACAGTTTGACATGGTCACCACCTCTCCTCGGGCGTGGAACACCTTCTATAACCTGGAATTTCATCTGAGCAACAGAGTGTCTGAATTTGGTAAAGTGGTCCGGTAGTGGAAGCCAGTTTTTTTGACAACGGATAGTGGATTTATGACTGGCTATGCGGTCTTTAACGTGCTGGGTAGTCTCACCAACGTATAGGAGGCCACACGGGCACTTGATAAGGTACACTACAAAGTTAGAATTACAGGTAAAGAAACCTTTAATCGGAAAAGACTTGCCAGTCCTGGGGTGTGTGAGATGATCTGATCTGATAATGTTTGAACAGGCTGCACAATTTAAGCACGGAAATGTACCGTGTTTTCGAGGGGCTAGGAGCCTTTGGTTGATTGTAGAAAGAGCACTGCCTATATCAGCCTTTATTAGCCTGTCTCTAACGTTGAAACAAAGAGAAACCTACTGGATCCATAAGCTTGACACCCTAACCCCAAAGGATTAAATAGAGAAATAGATTTGCTATTATAAACATCCTATATTTTATATTAACATTATCTAATTTTTTCACAGACCCGATAATTCTTCACCTTCACCTTCAGGTTGGAAACATTTCCTGCCCTTTGGGCCCTTTCTATACGAACTGACTGCCAGGTATGCTCCATACAATCCATACCACTGCTATCTTCACATGAGACCTCAATATATTATATTTCAGCCTTTAATCTTTTTAGGATTACATTTCCTTCCGTTTTTTTGGGCTATTCCCAGACAACCATAATAACAGGTACCTTTTCAATCACTTGGGCTCCTTTAATATTCCTCTATACACAATCACACTAAGAGGCATACCGTTACCTTATTACAGATTTCAACTGAGGCCTCTCCCTCATTCCCTCAAGGCGTATGATACAGGTATTAGGCTGCCTTATTCTCTGACTAGTGTTGTTTCACTATATGGATTTAATTCTATCACTATTACTTACAGCGATCCTCCATATTTGGGCACTTACCTTGCTCTGCGTACTTACCCACTAATTTTCCAGGACTAAGGTAATAAATTCTCTTTTGTCTCTTTAGCCCTATTGTACCTTCTGGATCAATCGGTATAAATGTATATTTGTATATATGTATATTATAATTTAATTGTGTCATTGTATCCTATTTTCTCTGGAGACGTGTTTCTGAAATCACCAATATTGACAACTTTATGTGTTTTCATGTCACTTATCCTGTTTCTCTTGCTTCACAGCGACTTCATGAATAAGGTTCCGGGCGAACCGAAACGTTGATACTAATGTCGCTTTATATCTCTTGTTTTGCCTCTATATTTTGATTGTCCACAAAATAAAATCTATATTCACTTTGCAAAAGATCCAATTGAGCACCTCGATTGGGGTCATCAAACACCTGCCCCATGGCTGAAATAAAAGCATCAAGGTGATTCAAACAATCATCCTCAGTCTCAATCAGAGGGTTTGCCCACATCAAAGCCTTATTGGTAAGCAACATGATTATAGTAAGCACTTTGGATCGTTCAGTGGGAAATTGTGAAGCATGTGCAGAGAAAAATAGATTGCATTGGTTAATAAATCCCCTGAATTTCTCACGTTCACCGCCAAAACGAAAAGGAGGTAACTTGGGGATCCCAGAACTCGGGGTTATGGCAGGAACCTGGACTCGTTCCTCTAGAGCCTCAATCCTGGTTCGCAATTCCTGGGTAGTCTGTCCAAACACTTGCAAATTATGATTAGTGAGGTCCTGTAGGCTTGCAAAACGGGTCTTTATAGTCTGTATATCTGCAAGGATTGTATCAGTCACTCCGCAAAGCTCCTTTATGCGGGGCTCCATCTTCCAGATCTTTTAAGGCAGAAGTGCTGGAAGGAGAAGAGGAAAGGAAAAAAAAAAAACAATAGTGTTTACCTGTGGTAACACTCCAGAGTAAAATTTTAAGGGAATGCGCTCACCTGGAATGGTTGTGAGAAGTCACAACCACTGTCATCACATAAGGTATTAAACGGACATCTGATATCCACAGTCACAGCAGACACGGCTTTCCCAGACCCAGCAGACACTAAACATTGGCTCCTGAATCTTGTCATGTATAGTGTACAGTTCCTATAGCGTCTTGTGCTTGGGTGCGAGGAAAACACAGGAGACATAGGTTGAAATGAAATGACTTGTATTACTTCATACAAGCATGCTGAAAAGTTCACACAGTTTGCAGGAACAGCGACAGGAGACACAGCAGGCCAGAGTAACTTCAAGCACTACAATAACTCTCCAAAGCAGGTTCAGGATCTCTTCTCTGTACCGTAATTCCTCTGCAAACATGGATTCACCAAACAGCAGGTTTCCAGAGTCCAAAAGTGTTCCAAGGTTCCTCAGTAGGGAATAGCTGGAGTACAAGTCCAAGGCTTCCAGGAGTCAGGTCACAGACTGACTGAGGCTTGATTCAGGAGCACTGATTGTTCAGCTGAGGCTGCTTAAGAAGCAAGAGGGAAGAATCAGGGCGGGAACATGAAAACTGGAAACTCCATATTAACTGAGGGCAAGAGCTGCAGAAAGACAGAAAGCAAAATGGCCGATGGAAAACTGAGTTTCAAGGAACATGTCAACAGAGACAAAGAACCTTACAACCAGACACTGCTGGTCACATGGGAGGGGATAAGTTTCTTTGCGTGTTTTAGGCAAGACATATAGGAAAGGAATGGTGAGATTAATTTTTTCAAATATTCTTCCTTTTTATCAAAGATATTAAGCTCAGTCCCTTCAGCAATGCATTTATATATGGATTTACTGAAGGAAGTGGTGGGATTTTTATCAAGAGCTTGGTAAATGGTGGCATGAAATAATAGCTCAGTGATCCATTGAATGTAATCAGCGGTATTCATAACCACCACTGATTCGCCTTTATCCAACCTTTTGATGATGATGTTATCATTATTTTTTAATTCCTGGAGAGCTTTATGTTGGGAAACATTAGTTTTTGGTTAGATTTTTCATTAGATATAGTTTCTGACAATACCTTTTTATGACATTTTATTTTGAAAAATGTCCATGTCTCCATTTCTTGCCTGGACTGGATACAATTGTGGGTTAGAAATGTTGATTTTGTCAATATTTTTAGGATTACTATTGTCTGAACTTTGAAGTTGTAAATCTATCATAGTTGTTAATGCGTATTGTTCATTAAAATACAGTGATATGAAGGCATTGTGGCGGACAGGCAGATACGCAGTCCATGCTCCGGATTACAGCACTTACATGCGACGGTGAGAAGGATCGCTTCCTTCATCCTCACAGCACGTAGTAAGCGCGATGTGAGGATTTACAAGTCTGCAGTCACATAGAGTTACATAGAGTTACTGCAGACTTGTATCTTAAGACTTGATAACCCCTTTAAAGGTTTAATACTTTCCTTAAGAAAATATAACTAAAAAAAGGCCACCACCTATGATTCTGAATTAACTGTTTCATTGAATGAAATTACTCCCTTTATTTCCAGTAGTGACATAAGTACCAGCACCAGTAGTGCCGGAGAAATAAAAATTCACCACTGCTGCATATTACATGACATGGATGTATTGCTTTACTTTATGAATGGAGGCAGCAGGTGGATTGTGACAGTATCAGCCCTTTACTCTGTCCATTCACAAAACCAATAGTCCTGCTTTCTGCAGACATACGTATATTCTGGCTTCAATGAGAGTATATAGGTATCAGGTTAGCCAATACTCTGGATTATAGGATGTGCATAGAAAATCATAATAAACTCCCCTGAAAAGGTAGATGAATAACCCAAAATTTTGGCTTACTTTTGGCATGTTTGATGGAAGCCTTTCCTGTGCATGTGATACACTCATTTGTAGGGTCCTATAGTGTCCTTCCTCATACATTCCCATAATATTCATTATCATACCTTTATTTCAGCTGTACTGAATAATGTAGTAGATACATTCTAAGAAATATAGACGGCACATATTGGGAAACTTTCGCAGCCCTTCCACATGTTATATAGTTGCATATATCAAGGCTTTACATACTCTGGGAGATTTCTATGGCATTTATACTGAGTGTAAAGACAAGGTGTGATGTGATTTTACACAAAATATTACAATATTAATAATTATTTTTATTAATTAGAGGCATTTCTGTAATGATTATCCCTTTGTTTCAATCCTTGGTTTCTGGTCTTATGAATCTCATATGATAGTGTATATCTGAGCTGGAAAATGTGCAGGGTTACTTAGCATTTGGGATTACTGGATGATAGGATGAAAGAATTTTACAATGTGTCTAAACACATTGTAAATTCATGCCATAGTAAAGTTATTAAAAGAACACATGAACGAAGCCTCGCAAGCTATCGAAGTATAAACTATCTGTTCTGACAGCGGCTGTGACTGCAATAATCTGCTATGGTCTAGTAAGTGAATTAAACTTTTACATGAAGTTGTAAAACCCCTAAATATGTTTAAAGACGTAAACAATGTCACAGACCCCACAAAATTAAGAATAGGTCGCAGACCCGCACGATATGGGGGAAACAGAACAGAGTTCATCCCGCGACAACACTCCCCTCTAGAGGCCAGAGGGAGAACTGCTGGGCACCGGATGCTGACCGCTGCTTTCTCGCTTCAGTGCTTTCAGGACAGTGAAGTTCATATGGGTTCATTTTCGTCTTTGCTGCACATTAATGACACTCTAGGAATAGCCGTCATTGAGAAAACTTTGGATCAGCATAGAATCTGACAGTAAATCACTATATGGAAAGCTGGAGGCAAAATCTGGTACCTGCAATATGGGATTATTATGGGTCTTTATGTACATGGTAAAATGTGGAACAAGTGCAGCCAATATCCAAATTAAATTTTTCTAACTTTGGAAAGTAAAGTGGCTGATTTGTTTTATCTCTCTTCCACTAATGTGAATACATACCTGTTATGTTCTTAATATTCTGCATAGTAATTTATATAAGTGCAGACAATTTTTATAGTTTTTGTGTTTTTTTAATGTATAAAGTCCAAGAGACCTGAATATAATCTTTAATGCAATTTCTGTTAACATTTAGAAACACAAAAGCCAACCGGCATGGTATTGCCCCCATATTGATGGCATACAAGGGCAAGCTTAAATGATCTGGGCCCAAGGGCAATAAATGTCAGGGCTCCTTACCACTCAATATAGCAATAATACATGGGAAATAGGTTAATAAAATGCGTTTGACCAGCACTTATCAGCTGCATTTCTTTCCAGACCCTGCACTTAATCTTTAGGCTAGGTTCTCACGATGAGTTTTTAGTGAGTTTTTTTTATTTTCTGCATCATTTCTGCACCCATTAAATAAAATATGTTACTTAATTTTTTTTTAAATACGCAGCATAAAAAAACTCACCAAAAACTTATCATGGGAACATAGCCTTAAGGATAGATCTAACTGACCAAGGGCGGTGGGTTCTTCTTCTAGGTCATTATTGCCTAAATTCTTAGTCAGCCCCCTGCATGGATGAAAATATCAGCTCACCCCCAGGCAGCCAGCCATGAGCCCCCAATAATAATTAAGTCTTCAGGTCTAAAAGGGTCTTACGTATCGATTTAGAGAGCCCCTTTAAATATGCCATAAAGACAGAATGAGTGAAATAATACAATATGATGATTACACATGTTGACTACATGTCTCTTATCAGCACATCACACCTTATATACTATGAAGTGAACTATTGTCATTTTTTAGTATTTGATATTAATAAATTGAACTTCGAAACAAGATTTTTTTTAAAAAAAATCTAATTACGACAAATGTCATTTGTCCTATTAAAGAAGTTGCGCGCAAATGTCATTTAATAAAAATGTTGAAGAAGTGTTTAGAATAAGCGCTGCAGATATTGATAAAGGTATTGATATCGGTTTGGACACTCACCTGCGATTTGAGTAACTCGCGCTTGCGGATGCAGAGTTTTGATCAGGGTAGTTGTGCTGTAGAGCGGATGCCGGGAACTGATACAAAAATCCAGTTCCACAGGTAAATCCCAACAAACTGGAAGACCAGAGCAGAACAAGAGGATATCTCATTTTTATGAATGGGGAAATAATTCCAATATGAGAAAGTAATAGGAGGCTTTATGATGCACAGCCGGTAAGGATCTGCAGAGCTGATCTAAGAACGCAGGGACTGGTTCCTCAAGGCATTCTCTGAGCTCAAGTCCTTTAAATTTGGTAACGTTTGTTGCAGTCATTGGAAAGGGGGCTGTGACATATCAGCGCTGCACGTAACTAGCACCACCTAGTGGTTATCCCATAAAGTGTTCGCTTAGCATGTAGGAGATATCTGATACTAAACCTACAGTGGTGATACCTTAATTGGCTAACAAAATAAAATAATATTGGCAAGTTTTCAGAGCACAGAGGCAATGTTATCGGAGAAGGTCACAAATGAATGACTGAGACAAGAGCACAGCATTTGGGGATGTTACACTGAGGTAGTGATGAGGTTAACACTGAGAATGCATATGACCTGCTAAGTAATAAATGAAGAGATATATACCTTGCAAAGTGGAAGATGCATTAAAATGAGGTTCATGTAGGGCAGATTTGTGCCGCTTTTGATGCATTTTTTTTCTTTCCTAAAAGTGGATCCTAAAAAAGAAAACCATAAAGTAAAAGTAGCGTGTCATACATATACTTAATATACAGTGCCTTGCGAAAGTATTCGGCCCCCTGGAACTTTTCAACCTTTTCCCACATATCATTCTTCAAACATAAAGATACCAAATGTAAATTTTTGGTGAAGAATCAACAACAAGTGGGACACAATTGTGAAGTTGAACAAAATTTATTGGTTATTTTACATTTTTGTGGAAATACAAAAACTGAAAAGTTTGATGTGACCGGACAACCCCTTTAAACCCACAGCTTTAAGGATGTTTACAACAGATGGATTGTGCTAGGCAAATAAGCTGTGGATTTTGTAGATAATCCACAGAAGAAAAACACAGTTGACACCCCGCATAAAATACCCCATTCACACCCCTGGCCAGTGGACTTTGCCAGGATTTAGGTGTTAACTCCAGATCTTAATGGTTGTCAAGTGAAAACATGTTGTTACGTATGCCCAAAATGGGTGATAACTTATTGACCGGAGAGAGTCCATCCACTGGGACCTGCAGTGATAGGTGATAACCTCTTTTTCCTGGACAACCCCCTTAATTTCTCTGGTCCCAACTGTTTGTATGGTCACTTTTGTTTCAGCAAACTTTGCATAAATCCATATTGAAAAACAGTTTAACTCCATCTTAGTCCAAACAAGACAGACTGAGGTGTCAGGTAACTCAGCCTATTATACTCTATGGAGAGAGGGCAGTGGTGACAAGTAGGGAGAGGCACAGACACATGCAGAGAAAGATGCCCGCTGATTCTGCTCTAGCTTGCAATTTACATTGCTGCAGAGCAGGATTCCCAGCTACACTGCTCACTACTACTGTATAGTGTTTTTCATATGTAGCTGCTTCTGACTGTGTGATACAGATAGTAAGAAGAGCAGCAATCAACTGTTTCTGTGTACAGTCATGGCCAAAAGTTTTGAGAATGACACAAATATAAATTTTTACAAAGTCTACTGCGTCACTTTTTCTAATGGCAATTTGCATATACTCCAGAATGTTATAAAGAGTGATCAGCTTAACAGCAATTACTTGCAAAGTCAATATTTGGCTAGAAAATGAACTTTATCCCCCAAAACACATTTCAACATCATTGCAGCCCTGCCTTAAAAGGACCAGCTAACCTCTTTTCAGTGATTGCTCCATTAACACAGGTGTGGGTGTTGATGAGGACATGGCTGGAGATCAATCTGTCATGATTAAGTAAGAATGAGACCACTGGACACTTTAAAAGGAGGCTGGTGCTTGGCATCATTGTTTCTCTTCTGTTAACCATGGTTATCTCTAAAGAAACACGTGCAGTCATCATTGCAATGCACAAAAATGGCCTAACAGGGAAGAGTATCGCAGCTAGAAAGATTGCACCTCAGTCAACAATCTATCGCATCATCAAGAACTTCAAGGAGAGAGGTTCCATTGTTGCCAAAAAGGCTCCAGGGCGCCCAAGAAAGACCAGCAAGCGCCAGGACCGTCTCTTAAAAGTGTTTCAGCTGCGGGATCAGGCTACCAGCAGTGCAGAGCTTGCTCAGGAATGGCAGCAGGCAGGTGTGAGTGCATCTGCACGCACTGTGAGGCGGAGACTCTTGGAGCAAGGCCTGGTCTCAAGGAGGGCAGCAAAGAAGCCTCTTCTCTCTAGAAAAAACATCATGGACAGACTGATATTCTGCAAAAGGTACAGGCAGTGGACTGCTGAGGACTGGGGTAAAGTTATTTTCTCTGATGAATCCCCTTTTCGATTGTTTGGGACATCATGAAAACGCCTCATTCGGAGAAGACAAGGTGAGCGCTACCACCAGTCTTGTCTCATGCCAACTGTTAAGCATCCTGAAACCATTCATGTGTGGGGTTGCTTCTCAGCCAAGGGAATCGGTTCTCTCAGTCTTGCCTAAAAACACAGCCATGAATAAAGAATGGTACCAGAATGTCCTCCAAGAGCAACTTCTCCCAACCCTCCAAGAGCAGTTTGGCGATCAACAATGCCTTTTCCAGCATGATGGAGCACCTTGCCATAAAGCAAAGGTGATAACTAAATGGCTCAGGGAACAAAACATAGAGATTTTGGGTCCATGGCCTGGAAACTCCCCAGATCTTAATCCCATTGAGAACTTGTGGTCAATCATCAAGAGACGGGTGGACAAACAAAAACCTAAAAATTCTGACAAAATGAAAGCATTGATTGTGCAAGAATGGACTACTATCAGTCAAGATTTGGTCCAGAAGTTGATTGAGAGCATGCCAGGGAGAATTGCAGAGTTCCTGAAGAAGAAGGGTCAACACTGCAAATATTGACTTGCTGCATTAACTCATTCTAACTGTCAATATAAACTTTTGTTACTCATATGTTTGCAATTATATTTCTGTCTGTGATAAAAGCATCCGTCAAACACACATAAAAACCAGAGGGCAGCAGATCATGTGAAAATATAATATTTGTGTCATTCTCAAAACTTTTGGCCATGACTGTACTGTGGGAGACATCATAGCAGTCAGTTGCTATCCATTAGTTGAGTAATGTTTGAAAATTAGAGATAGAGCCCTCAGGGGATAAAACTGGTGAAAAATGCAGGTTATGAGTTATTTCATCGCACAGAAATAGTGTTATTCATCATGTACACACAAATATGCTAACTTATTCTGTAGAGTCACCAGAAATGACATGCACACTTCTCCTACGATGTGGATTTTACAGAATTAATTAACTTTTGCTGAAATATCACTGCTATGTATAATTCCTATCCATTTTATATGCACTACAGCACTCTTATTAGCTAGATTGTAGGCGAGTACCAGACTGCATCTATTGCACAGTATCTTATTCAATGGCCAATTATTATGGTAACTGTGGATTGTAGTTCACAAAATGAGGGCAGTCTACATGATGCTCTTAAAAACCACGACTGCAATGTATAGGCTCAGATACAAAATTTCTTCATATGATACTGCTTATATCTTTCCAAACATAAGCACGTGTTGATAGACGATATGAAAAAAACACAAAAAAGCACAGTAAAACCGAAAAATACTCTGTTGCAAAAAAAATAACAGTAAACAGCAAGTGCCAATAAAAAGATGGAAAAACACAGGGTATTTGGTTAATACGTTTTTTGCAAAAAATGTACAGTATATTAAGCCGCTCTACCAAACGTTAAGGTATACCCGTATTAGAGCAGTCCCTGACTAATGTATGTAATCCCTATCTGATGTATTTAAAAACCTGGGCATATGTATAATACCTGTATGAGCAGGATTCAGAAAGGTAATGTCCAATGTGGACATGCTGCATAGAACGACTTTTATGTGCATGGCTCATAAAGGAGGGGTGTATTGCAGAAATGCTGGGTCTGTGTCCAATTTGGGATGCCAATTATGGGTAAGACCGGAGGGATCAGTGAAGTCTTTTCTATAAGCATTTGAAACCCTCTCCATCTGGGTTTTTGTAAGACATCTGTGTTCCTAGCATACAGCACCGTATTACTCTGTGATGTACATGAACTGGTATAGAAAAATGCAAGAAGACAGTGTTCAAATATATAGTGGGGAAAGGTTCAGATATTTGGTAATGTCCAAATGGTGTTTTCAAGGTCATGCTCAATTTTCCTTCAACACTTCAAAGACATGTCAAGGCTCAAGTCTGTTCATACTGGCATTCAGAGCCTCTGTGAGGGGTTTCACTGGTCATTACTATATTTTTGATGTCAGCTTGTCTATATAAAAAATGTTCCAAGAACAATAACCCAGCTAGTGAAGTTATTTGTAAAACATCTTATAATGAATATGATCTGAAATAACTAAATGTCACGTTTTCCTTACCGATTCCCCACAGCTAAGGTTTCTGGTCATCTTCTGTTTTATACTCTGCTTCAGCTGTGACATCTTGATTAACCCCCTAACGACCAGAGGTATTTTTGGTTTTGCATTTTCATTTTTCGCTCCCCTTCTTCCCAGAGCCATAACATTTTTATTTTTCCGTCATTATGGCCACGTGAGGGCTTGTTTTTTGAGGGGTGAGTTGTACTTTTGAACAACACCATTAGTTTCACCATGTCATGTACTAGAAATCAGGAACAAAATTCCATGTGTGGTGAAATTGCAAAATAAAGTGCAATCCCACACTGGTTTTTTGTTTTGCTTTTTTACTAGGTTCACCAAATGCTAAAACTGACCTGCCATTATGATTCTCCAGGTCATTACGAGTTCATAGACACCAAACATGTCTAGGTTCTTTTTTTATCTAAGTGGTGAAAAAAAATTCCAAACTTTGTTAAAAAAAATTGAGCCATTTTCTGATACCCGTAGCGTCTCCATTTTTCGTGATCTCGGGGTCGGGTGAGGGCTTATTTTTTGCATGCTGAGCTGACGTTTTTATTAATACCATTTTAGTGCAGATACGATCTTTTAATCGCCTGTTATTACATTTTAATGCAATGTCGCGACGACCAAAAAAACGTAATTCTGGCATTTTGACATTTTTTCTCGCTACGCCGTTTAATGATCAGGTTAATCCTTTTTTTTTTGATAGATCAGGTGATTCTGAATGCGGAGATACCAAATATGTGTATGTTTGATTTTTTGATTTTTTTATTTTGAATGGGGCGAAAGGAGGATGATTTGAACTTTTATTTTTTTTATTTATTTAATACTTTTAAAAACATCTTTTTTACTTTTGGTATGCTTCAATAGTCTCCGTGGGAGACTAGAAGCTGCCACAACCTTATCGGCTCTGCTACATATAGGCGATGATCAGTTTGCCTGTACAGTATGTTGCTGAATTAATCACTTGCTATGAGCGCCTGCCACTGGGCTGCTCTCACAGCAAGCCAGCAGTGACAACCATAGAGGTCTCCAAGAGACCTCTGGTTGTCATGCCAACCTATCGGTGACCCGCGATCACATGACAAGGATCACCGATGGGCATATTTCCAGCACGATTGCCGGAAGCACATGTTAAAAGAAGCTGTCAGCGTTTGACAGCAGCATTTAACGGGTTAATAGCCACGAGTGGATCGCGTTTCCACCCGCAGCTGTTCCAGGCACATGTCAGCTGTTCAAAACAGCTAATATGTGCCGGGAAAGATGTGGGCTCACTGCTGGAGACCACATCAAAGGGAGGGTGTCCGACATCGGCGTACTATTACGCCTGATGTTGGAAAGGGGTTAAAGGACATGTGACCACTGCAGCTAATGACTGGCTGCAGAAATTACACTTATTTACATGCTTATATACAGATAAGTCCAGAAATATTTGAACAGTTACCAGATCGTTTGTGACTTGGGTTTTGTATGCCGCTATTTTTTTATTTAAAATGAAACAACTGAGATGAAATTGAAGTGTAGATTTTCAGGCATAATTAAAAGGGTTGAACAAAAATATCCTGTGAAACGTTTAGGGATTGCATCCATTTTTCTACAAAGCCTCCTCACAGTGGTGTAGCTAGATTCCGATGGGCCCCGGTGCAAGATTTGGACCAACTTCCCCACCACACTGGTATATATATACAGTCAGGGCCAGAAATATTTGGACAGTGACACAATTTTCGCGAGTTGGGCTCTGCATGCCACCACATTGGATTTGAAATGAAACCTCTACAACAGAATTCAAGTGCAGATTGTAACGTTTAATTTGAAGGGTTGAACAAAAATATGTGTTAGAAAATGTAGGAATTGTACACATTTCTTTACAAACACTCCACATTTTAGGAGGTCAAAAGTAATTGGACAAATAAACATAACCCAAACAAAATATTTTTATTTTCAAAATTTTGTGGCCAATCCTTTGGAGGCAATCACTGCCTTAAGTCTGGAACCCATGGACATCACCAAACGCTGGGTTTCCTCCTTCTTAATGCTTTGCCAGGCCTTTACAGCAGCAGCCTTCAGGTCTTGCTTGTTTGTGGGTCTTTCCCTCTTAAGTCTGGATTTGAGCAAGTGAAATGCATGCTCAATTGGGTTAAGATCTGGTGATTGACTTGGCCATTAGAGAATGTTCCACTTTTTTGCACTCATGAACTCCTGTGTAGCTTTGGCTGTATGCTTGGGGTCATTATCCATCTGTACTATGAAGCGCCGTCCAATCAAGTTTGCAGCATTTGGCTGAATCTGGGCTGAAAGTATATCCCGGTACACTTCAGAATTCATCCGGCTACTCTTGTCTGCTGTTATGTCATCAATAAACACAAGTGACCCAGTGCCATTGAAAGCCATGCATGGCCATGCCATCACGTTGCCTCCACCATGTTTTACAGAGGATGTGGTGTGCCTTGGATCATGTGCCGTTCCCTTTCTTCTCCAAACTTTTGGCTTCCCATCATTCTGGTACAGGTTGATCTTTGTCTCATCTGTCCATAGAATACTTTTCCAGAACTGAGCTGGCTTCTGGAGGTGTTTTTCAGCAAATTTAACTCTGGCCTGTCTATTTTTGGAATTGATGAATGGTTTGCATCTAGATGTGAACCCTTTGTATTTACTTTCATGGAGTCTTCTCTTTACTGTTGACTTAGAGACAGATACACCTACTTCACTGAGAGTGTTCTGGACTTCAGTTGATGTTGTGAACGGGTTCTTCTTCACCAAAGAAAGTATGCGGCGATCATCCACCACTGTTGTCTTCCGTGGGCTCCCAGGTCTTTTTGGATTGATGAGTTCACCAGTGCTTTCTTTCTTTCTCAGGATGTACCAAATTGTAGATTTTGCCACTTCTAATGTTGTAGCAATTTCTTGGATGGTTTTTTTTCTGTTCTTGCAGCTTAAGGATGGCTTGTTTCACCTGCATGGAGAGCTCCTGTGACCACATGTTTCCTTCACAGCAAAACCTTCCAAATGCAAACACCACACCTCAAATCAACTCCGGCCTTTTCATCTGCTTAATTGAGAATGATATAATGAAGGGATTGCCCACACCTGTCCATGAAATAGCCTTGGAGTCATTTGTCCAATTACTTTTGGTCCCTTTAAAAACAGGGTGGCACATGTTAAGGAGCTGAAACTCCTAAACCCTTCATCCAATTTTAATGTGGATACCCTCAAATGAAAGCTGAAAGTCTGAACTTCAACTGCATCTGATTTGTTTTGTTTCAAATTCATTGTGGTAATGTCTAGAACCAAAATTAGATAAATGTTGTCTCTGTCCAAATATTTATGGACCTAACTGTATACTGTACAATGGTATGTAAAAGTTTGGACACCGCTGGTCAAAATTACTGTTATTGTGAACACTTAAGCAAGTTGAAGAGGAAATGATCTCTAAAAGGCCTAAAGTTAACGATGACGTTTCCTTTGTATTGTAGGCAAAAAATATATATACAGCTCTGGCAAAAATTAAGAGACCACTTTCAAATGTTCAGTTTATCTGATTTTTCTCTTTATAGGTATATTTTTGAGTAAAATGTAAATTGCTCTTTTAGTCTACAAACTTCTGACAACATGTCTACGAATTTCCAAGCACTAAATTTTGTATTTTTTTCTGACAAAGAAAAATGGTCAAAATTGAAAAAAAAAAAACCTAGTGCTTTCAGACCTCACATAATGAAAAGAAAACAAATTCATAATCATTTAGAAACAACAATGCTAATGTTTTAACATAGGAAGAGTTCGGAAATCAATATTTTGTGGAATAACCATGATTTTTAAAAATAGCTTTCATGCGTCTTGGCATGCTTTCCACCAGTCTTTCACATTGCTTCTGGCGCAAAAATTTAAGCAGTTTTTTTTTGTTTGATGGCTTGTGACTATCCATCTTCCTCTTGATTACATTCCAGAGGTTTTCAATGGTGTTCAGGTCTGAAGAATGGGCTGCCCATGACAGGGTTTTGATGTAGTGGTCTCTTAATTTTTACCAGAGCTGTATATTGTCATGGTTAAGGTTTTGAACTGGAGTCTCTGGGTAATGGGGAGCCAGTGAAGGAATTCACAAAGAGGACAGGCCAGGCAATAGCGGCTGATGTGTGAATTAGTCGGGCAGCAGTTTAGGATAGATTGGAGGGGTGCGAGACTGTTACAAAGGAGGTCACAAAGCAGGAGGTTGGAGTAGTTGAGGCAGTAGATGTTGAGTGCATGGACTAGGTTTTTTGCAGATTCTTGATTAGGGAATGTACGAATCTGGGAAATATTTTTGAGTTGTAGTCAGTAGGAAGTGGAAAGGGCATGGCATGGCATATGTTTTGAATGAGAGATCAGAGTCCAGGGTTACCACGAGTCATCGAGCTTGTGGGATGCCCTCATCTGCATCTTATAGATGAGGGGCAGAAAAAGCAAATGCTCTACTCCTCTTCCTCCACATTAACATCACACACAGTACAGTCCTCAGATGTGGCACCTCAATTACGCTTGTTTCCCCCATGTCACAACCCTCCAACTACCCAACTAACTGAGGGGAACCACAGATGGGCGAGTTTGCAGAGCTGTTCAAAATTCTATTACATGGGCATCAGAGGTCTGCTCTAAAGATTCACAAATTTGCCGATGCCCAAAATGTTTTTCAGTTGGATCTAGGACCAGATGAAGTAGGGTTCGAGCAGAATCCAGACCCCTGTCACCACACGTTAACCCCTGGGGGTGGAGGTGATCCTAATGAGACTCAGGTACCTGAGGTGTACGCGGACTGTACTGTGCTGTCAGTGCAGAAAGAGGAGGGTGACTCTCAGGGCGAGGAGTGGGAGAATAGAGATGATGATGAGGTTGTAGATTCCACTTGTGAACCCAGAGGCACGCAACTGAATAGCTCAGAAGAGTAGGTGGAGAAGCAAAAAGACGAGGAGGTTACATTGTGGCTTCCCGCAGAGACATGGAGTGATGCAATCATTACAAGCACTGCATCATCATCCATAAATCTTGGCTGTAGCCAGCAGTGGTCATGGGTCTGCAGTTCACAAGGGCGGCAAGGGTTGCTATGCCTGGGCCTTTTTTGAGACCAAAAAAGACGACCCAACTCACATTATCTGCCATATTTGTAAAAAAATTGACTCAGTAGAGGCAAAAATTCCAATAATTTAACTCCTACTTGCATGAACTGGCATATGCGTGATCAACATGCATTAGTCTGGGAATATAACTAAAATGCGGCCTAGTCGACCTCGCCAACCACTGGCTGCCCCTCCAGCTGCATCTGCTGCTTCTTCATCCTCCCTCAACATGGCAAGTGTTCTCACACAGGTCTCTGGCTGCAGAACCTACACTTGTTTATCCGCTACAGTCGCGGTGAGTGAGAGCCCGGGAGCTGTTATGGAAGTGGACATGCCTGCTGTTTTTGACGCATCTCAGACACCGAGCACATCACATCTTTCAAAATTCACTATAACATCTCCGCGCCTGCACATCATTCACAGTTCTGCAGTTTGTCGTGTTCACCCTACTCCACCCTCTCTCAGCACAGCAGCCAGCCCTCAGTCCTGCAGTTGTGGTCATGTAAAAGATTGTTTCCTCCAACATAAACCAAACTAAGAGCTTGAACTTCACCATCTCCAATCTGTTGGTCAAGGAAATACTGCCTTTTTGCTTGGTGTATACAGACGCTTTCCGAAAGCTGATGGCCGTTGCAGTCCCCCAGTACCAGTTGCCCAGTTGCCATTACTTCTCTAAGAAAGATGTACCTATGCTACACCAGCATGTTACAGACATCACCCGTTCTTTGAAAAAATCTATGTCTGCCAGGGCGCATTTCACCACTGACACCTTGATAAGCAAGCATGGCCAGGGGCGTTACAACTCGGTGACTGGGCACTGGATGACTCTACTGGCTGTGGGGGCAGGCGTGGAAGGGTCTGCTTCACAAGTCTTAGAAACCCCAAGGTTTACAGGGTGCTTGGGGACGGAGAACTAAACTACTACACACCAGGAGATGGAGAATTTAACTAATAGACAACAGGGGTTGGAGAACTAAACTACTAAACACCTAGGGTTGGAGAACTAATCCACTACACACCAGGGGATGGAAAACTAAACCACTACACACCAAGGGATGGTAAAATAAACCACTAGACACCAAGTCTTGGAATCCCCAAAGCTTGCGAGACAAACCTCTGTATCTAACACTTCTTTCAATGCTTCTGCCTTCTCCACCTCCTCTAGGACCTCCACCTGCACTCTCAACTTCTCCCTTAATGAGACACATGTTCCAACAGTGGAGAGAGAATACTCCCCACTTTTGTACTGCGCAGCCAGGGCTCACAGCAATCAGGCAGTTTTTAAATAAATATGCATTGGAGCTTGCAGTCACACAGCTCAAGAGTTGTGGACAGCTATCCAGGCCAAGTTTGAGTAATGGCTGTCTCCACTGAACCTGGAGGCAGGGAAGGACATGTGCGATAACAACTTCACACACGTTCCTTGCATGACTCAAGTCCTCAACCTAGTAATACAACAATTTCTCCGCCACTATCCTGGCCTGGATGCGCTGCATCGCTATAGAGGTCTTTCGGGCCACCTGTTAACTGGTTGATATGTGATATGCCGACACGGTGGAATCTCACTCTGAACATGTTGCAGTGACTGTCGCAACAAGCCCTGGTGCAGTATGTCATTTTGCATAGCCTCGGCCAATGAGCGCTGATGATGCCATAATCAGCATCACTATTCCGGTCATCTACATGCTGGAGCACACTTTGAATAGTCTGCAAGAGTAGGTTATGGTCCAGAGGAAGAGGAGGAGGCAGAGGAAGATATCAATATCTCTAAGTTCCGGACTGTCATCGCACAAGCAGGTTCCATGGGAGGGTGGACTACAGTGATCGGGGGGCCCATGATACCTGAAAAACTGTTAGTCAAGGTACAGGAGCCGAGGAACAAATGGAGGAGGAAGAGGTGATGGCACGCAACAGTCAGGAGATGAAGAGGATAATGCTCCCCTATCTGTTGTCTGTGGTTGATGGGAGGGGATGGAGGAAGCAAACTTGAATGTTACCCTGCCAATAACACACCATGGACTTGGACCTCATGTAAGCGCCCCGACACTTGAGTGCCTTCTTGCTGCATTATCTGCAACATGATGCCCGTATTGTTAGGATTAGAAATAGTGCTGACTACTGAGTTCCAACTCTGTTAGATCCACGGTACAAGTGTAAATTTTGCCAGATGCTTCACCCCCTAGAAAGGGATGCGTGCATGCTGAAGTATTGAAATATGCTTGTAGACAATTTTAAGAGTTGTTTTCCCCAAGACAGCAGTGAGCTATTTAGTGTGCATCACAGATATAGACTTCCAGCCCTGGGAACGTCGAGTCGTCAATGCAAAAACATTAGCAGCAGCAGCAGTTTAAGTGGCAGAAGCAATTTCTGTGAGTCATTTCACACATTTTTTAGACGAGCCCCTGCACTAGCAGTGAACGACTGGAGAGGATGGTGCAGGAGTATCTCAAGCTCAATACCAATGCCATCGGGGGGGGATTTGGACCCTTTTGCATTTTGGTCTTCAAAAATGGAGGAGTGGCCTGAGCTCGCCTGTCACTCATCGCAGGTTTTGTCATGCCTGGCAGTTAAGTAGAACTTTCAGTAACATTAGCACATACCCCACGTACAGCTCAAACACCAAACCTATTACCCCTTCCACCATGACCTTGCTTTTTCCCAGTCATTTTGGATATACTATTCCCCTCTTTTAACCAGATCTTTCACAACCCTAGGCCCACATCTGTCAGTAAATTAACAGTCTGTATTTAATTGCTGAGATAGTTTGGCTGGACCACAGAATTAGCACAAAATATTTAGATGCTATAATGTGGACTCCTGGATGGACAACACAATTAGCACAAAGGATTTAGATGCTGAAATGTATACTGCTGGCTGGACCACATAATTTGCACAAATGATTTAGATTTTGAAATGTGAACTCCAGGCTGTACCTCACTATTAGCCCAAACTATTTAGATTCTGAATTGTGAACTCCTGGCTGGATCACACTATTAGCACAAATTATTTAGATTCTGAAATATGGACTGGCTGGTAGCTCAATAGTCTCGCAAGGAAGGGAGTGCAATGCAAAGTTTAAATAGGGTGTTCAATCAGGGTGGACTCAATCCAGAACTCACGGAGACAATCAGAAACAACACAGGCACAAGTATTTGAGTTAGCACGGAACTGTCCAGTGAGCTGAATAGCGCACAGGGATGAGCTGCCGCCTGGTGCACAAGAGCTGCTAGGTTCGAATCCTGAAAATACTATTAGCAGAAAGGATTTACATTCTGAAATGTGGACTCCTGGCTGGGCCACACTATTAGCACAAACTATTTAGATTCTGAAATGTGGACTCTTGGCTGGACCACATTGATAGCACAAACTATTTAATTTCTGAAATGTTGACTTCTGGCTGCACCACACTATTAGCACAAACGAGATAGATTCTGAAATGTGGACTCCGAGCTGCACCACACTATTAGCACAAACTATTTAGACTCTCAAATGTGGACTCCTGGCTGCACCACACTATTAGCACAAACTATTTAGATTTAGAAATGTGGACTCTCCGACTGCACCACACTATTAGCACAAACTATTTAGATTAATAAATGTAGACTCCTGGCTGCACCACACTATTAGCACAAATGATTTAGATTCAGAAATGTGGACTCTCCTGACTGCACCACACTATTAGCGCAAACGATTTAGATGCTGGAAGGTCAATTTGACACAGGATCCTATCTAGATGAACTAGCTGACAATAAACTGCCTAGCTAACTATCTGACTACTTGCAACATCAGCAGAGAAAAAGCAAAAAAATTGTATAATGAGCGAGGCCCAATTAGTTTGTAAACCAGAGAGGAATATGGACCCCTAAAATATAACTTTTATTCTTACCAAGTTAAAATTATTAATAAACTCTCAATATCATCAAATATTAATGAGTTTAATTACAATAGGCATTATCTATTATCAGGATTCTATTCCTATGACTTTACTAAACCCTTCACCAAGAGATAAATGCACATTATCACACCCTATTGCTCCCTACAGGAGTCCCTACCTGTCAGTGGAGGTTGGTAACCTAAGTTTAAACAGTATGGCGTTCCCAGTCGGTGGCGGCTGTCACTTATATCCCTAAGCCGTCCCTACTGTAAAGTGCAGTACAGGTAGTGTTTATCTCCAATAGATAATCAGATATTTAAATCCTTAAAACTATCTCTGGTATACAGTGGAGTACAGCTAGCATTTATCTCCAACAGACAATGAGATAATCCTATCCATAAACCACCCCCCCAGTAAAGCGCAGTACAGGTAGTATTTATCTCCAATAGATAATTAGGTATTCATATTGCTCCAATTTGTCAGTCAGTTTCCCAGATGGAGACATTCTAAATCTCATATATATATATATTAAATACCATTTAATATGAGTTAGAGACAGACAAAAGGGCAATGGTAAACACTATCCTGAATAAATTCAATATACTTTTCTCATGTTAGCACCACTGTTTTAAGCCGGTGTCTCACCTCACTTCCTGTAATACAGCTTCTGCTTCTCAGCTGAGATTTGGAATGCACACAGCGCTCCATTTCAATGGTAAGTGCATGTTAGATAGAAGCCGCCGCCCCGTGGAACACATATGCGCTCCAGTCAAAATAACATCACTTCCATTGCCAAAATGAGGCATGGAGCACAGTATGCTGCACAGGTGTACTTCTCTGCCCTCAACAGTGACTCTTTGACCTTTCCCGACACCTGCGCACTGCAGTACTTTCCTCTGCCCTCAACAGGGCAGAGACGTACGCCTACACGGGAGCATGATGCCGAGGAGACTGTGTGGATGACACAGGGACGCGTCATCCTCACAAAGCAAGAAGGAGGATGGCAATCGTAAGAAGAAGGGAGGTGCCGAACCAAGAACATCAACACCCATCGGACTGGACCGCCCCGCAGGTGAGTATAATAAAAGTTATTTTTCTACTCTTACAGGTCGGGTCGGAGGCTTACATACAGCATTATAGAATTCTGTATATCAGCCCTGAAAGATGGTGGCCATAACTCATATCGGCCAAACCTGGTGATAGGTTCACTTTAAAGAGCTTTTGAGATAATTGTCCAATTACTTTTGGTCGGCTTAAAAAGAGGCAGCTACATATTGTTGAGTTGTAATTCCTAAACCCTTAGTCCAATTAGGATGTGAATTCCATCAAATTAAAGCTGAGAGTCTGCACTTTAAGCCCATATTGATTATATCACTGTATCTTGAATATGATTTGGTAAACAGATAAAATGCCAAAACTTGTGTCACTGTCCAAATATTTCTGAACCTAACTGTACTATATGACATCGATACCCCAGACTGAAGATTTGACAAAGTAAATCATCCTCTAACTTTGTCTAACCAGCAGACCTTTATTTGTGCTATACATAGAATTTGTTCGCAATTTATCACTTTTTAAATGGAGTCTGTCAGCAGATTTTTTTATATGTAATCCGACAACATCATGATGTAGGGACAGAGACGACAGAGCTGAATCCCGGACTTGGAACACACTGTAAACACATAAAAATAAACTTTCAAAGGGTTAGTTTAGTAGTAGACATGTAAGTTTTGATCAGGTTTTGAGAGACAGTTTTTGAAAAGACAGGAGTGAATGAAAAAAAGAAGTAGAATCTGTTTTCGGATGCGTTGTTTTGTCCTTTGTGATCTGAACATCGTTTTGCTTTCAAAAACTAAATAAAAAAAAACCTGATGAAAAACCTTATGATAGTTTACATGTGCATGAGTAACTTTGAAAGGAGTGTCAAAAGGAAATATTTTAAAACTGGATATCACAACACACGCTATATACAGTACATTATTAACAAGATCTCTTATAGTTAATGAGGCTTGTGTACTTTGATAATCTATGTAAGGCCGGGATCACACATGCGAGTAAGTCGTCCGACACTCGCATGTGAAATCCCAGCTCTGGCGCCGGCACTCGGGAGTGGAGCGCGCGGCTGCATAGAACTACATGCAGCCGCTCACTCCACTCCTGAGTGCCGGCGCCAGAGCTGGGATTTCACATGCGAATGTCGGACGACTTACTCGCATGTGTGATCCCGGCCTTAGAATGACTATATTATCCTTTTTAAAACTTTAACACTTCACATGTACCCAGTTAGCCTCATTGACAGCTCCTCAGCGTCCCTCCTCCCTGCTGAATCCTTACACTGTTCAGTACAAGCTGCAAAGGTCAGTTATGTTGGGTGCGTGAAGATTCAATAAACTGTGAACTCTCTCACTTTTTAGATGGAGTAATAAAATGCTCATCTTAATTTCATGATTACATAGCCATTTTGATATGGATTTTCAAAGTTATCACATAAGCCTCATCAGCTCTAAAAGATCTATTTATAACATATTTAGTTTATATTGTGAAATCTGATAACAGACCTGCTTTAACCCCTTACTGAGATATGACGTACAGTTGCTTCATCTGCCAGCTCCCTACTTTGATGTGGGCTCGCAAGCCGAGCCCACAGCTTTCCCTGCAGATGATGGCTGTGTTATTCATCCATCATCTGCCACTAAGAGTCAGGCATAGAGCAGAGCTCTGCTCATGGCTGTTACCCTGTTAAATTCTGCTTTCAATCTCTGACAGCAGCATTTACAAAGCACCAGCAGGAGGGCGCGTCAATTTATGCGCCGGCTGTCATGGCAAGCTATTGGCGCCTCGTGGTAGCGAGGCAGATTCTCAAGCAGATCAGTGTCCGGACCTTAGCTTGGAACAGCTCATTTACATATAAGAAAAATGTGGATTTCTCTGGAATAAAACATAGGATCACAGATATCAAGGTTTTATTTTAGAAAGCTTCCTTTGACTTTTTGTTTATTGCAAAAAGCGCAATAAAAGGTGATCAAAATGTTGCATATACCCCAAAATGGTACAAAGAAACCACCCACAGCTAACCATTAAAAAATAAGACCTCATTTCACTTCAACAATGGTAAAAAATACTCTCAGAAAAAGGCAATACAAAACATATTTTTAGACAGTTCTGAATTTATAAAAAAAAACAAAGCAAATCAATAAAATACATAAAAAAATTATGTTGATTGCAATCACCGCAACCGTAATGGCCTGAAAAATCAGGTAATTTTTACTGCACTGTGAAAACCACAAAAATGAAACTCAAAAAACAATGACAGTTGTAATATTTTCATCAGTTCTACCCATTGATTCTATATAAAACTATGAATTATTTATTCCTGTTGGGCATCTATATGTTTACTAGTAAATTTGTTCCCCAATGTAAGTAACTGTGCTCCATAAATTCATATTATTATGCGTAATATGAAAGAATTCACCCTAATAACAGGGTCCCTTTAAGTTTTAGCTGAAAATGATTTCAGGCCTGAATAACATAGCATATAATTCACGGAACCCAGTGGTTTAGCAAAAATCATTCCTAGTAGTAAATTATCAGTATTGGAAATAAACAATTTTTCTGAATATCTAGATACATTTTTTTCCCAATTCAGTTTCTGGAAAGTGTGTTAACCCATGTTTCCGTTACATTTAGGAAAGACGCAGAAATGAATGTTAGCCGCCCCCTATACGCCACTCTTGGCCTCCGTACACATAGAGTTGACTTTGAGGTTACTCCATGTTTGTATAAAGAGTAAAACAAACTTACAACAACTAAATTTAACAAGTTAAAAATAAAACAAAACATGAGTACACCCTTCCTTGAATTGGCCATCATTTTCATAGCATTTAATGCAAGACATGGACTGTATCTTACAGGGAAGGAAGTGATCTTTTGGCAGAAAATAATGAAATGCTTGTTGATTGTTGAGGTAGTCAAATCTCAAACACTGTATTCACTATCAACATATAACAAGGCAGTACTGTAATACAAGTTTGTATAGTGTCCCTCGTAGCAATAGATGCGTTTTGCAGCAGCTCTTCACTCTGCATGTACAGAGGAATCCTGGGTGGGGTACCCAGCTCTATGACATCCATAAATAAATTGATACAGTTAGGTCCATATATATTTGGACAGAGACAACATTTATCTAATTTTGGTTCTAGACATTACCACAATGAATTTTAAACAAAACAATTCAGATGCAGTTGAAGTTCAGACTTTCAGCTTTCATTTGAGGGTATCCACATTAAAATTGGATGAAGGGTTTAGGAGTTTCAGCTACTTAACATGTGCCACCCTGTTTTTAAAGGGACCAAAAGTAATTGGACAGATTAAATAATTGTAAATAAAATGTTAATTTATAGTACTTGGTTGAAAACCCTTTGTTGGCAATGACTGCCTGAAGTCTTGAACTCATGGACATCACCAGACGCTGTGTTTCCTCCTTTTTGATGCTCTGCCAGGCCTTCACCGCGGTGGTTTTCAGTTGCTGTTTGTTTGTGGCCTTTCTGTCTGAAGTTTAGTCTTTAACAAGTGAAATGCATGTTCAATTGGGTTGAGGTCAGGTGACTGACTTGGCCATTCAAGAATATTCCACTTCTTTGCTTTAATAAACTCCTGGGTTGCTTTGGCTTTATGTTTTGGGTCATTGTCCATCTGTAGTATGAAACGACGACCAATCACTTTGGCTGCATTTGGCTGGATCTGAGCACACAGTATGGCTCTGAATAATTCAGAATTCATTCGGCTGCTTCTGTCCTGTGTCACATCATCAATAAACACTAGTGACCCAGTGCCTCTGGCAGCCATGCATGCCCAAGCCATCACACTGCCTCCGCCGCGTTTTACAGATGATGTAGTATGCTTTGGATCATGAGCTGTACCACGCCTTCGCCATACTTTTCTCTTTCCATCATTCTGGTAGAGGTTGATCTTGGTTTCATCTGTCCAAAGAATGTTCTTCCAGAACTGTGCTGGCTTTTTTAGATGTCAATTTCCCAGATTATTAATATCAGCCCAAAGCGTTAAGCTTTCCCTCTGCTGGTTATGAAAATTATGTGGGAGTCCACGCCATTTTTTAAAATTAATTAATTAAATAAAAAATAAAAAACAAGCACAGAAAAAAAACACACAAAGCACTGATTATAAAGCACACTGACATATTTCTTTCTATCCATCATTTTCCTCATCACTATCTCTATATTTGAACATCTTTAACACATAACACTCTTTAACGTCTATTCTGCATTTCATTCCATACGTGTCACACGGACAGCACACGAATACCACATAGATGTAACATACGTACACACGGACAGCACACGGACATGGACTACGGATCTTACCAGTTCTGGTTTTTCCAGTACCAAAATCATCAGGACGTGTGAAGGAAGCCTAAATTCAATAAATGTAATCCACTTACTAAATATGTCAAATATCCCTTTTAAAGGTTCCATAAAAAAAGCTGATTTCTCAAGAGAAATAAGCCCAAAAAGGACACCGACTCACCCAGCCACACACCAAGAAGGATAAACTAGGAACATTACAAAACATGGACAAATAAACAGTTCTGCTTTAAGTTTCTTAACTACTTCAAAACAGAAAAAGAAAACAAAGACATCAACCAAAAATATGAAAAGAACATAAACAATGACTTTGATGTAGTGAAATGAGACGAGCATATTGCATGAGGATTTGTATGGCAAATATTGGGGGAAGCTACAGAAAATAGCAAGTAGAAGATAAACAGTGAGAGGATTTCTTCAACCCTTTGGATATTTACATGATGAGAGATCCAATAATGGATGTGTAATGGACAGTATGTTTTGTGTGGATTCATTTGCATTCTTTTTTAACGCACCACTTTTTTTTTTTTTTATTGCAGCACTGGAGTGATGCTTCTAACATGAGATCCCTAATATTATACTTAGCTCCCGCTATCTTCAGCTCTTCCCAGCGGCACTCCGGTCCTGCACCGCGATCTTGTGACCGCAACTTGTGACTGACCGGACGTTAGATGTAACAGTAACAAGTTCTCAATTCAAGTCTATAAGAGCCAGAACGAGGCTCTCAAAGACTTGCATTGAAAAGTGACCTTCAGCTCGCTCCCAAAAAAAACCCACTGGAGTTTGGCTTTAAAGGCCTGTAGCTTGGGAGCTGTTGGTCCTGATGTACTACGTAGAAGATCTGGAAAGTGCAACGGAATTATTCTAATACAATATGGCATTGTAACTTGTCAAAGGCAGAGACCTTCCTCCAGCTTTATGAACTCATCAAAAAGGATTAAGGATGTCTTTGTGCATTGCTGAATAAACACTACTACTATTATAAGATTATAAGAGGACTTTAATAACAGGACTGCAAAAGAAACAGAACTGTACCGATGAATAGTGAACTTTCAAAAGATGGACAGCCACTTAATTATCAAGGATTAGAAGATGTACTAAGATAGGTGCTAAACTGGTAATGGGCAATAACCCAACACATAATATTAGCAGTTGGCTTGGATCCTACTTTTAAAAGTAACATGAAAAAAAGTTATGAAAGTATGAGATTAATTTTGCACATTACTTGCATGGCACATATCACGTCAGTAGATAAGTTTGACATGAACCTGACATTATTATGTGTTTATCTGATTCCAATTCACCTTCAGAAAGCACATATTGTCCCTTTGATGGAAGACAAGTCAGAATGTTTAACATACACCAGTTCCCATCATGTATCAATAGTAATGACTGTACGACACATACTGTATGTTTTAATACCAACATCTTCAAAAATATTTAAAGGACAGTTTAACCTGGTCTTAGGTTTTACTCCAAGGCTTTCTTGGAAAAGAAGATATTTAGATGCTTCTTCCATCACAAATCAACAGAGAAAAGAAATTAAGGTGTTGTCAGGGCAAAAAATGCTTGTTACCTGGGGGGTTGGATTCTGTAAAAATAACAAAATTAATAATATTTTCCTGCTGTCACCTTCCCTGGACCGGGACAGGCAAGTTTGTTATCTGAAGGTCTCATGGCTGCAGCCTATCGCGCCCACAGAGTGTTGCCTATCACAGCCACCGAGGTCCTGTGGCAGCTTGAAGACACAAATGACAGAACTGAGTGTATCAGTAAGTGAGTAGGATTTATTTAGTTATTTTTACAGAATCCAACCCCAGGTAATAAGTACATTTTACTATCAACATCATCCAAACATAAAAGGTCACATACAGGAACAAGGAAGGAAAAGTGTATGCTGATTATTTATTTAATATATAATATAACCCACTGGCGCTCGACACAAAGATTGGTTTCTAGCCGCATTGTTTGGATGACAACCACTTATTGTTAAAGGTATAGAAATAAATCGACAGATAAAAAATCCAAATGGCGCTCAGAACCATAAAATACATAAAAAGGGGGAAAGAAAGGAGAGTGATTGTCCTCGTACAGAATTTGACGATTAGCATACGCCAATACTACCGCTGATCGTGAGGCCGCACTGTGAAAGGATACAATTAATTTCACCGAAGTTATGGTATCACTTGAATTGCTAATAAGTAAAATGTACCACTGAGAATGTCATATACAATATAGCACTAAGAATTTCACATACTGTCAGCCAAAGTTTTGAGAGACACAAAATATTATTTCACATGATCTGTTGCTCTGGTTTTATTGTTTGACGTGTGTTTTAACAGCAGATATAATAATGCAAGATATGTAAAAAGCTTATTGACAGTATTAAACGAGTAAGCGCAAGTCAATTTTTGCCTGTGACCGTTCTTAGGACTGCAATTCTCCCGCTGCTCTCATATTCTGTGACAATCCGTCATGATAGCGTCATTTTGCACATCAATGCTTTCATTTTGTCAGAATTTAGGTTTGGTTGTCACCGTCTTTGACGATTGACCACAAGTCTCAATGGAGATAAGATCTGGGAGTTTAGGCATGGACCTCAATCTCATGGTTTGTTCCTGAGCATTTAGTTATACTTTGCTTTGAAGGTGTCATCTGCTGGAAAGGCATTGTGGATCGACAAACTGCTCTTGGAGTTGGGAAGTTGCACTGAGGACCTTATGTACCATCCATTTATAATGGCTGTGTTTTAGGAAGACTGTAGAGAGAGCCGATTCCCTTGCTGAGAAGAACCCCCTGATGGTTTCGAGTTAACAGTTGCATAAGACAGGATGTGGTAGCGCTCACTGTCTTCCGAAAGGGTTTCGATTCCAAACATCGAAATGGATATCAGAAAATATTTACCCAGTCCCCAGCAGCCATGCCTGTACCTTTGCGATATCACTTCCATGATGTTTTTCTAGAGAAGTGCTTCTTTGCTGACCTCCTTGGACCAGGCTGCTCCAAGTCTCCGCTCACAGTGCTTGCATGTGCACTACCCTGACTGCTGCCATCCTGAGCAAGTCTGACTTGTGGTAGCCGGATCCCCAGCTGGGAACATTTAAGAACGTCTGCGCTTGCTGGCTACTTGGGGGCCTTGAAGTCTTTTGGCAACATGGACTTTTCCTTGGAAGTTCTGATGATGCATAGATTGTTTGACTGAGGTGCATCTTTCTAGCTTGATACACTCTGTTAGGTCATTTGTGCATGCATGATGGATCTGCACTGATTTCTTTAGAGTAACCATGGTTAACAGAAGAGAAACAATGATGCCAAGCACCAGCCTCCTTTTAAAGTGTCCAGTGGTGTCATTCTTACTTAATCATGACAGATTGATCTCAGCCATGTCCTCATCAACACCCACACCTGTGTTAATGGAGCAATCACTGAAAAGAGGTTAGCTGGTCCTTTTAAGGCAGGGCTGCAATGATGTTGAAATGTGTTTTGGGGATAAAGTTCATTTTCTAGCCAAATATTGACTTTGCAAGTAATTGCTGTTAAGCTGATCACTCTTTAAACATTCTGGAGTATATGCAAATTGCCATTAGAAAAAGTGAAGCAGTAGACTTTGTAAAAATTAATATTTGTGTCATTCTCAAAACTTTTGGCCATGACTGTACAATGTAGCACTAGAAATGTCATTAATAGAGTTGAACTATTACCTTTGCTGCTGGTGGTTATTAACTGCTTAGAAAGCTAGTTGCTAGGAGAGCTGGATGCAGTGATCTTTCAAACACCAGGAAAGCTGGATACGATGATTCCGGCCAGTGTCATGGGGAGACTGCGCCGCTGGCCTGGGTTGGGTGAGGGAATGTCCGCCAATGTACGAGGTAGGGGTACACATGGCGTTGGTTGAGTGGGTCTGGTGTGTCGGCGTGTGGGCCGCCAAGCACAATAGGAGACAAGCAGCGGATGTAGCTGGAGCCTCACGCTCTAGGGGGAGTAAGTAGAGTCTGTGTGAAGTATGTCTAAGTGCTCTGGGGATGATACAATACTATATATAATGTATCCCACTGACCTGTATGTATCCATTTGTAGTGGTCAGGTGTTGGAGGGTGAGAATAGAGTCCTAATCACCGCCTAAATCGAACCCCTTTTAGTACATTGCACTAAATGGATACCTACAGGTCAGTGGGATACATTACATATAATATTGTATCATCCCCAGAGCCACTTAGTCATACTTCACACAGACTCTACTTACTCCCCTAGAGTGCAAGGCTCAAGCTACATCCGCCGCGTGTCTCCTATTGTGCACGTACCCAAACGCCGACACACCAAAAAGTTAAACTTTTGTGTCATCAGTCCAGAGTATTCTCCCAAAAGTATTGGCGATCATTAAGATGTTTTCTGGCACAACTGAGAGGAGCCTTTATGTTCTTATTGCTCAGCAGTGGTTTTTGTCTTGGAACTCTGCCATGCAAGCTATTTTTACCCAGTCTCTTTCTTATGGTGGAGCTATGAACACTGTTTGGCTGTGTGAGAGGCGTCTGACCGATATCCAAGAAGTCTTGGATATCACACAGCCAAACCAGATCATCTCACACTTTGCACTGATGAGGGGCAGTACCCCGAAACACAGTGTCTGCAAACTGAGATCTTGGTTTGGCTTTTATCCTAAGTCATGTGACAAGGCTCGTTAAAGGGTCGACATTGACTTTTAGGACTGCTACTTCCAGTAGGTGGCACTAGAGTTCTAGTCCTCTTCCTCTTTGAAGAGACAATTTGCACATTTCCCAGAGGAGCATTGTGGCTTTAAGTTTCCTCATCTCGGCATGCTCAGCATGTCAATCTCCGCAAGGAGAAACAATACTTCTTGGATAGTGAAACAGTAGTCGCACATGTTCACTAGTGATCCATTCACACAGTCGGCAGTGAGCCCTTTGGTCTCTTTATTGCCCTTTTTTGATCATACATTTATCACATAACCGATGAATAGATCATATTTGTTATTTACAGGTCAACTTATTTTAGTACTTAGGGCAATACTATTCACAATTTTATGGCATATTTGGGAAATTAGGAGTGATAATGTGGAGCCCAGCTGCGCCTGGATTCATATCTCCCAGAAGGGTGCACAGAAGGAATTCACCACTAGAGGTCCAATATACATGCACACACCTTCACCCATCCCCAAGACCACCAGAGGGAGCTCCGATAGTTATATAAAAGGAGGGTGAAGACAGGAAAGAGAGCTCAGTTAGCTCAGTCTGAAGGAGCAGTCTGAAGAGAGAGGTCAGTCTGCAGAGCTGAGATTAGAGAGGCTGCAGAGCAGTTCAGTTCAGCAAAGTGGAGACTAGTAAAGTGGAAGTGAATCCACTCCAGCCTAGTCAGAGCTGAAATAAGCGAGTAGTCTGCAGACAGAGCAGACGAGTGGAGTTTGCAGTAAGGGACTCCAGAGCTCAAGTTGGGAGCCAAGAGCGTGCCGACGCTCAGAGAGCGGCGAAGAGGCGGCCCACTAACTGCCAGTGTGTGTAGTCGTGTGAGGGCCCGGGTAGGCGGAAGGCGAGTGGAAAGAGAAGTGAAAAGAGGCAGAGGAACCTTCATAGCTCACCTGAACAAGTATTTACCGGATGCCGGGGTCCGAGCCTATAGGGATCTCCACGACCCATTAGGAGAACACCGGAGTTCCTGGAGGACTACAGGTCCCAGGACCACCACAGAGCTGATACGTAACTGGGCCAGGAGAAGTCCAGAAAGCGGGATGCTGCAAGTAGGGACTGTACTTCAGGAGAAGGTCCAACCACAAGGTCAGCCAGGTGCAGGACAGAAACTAAGTTAGGCCCAGCTACATGCAGGCCAGGACTTCATTACTAAAAGGCAAGGAACAGGAGGCCACACACCTACTCAGTGGGAGACTCGGGATGTGCACCTTTCACCCTACAGTGCTCCGGGATGTGCCTGCAACATCTTCAGTAAAGGTACCAAAGTGACTTGTGTGTGTGTCTACCTTATTACCCCTACTGCCGGGATCCCCTCTGTCCTGCATCCCTACATATCTACCTGCCCTGAAGGACTCAGCCTCACCTGTGGGAGGCTTAACACCTATAGCTGCACAACACCAACCCTTCTGTGGATCTGCACCGCAGCGCTGGTCACCCTGACCAGGTACCACAGGTGGCGTCACGAATCCCCATACCAACATTCAATTCCCCTGTAAATATCCCACATTAAAGGGTGAGCGCCAGAGCCACGGACTGAGCTGTGCTGCCGTGACATCCCCCATAGAAGTCTATAGGCTCAGATCCAGTTCCCATTGCTCTGGAGGGCGACTCAATAAGAAGTTGTTATATAAAGTGTAGATTTACAGCTCTAGAACGGGAGTGCAGTACATTGTTGTGTAATATTGTATACAGTTCATGTGTGACACCAAACGGCGATACAAATAGAAAACAAATACACAAATGCTCATCTGAGTTCAGCGTTGAAGGTTGCAAACACTTAAAAGCCATGTCTATGGTCGTACTTATGGAAACAATTTCTATACAGGCATTCTGCTGAATAAAGCATTTTCCTCACTGGTCCCCGGGGAGGTCTTAGAGAAGGAATGCAATGTTTATAATACTATATAACATTGCATGGTAAATATTATCTACTTATAACTTTATAATTTTGCACTTTTAATGTACTGACACCTTAAAAAACTTGTGTTACCATCGCACTGTCAAACATTTTCATGAAACACGGCAGGGTGATTTATGGTTTTATAGTTTTAGATTTTTTAGTACCCCAGAACATATTTATCACCTGACTCATGTTGCATATTTGCTGTGCGCCATCTAGGAGCTCTGTGCGCACCTCCCACATATGATTCTGATTAGTCTGTCCTACGTAACACACCATCCCTTACATCTCATGTTTAATCCATCTGTGTCTACAGCATCAAACACAAGGAACTCCTGGTGAAACTTATTCACTTTTCTCTTGTCTCATACTACTACGTGCTGTGACATATGTTGTATATACGTGCACTTTGGTTATAGTGCTCTGATATACGTTGATTTGAATGTCACCAAACTTGTTGAGATCCGTGTGGAATTATGTGGAAATGCACCACAAAATAGTATTTAACCCCTTCATGACCCAGCCTATTTTGACCTTAAAGACCTTGCCATTTTTTGCAATTCTGACCAGTGTCCCTTTATGAGGTAATAACTCAGGAACGCTTCAACGGATCCTGGCGATTCTGAGATTGTTTTTTCGTGACATATTGGGCTTCATGTTAGTGGTAAATTTAGGTCGATAATTTTTGCGTTTATTTGTGAAAAAAATGGAAATTTGGCGAAAATTCGGAAAATTTTGTAATTTTCACATTTTTAATTTTTATTCTGTTAAACCAGAGAGTTATGTGGCACAAAATAGTTAATAAATAACATTTCCCACATGTCTACTTTACATCAGCACAATTTTGGGAACAACATTTTTTTTTGTTAGGAAGTTATAAGGGTTAAAAGTTGACCAGCGATTTCTCATTTTTACAGCAAAATTTACAAAACCATTTTTTTTAGGGACCACCTCACATTTGAAGTCACTTTGAGGGGTCTAAAATGGCAGAAAATACCCAAAAGTGACACCTTTATAAAAACTGAACCCCTCAACCTACTCAAAACTACATTCAAGAAGATTATTAACCTTCGGGTGCTTCACAGGAACTAAAGCAACGTGGAAGGGAAAAATGGACATTTTAATTTTTCCAACAAAAATTTTCTTTTAGCATCAATTTTTTTCATTTTTACATGGGCATCAGGATAAAATGGATCCTAAAATTTGTTGGGCAATTTCTCCTGAGTACACAGATACCTCATATGTGGTCATAAACCACTGTATGGGCGCACGGCAGGGCTCAGAAGGGAAGGAGCGCCATTTGACTTTTTGAATGGAAAATATGCTGGAATATTTAGCGGTTGCCATGTCACATTTGGAGAGTCCCTGTGTGTCTAAACATTGGAGCTCCCCCACAAGTGACCCCATTTTGGAAACTAGACCCCCTAAGGAACTTATCTAGATGCATAGTGATCACTTTGAACCCCCAGGTGCTTCACAAATTGATCTGTAAAAAAAAGAAAGTACTTTTTTTCACAAAAATTTTCTTTTAAGCCTCAGTTTTTTTCATTTTCACATGGGCAACAGTATAAATTGGATCCTAAAATTTGTTGGGCAATTTCTCCTGAGTACACAGATACCTCATAGGTGGTCATAAACCACTGTTTGGGCGCACGGCAGGGCTCAGAAGGGAAGGAGCGCCATTTGACTTTTTGAATAGAAAATATGCTGGAATATTTAGCGGTTGCCATGTCGCATTTGGAGAGTCCCTGTGTGCCTAAACATTGGAGCTCCCCCACAAGTGACCCCATTTTGGAAACTAGACCCCTAAGAAACTTATCTAGATGCATAGTGAGCACTTTGAACCCCAGGTGCTTCACAAATTGATCCGTAAAAAAAAGAAAGTACTTTTTTTTCACAAAAATTTTCTTTTAGCCTCAGTTTTTTTCATTTTCACATGGGCAACAGTATAAATTGGATCCTAAAATTTGTTGGGCAATTTCTCCTGAGTACACAGATACCTCATATGTGGTCATAAACCACTGTTTGGGCGCACGGCAGGGCTCAGAAGGGAAGGAGCGCCATTTGACTTTTTGAATAGAAAATATGCTGGAATATTTAGCGGTTGCCATGTCGCATTTGGAGAGTCCCTGTGTGCCTAAACATTGGAGCTCCCCCACAAGTGACCCCATTTTGGAAACTAGACCCCCTAAGGAACTTATCTAGATGCATAGTGAGCACTTTGAACCCCCAGGTGCTTCACAAAATGATCCGTAAAAAAAAGAAAGTACTTTTTTTCACAAAAATTTTCTTTTAGTCTCAGTTTTTTTCATTTTCCCATGGGCAACAGTATAAATTGGATCCTAAAATTTGTTGGGCAATTTCTCCTGAGTACACAGATACCTCATATGTGGTCATAAACCACTGTTTGGGCGCACGGCAGGGCTCAGAAGGGAAGGAGCGCCATTTGACTTTTTGAATGGAAAATATGCTGGAATATTTAGCGGTTGCCATGTCGCATTTGGAGAGTCCCTGTGTGCCTAAACATTGGAGCTCCCCCACAAGTGACCCCATTTTGGAAACTAGACCCCTAAGGAACTTATCTAGATGCATAGTGAGCACTTTGAACCCCCAGGTGCTTCACAGAAGTTTATAACGCAGAGCCGTGAAAATAAAAAAATCATTTTTTTTTCTCAAAAAATGATTTTTTAGCCCACTATTTTTTATTTTCACAATGGTTACAGGAGAAATTGGACCCCAAAAGTTGTTGTCCAGTTTGTCCTGAGTACGCTAGTACCCCATATGTGGGGGGAACCACTGTTTGGGCACACGTCAGGGCTCGGAAGGGATTAGTGACGCTTTGAAATGCCGACTTGATGGAATGGTCTGCGGGCATCTTGTTAGTTTGCAGAGCCCCTGATGTGCCTAAACAGTAGAAACTCCCCACAAGTGACCCCATTTTGGAAACTAGACCCCACAAAGAACTTATCTAGATGTGTGGTGAGCACTTTGAACCCCCAAGGGCTACACAGAAGTTTATAACGCCCGGGCATGAAAATAAAAGAAATCATATTTTTTCCACAATCAGGATCTTTTAGTCCCCAATTTTTTTATTTTCCCAAGGGTAACATGAGAAATTAGACCCCAAAAGTTGTTGTCCAATTTGTCCTGAGTATGCTGATATCCTGTTGTGAATGGACTTGAAATGAGTTCTGAGCAGAGGCTCCCTCTGGTGGTTACAAGCGGTACTGGATTGTCCAGTGAAGATTGTGAGGATTGGGGATCGGGTGTTACTGACTGGTCTTGTATAGGGGAGTCGCCTTCCCATCAGGGTTGCCGGTGATCAATTGTTCTGGACTCAATCCTTGATTCCTGTTTCCTTTGTAGCCTGCTGTGTCGTGTCTGCATCTCCTGCTTTCAGATAAGACATTTACTTCTTTTTGTTTTTGTGCTTGATTTTTGCATTTTGTCCTGCACTTCTGTGGGGGCCTTCAGGGTCCCCTCCGGGGGCTTTTGCCCTCTCAGTTTAGTTCAGCCACTGATGTTTGTACATTTGCTTTTTCCAGTTTTTTCAGTGGCTGCTGTTTTGATTTTGTTACACCAGAGAACTAATTTAGGTGGTAGAGGTCGTGTGATCTCAGGTGTTTTTGAAATTAGTAGAGTTGGTGCTTTTCAGGGTTTTTTGGGATTGCAGTAAGTACCCTTCCTATCCTTTTCTATTTAGGTAGTTTGGGCCCCATCGTTTGCTCATACTATTTTCTGTCTGTGTCAGTATTTCTTCTTGTCTAACCGCCATTACATGTTTGGGGGCTTTCTATGTTCTTTGGGGATCTGCTCCAGGGCAGATAGCTTTCCTCTTTCTATCTTTAGGTGCAGTTAGTTTCTCAGGCTGTGACGAGGCGTCTAGGACCAACTAGGAACGCTCCACGGCTGCCTCTAGTTGTGGTGGTTAGTCAGGGTACTGCAATCTCATAGATTCCAACTGCTCTGGTGTATTGCCTTTTTTACCTGCACTCCTCAGCTACCGAAACATAACAGTATCACCGGCCTAAAAATTGAAAATTGTATGGTACTCACAGAAGGGAAAAATATTGTGAAAGAAAAAAAAAAGGTTGTCAGAGTTGTCAGAGATATTTTTCTGTTTGTTGCATTTTTTTTTTCCCTCTGTATCTCTGGGTGCTGGGGAGGATTTTTTCTCTCAATGGAGTTTGCACAGCTGTCTGGCCGTGTGGATCAGCTTGCCACTGAGGTTCGGAGCATTGCTACCTATCTTGCTAGGTTGCCTGTTGTGGAACCTAGGATTCCCATGCCAGATTTGTTTTTGGGGGATCGAGCCAAGTTTCTGAATTTCAAAAATAATTGTAAATTGTTTTTTGCCTTAAAATCTAAGTCCTCAGGAACGCAGTGCAGCAGGTTCAAATTGTCATCTCCTGCGCGGCGATCCTCAGGATTGGGCTTTTTCCCTGACACCTGGGGATCCTGTTTTGAGTGATGTTGATGCGTTTTTTCAGGCCTTGGGGTTATTGCTACAATGAGCCTAATGTCTCTGATCAAGCTGAAAAAGCCTTGTTGGCATTAAATCAGGGGCTTGATGACGCTGAGTTATACTGTCAGAGATTCCGTAGGTGGGCAGTCCTGACCAAATGGAATGACGACGCTTTGGCAGCCCTTTTTCGGAAGGGTCTGTCAGATAATGTGAAGGATGTTATGGTGGCATTCCCTGTCCCCTCTGGTCTCAATGATTCTATGTCATTAGCGATTCAAATTGACAGACGTTTGCGTGAGCGGAGAAGTATGCGTGGTATAGTGTTGCCTTGTGAACCTGCTTCTGAATCCATGCAGTGTGATAGAGTGGTTTCTGGGGCACAGCGTCATGAGTTTCGAAAGCGCAATGGGTTATGTTTCTACTGTGGTGATGCCTCTCATGCTATTTCAGTCTGCCCTAAGCGGGGAAGACGTTTTGCACGCTCAGTTGTCTTGGGTAGTGTTCAGACTAAGTTTTTATTAACTGTTACTCTGATATGCTCTCTGTCCTCATTTCTGCTCAGGCTTTCGTTGATTCGGGAGCAGCTATTAACCTGATAGATTTTGATTTTGCTAAACGTTGTGGGTTTCCCTTGATACCCCTACGGAAGTCTATTCCCCTACTGGGGATCAATTCTACCCCTTTAGCTGAGAATAAACCTCAGTTCTCTACTCAGGTGATAATGAGTGTTGAACCTGATCATCAGGAGAGCTGCAAATTTTTGGTTCTGTATAATCTGCATGACATTATCGTACTGGGTTTCCCTTGGTTACAGACTCATAATCCTGTTTTGGATTGGAAATCTGTGTCTGTAACCAGTTGGGGCTGCCAATGTGTTAATACCAACACTCCTGTTTTTTCTGCCTCCCCCCAGGCTCAGGATGTTCCTGACTTTTTGATTGATTTTTCTGATGTGTTTAGCGAAAGTAAATCTGCATCCTTGCCTCCCCATAGGAGCTATGACTGCCTATTGAATTAGTGCCTGGTAGTAAATTCCCTAAAGGTCGCCTGTTTAACTTGTCTGTACCTGAACATGACGCTATGCGGTCTTATATCAAGGAGTCATTGGAGAAGGGTCATATCAGACCATCCTCTTCACCCTTAGGTGCCGTTTTTTTCTTTGTGGCCAAAAAGGATGGTTCATTAAGGCCGTGTATTGATTATCGTCTTTTGAACAATATTACTGTGAAATATCAATATCCGTTACCCTTGATTTCTGACCTGTTTTCCAGGGTGAAAAACGCTACTTGGTTTACCAAGCTTGACCTCAGGGGGGCATATAACCTTATTCGCATTAAGCACGGGGATGAATGGAAGACGGCATTTAATACCCCTGAGGGGCATTTTGAGTACCTTGTGATGCCCTTTGGGCTCACTAATGCTCCTTCTGTCTTCCAGTCCTTCATGAATGACATTTTCAGGGATTTTGTGGATAAATTTCTGATTGTTTATTTGGATGATATCTTGATTTTTTCTAATGACTGGGACTCTCATGTGAAACATGTTCGAACTGTGTTCCAGATTTTGAGAGAGAATGCTCTGTATGTGAAGGGATCAAAGTGTCTTTTTGGCGTACAGAGGATCTCATTTTTGGGATTCATTTTGTCCCCATCTGTTATTGAAATGGACCCGGTCAAGGTTCAGGCCATCTGTGATTGGGTCCAACCTACTTCATTAAAGGCTCTTCAAAGATTTTTGGGTTTTGCCAATTTTTATCGTAAATTTATTGGTAATTTCTCGGTTATTGTTAAACCATTAACTGATTTGACCAAAAAGGGTTCTGATGTGGTGAATTGGCCTCCTGAGGCAGTCTCTGCATTTCAGGAACTTAAGCAGAGATTCACTTCTGCTCCTGTTCTACGGCAGCCTGATGTTTCTCTGCCATTTCAGGTGGAGGTTGATGCCTCTGAAATTGGGGCAGGTGCCGTTTTGTCCCAAAGAGATCCAGAGACCTCTAAAAGTAACCCTTGTGCCTTTTTCTCTCGAAAATTTTCTGCTACTGAACGTAATTATGACGTGGGTAATCGGGAGTTATTGGCCATGAAGTGGGCTTTTGAAGAGTGGAGACATTGGCTGGAGGGAGCCAAACATCAGGTGGTGGTCCTTACGGACCATAAGAATCTGGTTTATCTGGAATCTGCCAAGCGACTTAATCCTAGACAGGCCAGGTGGGCCTTGTTTTTCACACGTTTTAATTTTGTGGTTTCCTTTCTTCCTGGCACTAAGAATGTTAAGGCGGATGCCCTCTCGAAGAGTTTCCTTGCGGACTCTCCTGAGGTATCTGATCCTTCTGTTATTTTGAAAGAAGGTGTAGTTCTTTCCGCCATCTCGCCCAATTTGAGACTGGCTCTGGAGGGGTGTCAGGAGGATAGGCCCGAGCGCTGCCCTGTTGGGAAATTGTTTGTCTCGGACCAGTGGAAAAAGAGTGTGTTGTCTGAGATTCATTGTTCCGCGTTGGCCGGTCATCCCGGAATTTTTGGTACCAGAGACTTGGTTAGTTGGTCCTTTTGGTGGGCTGCCTTGTCTCGTGATGTCAGGGAATTTGTGCAGTCCTGCGGGACTTGCTCTCGCTCCAAGCCTTGCTCTCGCTCTAGTGGTTTGTTGATGCCATTGCCTGTGCCCAAGAGACCATGGACCCATATCTCTATGGATTTCATTTCCGACCTCCCTGTTTCTCAGAGAATGACCGTCATCTGGGTGATTTGTGATAGGTTTTCCAAGATGATACATTTTGTGCCATTACCTAAGTTGCCTTCCTCCTCTGAATTGGTGCCTTTGTTCCTTCAGCACGTGGTTCGTTTACACGGCATTCCTGAGAACATTGTGTCTGACAGAGGAGTCCAGTTTGTTTCCAGATTTTGGAGGACCTTTTGTTCTAAACTTGGTGTTCAATTGTCTTTCTCCTCGGCGTTTCATCCTCAGACCAATGGTCAAACTGAGAGAACAAACCAGATATTGGAGACTTATCTAAGATGCTTTGTGTCTGCTGATCAGGATGACTGGGTCTCTTTTTTGCCTTTGGCTGAGTTTGCTCTTAATAATAGGGCTAGCTCTGCCACTTTGATGTCTCCATTTTTCTGTAATTCTGGGTTTCACCCTCGATTTTCTTCAGGACAGACGGAGGCTTCTGTCTGTCCAGGTGTTGACTCTGTTGTGGAGCGTATGCAACAGATTTGGGACCAGGTAGTGGAGAGGTTGTCCCTCTCTCAGGAGAGGGCCCAGCGGTTTGCTAACCGGCATAGGACTGATGGTCCTCGGTTTAAAGTGGGGGACTTGGTCTGGTTGTCCTCAAAAAATATTCCTATGAGAGTGGCATCTCCTAAATTTAAGCCTAGGTTCATTGGACCTTATAAGATCATGGAGATTCTTAATCCTGTTTCTTTTCGTTTGCTTCTTCCAGGGACATTTAAGATCCATAACGTGTTCCACAAGTCCTTGTTGAAGAGGTTTGTTGAGCCAGTGGTTCCTACTGCTTTGCCTCCTGACCCTGTTCTGGTTGAGGGCAATATGGAGTTTGTGGTTGAGAAAATATTGAATTCTCGTTTTTCTAGACGGAAACTCCAGTATTTGGTTAAGTGGAGAGGTTATGGTCAGGAAGACAATTCTTGGGTGTTTGCTTCGGACATCCATGCTAGGAGACTCATCCGTGCATATCATAGAACTCATCCTGACCGACCTGGTTGCTCAAGTGAGGGTTCGGTGACCCCTCCTCAAGGGGGGGGGTACTGTTGTGAATGGACTTGAAATGAGTTCTGAGCAGAGGCTCCCTCTGGTGGTTACAAGCGGTACTGGATTGTCCAGTGAAGATTGTGAGGATTGGGGATCGGGTGTTACTGACTGGTCTTGTATAGGGTAGTCGCCTTCCATCAGGGTTGCCGGTGATCAATTGTTCTGGTCTCAATCCTTGATTCCTGTTTCCTTTGTAGCCTGCTGTGTCGTGTCTGCATCTCCTGCTTTCAGATAAGACATTTACTTCTTTTTGTTTTTGTGCTTGATTTTTGCATTTTGTCCTGCACTTCTGTGGGGGCCTTCAGGGTCCCCTCCGGGGGCTTTTGCCCTCTCAGTTTAGTTCAGCCACTGATGTTTGTACATTTGCTTTTTCCAGTTTTTTCAGTGGCTGCTGTTTTGATTTTGTTACACCAGAGAACTAATTTAGGTGGTAGAGGTCGTGTGATCTCAGGTGTTTTTGAAATTAGTAGAGTTGGTGCTTTTCAGGGTTTTTTGGGATTGCAGTAAGTGCCCTTCCTATCCTTTTCTATTTAGGTAGTTTGGGCCCCATCTTTGCTCATACTATTTTCTGTCTGTGTCAGTATTTCTTCTTGTCTAACCGCCATTACATGTTTGGGGGCTTTCTATGTTCTTTGGGGATCTGCTCCGGGGCAGATAGCTTTCCTCTTTCTATCTTTAGGTGCAGTTAGTTTCTCAGGCTGTGACGAGGCGTCTAGGACCAACGTAGGAACGCTCCACGGCTGCCTCTAGTTGTGGTGGTTAGTCAGGGTACTGCAATCTCATAGATTCCAACTGCTCTGGTGTATTGCCTTTTTTACCTGCACTCCTCAGCTACCGAAACATAACAATATCCCATATGTGGGAGAAAACTACTGTATGGGCACACGTCGGGGCTCGGATGGGAAGTAGTGACGTTTTGAAATGCCCACTTGATGGAATGGTCTTCGGGCGTCATGTTACGTTTGCAGAGTCCCTGATGTGCCTAAACAGTAGAAACTCCCCACAAGTGACCCCATTTTGGAAACTAGATCCCCCAAGGAACTCCTATAGATGTGTGATAAGCACTTTGAATCTCCAAGTCCTTCACAGAAGTTTATAACGCAGAGCCGTGAAAATATAAAATCATTTTTTTTTCCACAAAAATAATTTTTAGTCCCCAATTTTTTTTTCCCAATGTTAACAGGAGAAATTAGAACCCCCAAAGTTGTTGTGCAATTTTTCCCGAGTACGCTGATACCCCATATGTGGGGATAAACCACTGTTTGGGCATACGTCGGGGCTTGGAATAAAGGGAGCACTGTTTGACTTTTTGAACGCAAAATTTGCAGGAATCAATGGTGGCGCCATGTCGCGTATGGAGACCCCCTGATGTGCCTAAATAGTGGAAACCCCTAATTCTAACTCCAACCCTAACCCCAACACATCCCTAACCCCAACCCTAACCCCTACACACACCTAACCCTAATACAAGCCCTAATCATAAACCTCTAACCCCAACACACCCCTAACCCTAATCCCAACTCTAACCATAAACCTAACTACAAGCCTAACCCTAATTCCAACCCTAACCCTAATTCCAACCCTAACCCTAATTCCGACTCTAACCCAAATTCCAACCCTAACCGTAATTCTAACCTTAACCCTAATGCTAACCCTAACCCTAAGGCTGGGTTCATATTGCGTTTTACCAGCCCGTTCAACACGTAGCGTTGACCAGCTGGTAACGGTATAGCATAACGCGATCGAGTTATGCTATACCCGCTAGCGCAGATGAATCAGCAGATAATCAGCCGCGGATCCGCAGCAAAATCAGTCGCGATCAGCAGCAAAATCCGCCACGGATCAGCAACAAAATCCGCCGCAGATCAGCAGCAAAATCAGCCGCGGATCAGCAGCGAAATCAGCCGCGGATTAGCAGCGAAATCAGCCGCGGATCAGCAGCGAAATCAGCTGCGGATCAGCAGCAATATCCGCCGCGGATCCGCAGCGAAATCCGCCGCGGATCTGCACAAAATCCGCAGCGAAATCCGGATCAGCAGCGATACGCGCGATCAGCAGCGATATCAGCCGCGGATCAGCAGCGAAATCAGCCGCGGATCAGCAGCGAGATCCGCCGCGGATCTGCAGCGAATCAGCAGCAAAATCAGTCGCGGATCAGCAGCGAAATCCGCCGCGGATCAGCAGCGAAATCCGCCGCGGATCAGCAGCAAAATCCGCCGCGGATCAGCAGCGAAATCCGCCGCGGATCAGCAGCGAAATCAGCGGATCAGCAGCGAAATCCGCCACGGATCCGCAGCAAATCAGCAGCAAAATCAGTCGCGGATCAGCAGCAAAAT
>JARQOD010000002.1:570725167-570769419 GCA_033576555.1 Oophaga sylvatica
TGCAGGTGCACTGCTCTGCCCTGGTGAGGGCAGAGTACTGCAGTGCGCAGGCGCCGGGAAAGGTCAAAGAGGTCCGGCGCCTGCGCACTGCAGTACTCTGCTCTGTCCTCACCAGGGCAGAGCCGCGACGGGACGCAAAGAAGAGGCCAACTTCGCTAGAAGATGGGAGGCGCCGAACCGGACCGCGACACCCATCGGACCGGACCGGACGGCGGACCGCCCCTGGGTGAGTATAATATAACTCGTTTTTCTTCTCTTTCAGGTGACATCGGGGGCTTATCTACAGCATTACAGAATGCTGTAGATAAGCCCCTGATGGCGGTGGTCGCATCTCATAGTCCAAAAATGGGGTGACAGATTCCCTTTAAGGCATTCATGTATCAGCCAAAAGGGTTTGTGTCCTTCAAAAAAAAGTTGGGAAAGTAGTTGGTGGAACAAGCACCTGTCCGGGGAGCAGTGGAATAGATGGGAAGAAAAGATTTTAAATATGTCCTGTGTGTAGACACTTGGACCTGTAGCCAGTTATTTAAGGCTGGAGCCACACCAGCGTATGGCATCGGATGCGAGTTGCTAATAACCCTCGGCTCTTGCTCTGCTGCAAACGGGAGCCGAGCGTCATGCTACTGTGCTCCGATCCTTTCGCACAGAGAGTATCGAACCACAGCTGCGGAGGAGGCTGAGAAAGTAATTTCTCAATCTCCTCCTCTGTAGGCATATATATCTCACCACATTCGGATGATATCTGAGTGCTGTGCGTTGTGTCACTCGCACCCATAGACTTGCAGTGGGTACGGAAAGTATTCAGACCCCTTTAAGTTCTTCACTCTTTGTTTCTTGCAGCCATTTGGTAAATTCAAAAAAGTTCATTTTTTCTCATAAATGTACACTCTGCACCCCATCTTTCCTGAAAAAAACAGAAATGTAGAATTTTTTGCAAATTTATTAAAATAGAAAAACTGAAATATCACATGGTCATAAGTATTCAGACCCTTTGCTCAGTATTGAGTAGAAGCACCCTTCTGAGCTAGTACAGCCATGAGTCTTTTTGGGAATGATGCAACAAGTTTTTCACACCTGGATTTGGGATCCTCTGCCATTCTTCCTTGCAGATCCTCTCCAGTTCTGTCAGGTTGGATGGTGAACATTGATGGACAGCCATTTTCAGGTCTCTCCTGAGATGCTCGATTGGTTTTTGGTCAGGGCTCTGGCCGGGACAGTCAAAAATGGTCACAGAGTTGTTCTGAAGCCACTCCTTTGTTATTTTAGCTGTGTGCTTAGGGTCATTGTCTTTTTGGAAGGTGAACCTTCGGCCAAGTCTGAGGTCCAGAGCACTCTGGAAGAGGTTTTCATCTAGGATATCTCTGTACTTGGCTGCATTCATGTTTCCTTCAATTGAAATCAGTCGTCCTGTCCCTGCAGCTGAAAAACGCCCCCATAGCGTGATGCTACCACCACCATGTTTCACTGTTGGGATTGTATGGGCAGGTGATGAGCAGTGCCTGTTTTTTTCCACACATAACGCTTAGAATTATCACCAAAAAGTTCTATCTTTGTCTCATCAGACCAGAGAATCTTATTTCTCATAGTCTGGGAATCCTTCATGTGATTTTTAGCAAACTTTATGCTGGCTTTCATATGTCAGGCACTGAGGAGAGGCGTCCGTTGGGCCACTCTGCCATAAAGGCCCGACTGGTGGAGGGCTGCAGTGATAGTTGACTTTGTGGAACTTTCTCTCATCTCCCTACTGCATCTGTGGAGCTCAGCCACAGTGATCTTGGGGTTCTTCTTTACCTCACTCACCAAGGCTCTTCTCCCACGTTTGCTCAGTTTGGCTGGACGGTCAGGTCTAGGAAGACTTCTGGTGGTCCCAAACTTCTTCCATTTAAGGATTATGGAGGCCACTGTGCTCTTAAGGGTATGCCACACTAAACGAGATCGCTAACGAGATCACTATTGCATCACCATTTATGACGCAGTAGCGATCTCGTTAGCGACTTAGCTGTGTGATTCCAAACACATCTCATCAGCGATCTGTGATTCCAAACACATCTCATCAGCGATCTGTATAACGACCTCTGCGGTCGTTGGGAAAACCTAGTCCCACCTGCGACGCTGGTGAAGTCGTTCATAAAGGGTGTCACACTCAGCGATTCAGGCTCACCAGCGGGACACCAACGACCAAAAAACGGCTCAGAACGTTCATAAGCGATCAGCAACATCTCAGCAGGGGCCACATCGCTGCTAGATGTCACACACAGCTAAGTCGCTAACGAGATCGCTAACTGCGTCATAAATGGTGACGCAATTGCGATCTCGTTAGCGATCTCGTTTGCGATCTCACTTAGTGTGGCATACCCTTTAGGAACCTTGAGTACTGTAGAAATTCTTTTGTAACCTTGGCCAGATGTGTGCCTTGCCACAATTCTGTCTCTGAGCTCCTTGGCCAGTTCTTTTGACCTCATCATTCTCATTTGGTCTGACATGCACTGTGAGTTGTGATGTGTTATATAGACAGGTGTGTGCCTTTACAAATCAAGTCCTATCAGTTTAATTAAACACAGCTGGACTCCAATGAAGGAGTAGAACCATCTCAAGGAGGATCACAAGGAAATGGACAGCATGTGGCATAAATATGAGTGCCTGAGGAAAGGGTCTAAATACTTATGACCATGTGATATTTCAGTTTTTCTTTTTTAATAAATTTGCAAAAATGTCTACATTTCTGTTTTATTTTCAGTCAAGATGAGGTGCAGAGTGTACGTGAATGAGAAAAAAATGAACTTTTTTGAATTTACCAAATGGCTGCAATGAAACATAGAGTGAAAAATTTAAATGGATCTGAATACTTTTCATACCCATTGTAAGTTAATTGTTGCGCAAAAAACAGATCACATACAGGTTACCATCCGTTTGTAAGGCATTTTTCACGGATCCATTACAATTACTGAGGGGCGAATCCTTGGATGTCCAAGTCCGGTCGAACAGTTAAAAAAAAGTTTGGTTCAGCTACCAGAACAGTACCTGGACCCCATTCACGTGAATGGGGGCCTAAACATCCAGTGTTTGCCAGTTTTTCTTTTTTACATTTCTGTTTTCTTTTAAGTCAAGATGGGGTGCAGAGTGTACATTAATGAGAATTTACCAAATGGCTGCAATGAAACAAAGAGTGAAAAATTTAGAGGAGTCTGAATACTTTCCGTATCCTCTGTATATGGGTGTGAGTGACCCAAGACTCGGGAGTCTTGCTGCCAATGGCAGCATGCTGCGATTGTCTTGCATGCGGATTCAGCATGAGAAAATAATTGACTCCGGCGTAGAGTCCAACTCTTTTATTATGTCCCAAGTCACACGGCCGTAGATGTTCTCCTCGGATCAATTATGCTAATGACACTAAACAACCTCTGATGAGAGAATCATGGCACACTGTGAGGAGAAGATGGAGAGCCAGATTCCTCAATTTTCATTGTGTGTGTCCAGGGAAATTGGATGTACCCATAGACTTGAATGGATGAGTCTCATCCGATTTCAAAGTGAAATCACAGCATGCTGTCAGTGAAAAAAATCGGTCATCAGCACTGCCCCATTGATTAGCATTGGTCTGCGTGCTATCGGATAAAACATCAGCTAGCACTCCTCCGATGTATACAGCAGTGTGAGCGAACCCTAGTGCGGAAATCCAGGTCCACTGTGCCCAGTGTCTGGAAACATAACTGTCACGTGTCACCAAGTCAAGAAGCCAAATCTTTTGAAACAACCTGTGTTTATTTTTGTGTGGGGGTTGTGGAGATCCAGCTACTGCTTGGAGTCTTACAAGCAGTGTTCCCTTGACACATACAGTCATGGGCAAAAGTTTTGAGAATGACACAAATATTAATTTTTACAAAGTCTTCTGCTTCACTTTTTCTAATGGCAATTTGCATATACTCCAGAATGTTATAAAGAGTGATCAGCTTAACAGCAATTACTTGCAAAGTCAATATTTGGCTAGAAAATGAACTTTATCCCCCAAAACACATTTCAACATCATTGCAGCCCTGCCTTAAAAGGACCAGGTAACCTCTTTTCAGTGATTGCTCCATTAACACAGGTGTGGGTGTTGATGAGGACATGGCTGGAGATCAATCTGTCATGATTAAGTAAGAATGACACCACTGGACACTTTAAAAGGAGGCTGGTGCTTGCCATCATTGTTTCTCTTCTGTTAACCATGGTTATCTCTAAAGAAACACGTGCAGTCATTGCAATGCACAAAAATGGCCTAACAGGGAAGAGTATCGCAGCTAGAAAGATTGCACCTCAGTCAACAATCTATCGCATCATCAAGAACTTCAAGGAGAGAGGTTCCATTGTTGCCAAAAAGGCTCAAGGGCGCCCAAGAAAGACCAGCAAGCGCCAGGACCGTCTCTTAAAAGTGTTTCAGCTGCGGGATCGGGCTACCAGCAGTGCAGAGCTTGCTCAGGAATGGCAGCAGGCAGGTGTGAGTGCATCTGCACGCACTGTGAGGCGGAGACTCTTGGAGCAAGGCCTGGTCTCAAGGAGGGCAGCAAAGAAGCCACTTCTCTCCAGAAAAAACATCATGGACAGACTGATATTCTGCAAAAAGTACAGGCAGTGGACTGCTGAGGACTGGGGTAAAGTTATTTTCTCTGATGAATCCCCTTTTCGATTGTTTGGGACATCAGGAAAACGCCTCATTCGGAGAAGACAAGGTGAGCGCTACCACCAGTCTTGTCTCATGCCAACTGTTAAGCATCCTGAAACCATTCATGTGTGGGGTTGCTTCTCAGCCAAGGGAATCGGCTCTCTCACAGTCTTGCCTAAAAACACAGCCATGAATAAAGAATGGTACCAGAATGTCCTCCAAGAGCCACTTCTTCCAACCCTCCAAGAGCAGTTTGGCGATCAACAATGCCTTTTCCAGCATGATGGAGCACCTTGCCATAAAGCAAAGGTGATAACTTAATGACTCAGGGAACAAAACATAGAGATTTTGGGTCCATGGCCTGGAAACTCCCCAGATCTTAATCCCATTGAGAACTTGTGGTGGTCAATCATCAAGAGACGGGTGGACAAACAAAAACCTAAAAATTCTGACAAAATGAAAGCATTGATTGTGCAAGAATGGACTGCTATCAGTCAGGATTTGGTCCAGAAGTTGATTGAGAGCATGCCAGGGAGAATTGCAGAGGTCCTGAAGAAGAAGGGTCAACACTGCAAATATTGACTTGCTGCATTAACTCATTCTAACTGTCAATATAAGCTTTTGTTACTCATATGTTTGCAATTATATTTCTGTCTGTGATAAAAACATCTGTCAAACACACATAAAAACCAGAGGGCAGCAGATCATGTGAAAATATAATATTTGTGTCATTCTCAAAACTTTTGGCCATGACTGTACATGTATATTAGCTCTGCAACACAAAGAAAGCAACTGTTTTCTTTAGTGCAACTTGCAGATCGATTCACTGGACTTTCTCCATTGGCGATGTGAGTAACGTGTGCCTGCTAGACAGGAGCCCTAAGAATCGCATTGTACCTAATAGAATCTGTGGCCCTTTTTATGATTAGCCAGCCTGGCACAACATCACATGTACATCACACAGCAACGGTGACGTTGCACCAGGCTGGCTAATCAAAAGAAGAGCTGCAGATGCCGCCAGGTAAGAGGTGGTTCTCGGTGCTCCCGTCTAGTAGCCACAGATTACTGATTTCGCCGATGGACCAAATTCTGCGAATCAATTTGCACCTATTCTAGTAGCTTCCTATAGATGGCCCCAGAAAGAGCAATTTCTTTCTTCCAGAGGAGAGAAAAATTTCTTACCAAATCCTTGTGCACTGCTGCGAAACATTCTGTTATGGAAGGGGAGGCACACGTGATTTGCATAACTGCAGAACTGTATTCTTTAATCTCTTCTTTTCTGTTCAACACCACTGGAAATGTTTCAAATGTTCATACCCAGATAGTTTCTCACATACATGCCCTTTTCTTTGTGTGTTACCATTTAATAAAAATATAGTTTACCATCTTTTGACTGCTGGACTGTATTATGATCCCTCACCAGTCCAACTGGTGAACTTTGTCTCATTACAAATTTACAATTGTCCCCTCACAGAGCTGTCATCTCTGCTGTAAAGCCCCTTCATCCCCACCCTCCCACTGGCTGCCTGTGAGATAGAAGCTGAACAAGAGATGACAGCAGCAGCAAATGTGTTTGTAATGAGACGAATCTCAGTTCTGCTGTACTGTGTTATAATCACACACAGCTCTGCAGTGAAATCAGGAAACCAGACTGTCAGTCATTACATGTCTCGCACTGGTAAAGCCCCTTTCATTTAAAATAATCTCTAGGGGCAGAATCTCATGCAGCTCGGTGTCTTGCCCCAAATCTTAAAGTGAACCTGTCACGTGAAAAAACGCTATTTACCTGCAGATATTGGGTTAATCTACAGGTTAATAACATTCTGAACCTGCCAAGCGCCAAAACTGAGACCCCTGCTGCCGAGAGGAAATTAACTTTATTCTCCCGGCAGCGTTCGGCATTCAGTCATAGGGATGGTGCCAGCATGGGTTGAGTCAGCGCTCTGTGTATAGAGAGTGCCACCTGTTACCGCACCCCTGACACCTCGCTCATCATTAGGGCCGTCTGTCTGTCAGTCAGTGCTGGGGGTGCGGTTACAGCCGCCGCTCTCTATACACAGAGCAGTGATTGAACCCGCACCGATACCGCCCCTATGACTGAACACCAAATGCTGCCAGGGGTAATAAAGTTCATTTCTTCCCAGTAGAGCAGCTCTAATTGCCGGCGTCGGGCTGGTTAAGAACACTATTAACCTGCAGATTAACCCCATATCTGCAGGTTAATGGCATTTTTTCCCATGACATGTTCCCTTTAATAGCTCATTTAAAATAAGAAAAACTTGCATGTCTCTGGAATAAGACATCAGATCGTAGATATCAAGATATCATTTTCATCAGCTTCCTATGACCTACATGACCATATAGATGATATTTATGGAGAACCAATCAGTAATAAAGAATGGCTCCAAACAATGGTATAACAAATACAAAATATCTTTATTTAAACAATATTAAAATCGTACATACAAAAGATGCAAGATCACAATAAAAAGGAACATGTATCCCCCATAGGAACAGAATCACTGCAGACAATGTGGTTATAGATATAGGACTATCTCATATGTAGTATACAACCAGAAGGAGGAGATTCAGAACGGTGCAACTATCGTTTGCTAATAAATAGCATAGTACTAGTGAGACTAACCGTCCCCAATAAACCCCTCAACATGATGTTGAATGGAGAACCATTAATGAAACATAATGCTTACCACTGACTGGTGTCTGTCCTCGGATGTCCCACTGCCCCGACGCGCGTTTCGCTCTGCTTCCTCGGGAGGCGTGTCAGGGCAGGGGGCTATCCGGTTTAAATAGAGGCAAGTCCCGAACCCATTGGTTGCCATAAAATGCACAAACAGCTGCAATAAATCATCCATCTCAGCCGGCACAAAATCGCCGCTTTTCAAAGGTCCTTTGTGTGGGAATGGATAAGCAACAGCGGCGCATGCGCAAGATCACCTGAGGTCAGTAGCCAATAAGGAGAGGCATGGAGCGGTCACGTGGTGACAGGAACGCAGGTCCTTCTGACTGAAGACACACGCGTTCCCTCACCACTATTGACCGCCCACATCTCTCTACCGCCCAGTATCCGCGCATGCGCTCTGCTTAAAGTTTATGAAGAATGGGCCAATCAGTATGAAAAACAATATGACACAACAAATGAATTGGGATAATAAAACAAGACTAAGACATCACCTAAAACTGAACATATGTGAAGTAAAATGTGAAATAAACACCATGATCAATGTAAGATAATAATACAACAATATATATAAAATATAATATAATGTATATATAATTAAATATATAAAAAAAGACATACAAATGCAAATTATATATCAATTAATATAAATATGTGAACCATATATAAAATAACAAAATGACAAAACACTATGATATGAATGACTAATGCCTACACAAAATGCCATATATAACAATATAAATTTGTGTGTACATAATAGTGACTGTGTTGTGAAAAACAAATACTGCTATTCAAAAACATATAATATAAATATGGAGATGAAATAAATGAAAATATAAAATAACATAATAAAAAAAAAAAAATAAAAAAATCCAAGTCCGATAGCCGAATTTTTTCAATACTTCAAACTTCCATGTTACCAGGAAATTCTCCTATTGGACCATAAAGCTCCTAAGTTTCATCATACTAATATTGACTAAAATACAAAAAAAACAATGTTAAAATACAACAAAATGCACATACCTATGTACACATATATTTTATTATGTTTAAAAACCAAAATAAACCCCCCACCCTATACTTCCAAGGCCATCATAAGAAAGCACCGAAACCAGCAGTCTCATTCAATCCATTTGGTGTTAGAGATCCTAGCCTATAGATCCATTGACATTCTTTTTTGGCCAAAATCTTATGCAAGTCCCCACCTCTACAGCCAAGGTCCACCACATCAATCCCTTTTACATATAGCATCGGGAATTGCACTGGTGATACTTTTTAAAGTGCCTAGGCAACGTTTTCAAAACCGTGACATCAGAAATAGTTTTAGCTTTATCAATATCAAGGCAATGCTCACGCACTCTAATTTTCAATTCGCGACTTGTCATCCCAATGTAAATTTTTCCACACGGGCATTCCGCATAATAAATCACTCCTTTTGTAGAGCACGTGATGTTAGCCCTGATTCAAATTTTCTAGATTTATCAATGTTATAAAAGGACACACTTTTTTTCATATTAGCGCACCCTTTGCAGATCCCACAAGGAAAAAGCCTTTCCGTTCGTTATTCCTCCTCCTTCTACCCATACCTTTGGATCATACATACTATGTGTCAAGATTCGCGTAGATTAGGGGCTCTTTTAGCCACAAAGGACGGTGACTCAGGTAGACATTGTTTAAGAATCGGATCAGTGAAAAGAATTTTCCAGTGTTTCTCAACAATATCCTAATTTCTGGCCATCTACTATTGTAGGGGGTAATGAACCTTACCTGATTGTCGTTTTCATTCCTTAAAGGAGCAATCTCATTCTTATGTAACAACTGGCTCCTAGAGACTTCCCTAGCTCTCCTATACCCTCTCTGTATAGCACGATGGCCGTATCCTCGATCTTGGAACCGTTTCCTCAAAAATTCTAGATTGTTCTTCAAATTGCGATTCCTCTGAGCATATTCTTTTCACGCGTAAAAACTGTCCAATTGGTATGCCCTGAATTGTGGATTTAGGGTGAGCCGAGGAAGCATGGAGTAACGAATTTGTGGACGTGGGCTTGCGAAAAACAGTGGTAGACAGGCGTCCATTAGGAAGAGCCGAAATGGATAGGTCCAAAAAATCAATTTTCTTTCCATATCTATAGGTTAACTTGATATTTTGATTGTTAATATTGAGGCGACCCATGAAAATTTCCAGGTCCACAGTTGGACCCTCCCAGATGAACAAAATGTCATCTATATAGCGGATCCAACTGTGGACCCGATCTATATTAGGATGCACTCATCTGAAAAATAGACCACTCCCATGCTCCCATGAAAAGGTTAGCATATGAGGGGGCGCATGAAGCCCCCATCGCTGTACCTCTCTGTTGTAAAAAAATCTTTCCATCAAAAGTGAAAGCATTGTGGGTCAGAATGAATTTTAGAAGTATCAAGATGAATGATGACATCTCGTTACTTAATTACTGTGGCATAGATATTTCTCCACCGCTTTAACCCTTGACATGTTCAATGGATGAGTAGAGTGCCTCCACTCCGCAGTAACTAGAACCATATCCTCAGTCAAACAGATGTCTTCCAGATGGCCCAAAGCTGCTGTGGTGTCTTTTATGAAGGAAGGTAGTTGAATAACCAAAGGTTTTAAATAGTATTCAACTATATCACAGATTATTTCACAAAGACCTTCATTAGCTGCAATGATAGGCCTCCCTGGCGGGTTTTTAGGATCTTTGTGGACCTTTGGAATAAGGTAAAAGGCAGCCAACCTAGGATTAAATTTTTCATAGATCTCAAGAAGTTTTTTAGGGATGATGTTGTCTCAAAGGCTTTAGCCAAAATCTCAACAAGTTCAATCTTGTATTTATTAATGGGGTTGAATGTAAGCTGCTTATATTCTGCCGTATTATGCAGTATCTATAAGCTTGGGCCTCGTACATAAGATTAGGCCAAATGACTATATTTCCCCCTTTATCGGCCATCTTGAAGACAACATCATCCCATTTCTTCAATTGGGCCAATGCCTCCCTTTCATTTTTTGACAGATTATTAAACGTCATGTTTCTAGATTTTTTTAAAGTCCTCAATCTCAAGTGAAACCATTCTAGTGAAAGTGTCCACTGCCGGTACAACATTCAAGGGTGGAAATTTTTTCGATTTATTAATCATTTTAATAGGAAATGAGTTACTTACAGCAGTTGTATTTTCTTCAGCCAGTGACTCCAAAATTTCCAAGGCTTGTTGTTCCTCTCTACTTGAGAGGTTATCATCCAAGTGTCCTCTAAAATGAAATTTTTTTAAGACCAATTTCCTCGAAAAAAGAGATGTAGAATACTTTTGTAAGGATGAATGGATCTAATCTAATGAAGGGGAAAGGTCAGACCTTTATGCAATAAATTTTCCTGTGCTTCTGTCAAGATATGTGATGATAAATTAATTACCTTGACAGAATCCTTCTCAAGTTTCCTCCCATGAGTATTCCTCTTAAAATACTGCCTAGTTCTAGGCCCATGTCTCCCTTCATATACAGATCCTCCTCCTTCACTCAATGAGGAATTAGACACCACCGATGAGCTCCTAGATAGAGTCCTCTTTACAGGTTCTTTTCTCATTTGCCAACGAAAAATTTTATTTGATTCGAAATCACCCAAATCTCTTTCGTATTTTTTCTGTTTGTTCAGACTAATGACATTTTCCCATTTTTTCCACCTCTTTATCCATGGACTTAATGATCTCCTGAAAACTCTCTCCACTCATTTCCTGCTGCAGATTTTTGGTAAACCTCAATTTCAGTTTCAATCACTTTCAATGATGAAATATTTTTTTCAATGATAATATTGAGAAATTCCAAGGAACATGTATTGGCTGCCTTAATCCACCGATTAATCAATGCCTCATCTCCTAAGTCAAAGGTGGGGAATACATTAATTCTTAATCCTCTGGGAACGATTTTCTGCACCACATAATTCTCTAGGGTCACCTTTGTCCACCAAATTTTGATTTTTTTATGGAGTGCTCTTTTATATTTTGCCACATTCTCATGATAGTTATTGGAAGTATTGCTAAAATGCGATCCGGCACCTCTTTGAAAAATATTGGTTGCTTTAGCTTGCCAAGAATTTTCCTTACTTTTGAAATCCATTCAACATAGGCTCTGTTAAACAACAGTAATCAATAATATAATCACCAAAAAACTGCCCAACAATAAACTTCCCTTTCAAAGGAACACTATACCACAGAACAACTAATGATATTTATGGAGAACCAATCAGTAATAAAGAATGGCTCCAAACAATGGTATAACAAATACAAAATATCTTTATTTAAACAATATTAAAATCGTACATACAAAAGATGCAAGATCACAATAAAAAGGAACATGTATCCCCCATAGGAACAGAATCACTGCAGACAATGTGGTTATAGATATAGGACTATCTCATATGTAGTATAAACCAGAAGGAGGAGATTCAGAACGGTGCAACTATCGTTTGCTAATAAATAGCATAGTACTAGTGAGACTAACCGTCCCCAATAAACCCCTCAACATGATGTTGAATGGAGAACCATTAATGAAACATAATGCTTACCACTGACTGGTGTCTGTCCTCGGATGTCCCACTGCCCCGACGCGCGTTTCGCTCTGCTTCCTCGGGAGGCGTGTCAGGGCAGGGGGCTATCCGGTTTAAATAGAGGCAAGTCCCGAACCCATTGGTTGCCGTAAAATGCACAAACAGCTGCAATAAATCATCCATCTCAGCCGGCACAAAATCGCCGCTTTTCAAAGGTCCTGTGTGTGGGAATGGATAAGCAACAGCGGCGCATGCGCAAGATCACCTGAGGTCAGTAAGCCAATAAGGAGAGGCATGGAGCGGTCACGTGGTGACAGGAGACGCAGGTCCTTCTACTGAAGACACACGCGTTCCCTCCCCACTATTGACCGCCCACATCTCTCTACCGCCCAGTATCCGCGCATGCGCTCTGCTTAAAGTTTATGAAGAATGGGCCAATCAGTATGAAAAACAATAGGCAACAAATGAATTGGGATAATAAAACAAGACTAAGGACATCACCTAAAACTAAACATAATGTGAAGTAAAATGTGAAATAAACACCATGATCAATGTATGATAATAATACAACAATATATATAAAATATAATATAATGTATATATAATTAAATATATAAAAAAAGACATACAAATGAAATTATATATCAATTAATATAAATATGTGAACCATATATAAAATAACAAAATGACAAATATAATACACTATGATGATGAATGACTAATGCCTACACAAAATGCCATATATAACAATATAAATTTGTGTGTACATAATAGTGACTGTGCTGTGAACAACGATAATACTGCTATTCAAAAAATGTAATATAAATATGGAGATGAAAATGAAACAAGAAAAAGAAAATAAAAAATGAAGGACAAGAAATATATGAAAAAAATAATAAATAAATAAAAAAATAAAAAATCCAAGTCCGATAGCCGAATTTTTCAATACTTCAAACTTCCATGTTCACCAGGAAATTCTCCTATTGGACCATAAAGCTCCTCCAAATGTAAATTGACAATCATACTAAATATTGACTAAAATACAAAAAAACAATGTTAAAATACAGACAAAATGCACATACCTATGTACACATATATGTTTATTATGTTTAAAAACCAAAATAAACCCCCCACCCCTATACTTCCAACGGCCATCATAAGTAAGCACCGAAACCAGCAGTCTCATTCAATCCATTTGGTGTTAGAGATCCTAGCCTATAGATCCATTGACATTCTTTTTTGGCCAAAATCTTATGAAGTCCCCACCTCTACAGCCAAGGTCTACCACATCAATCCCTTTTACATATAGCAATCGGGAATTGCACTGGTGATACTTTTTAAGTGCCTAGGCAACGTTTTCAAAACCGTGACATCAGAAATAGTTTTAGCTTTATCAATATCGAGGCAATGCTCACGCACTCTAATTTTCAATTAGCGACTTGTCATCCCAATGTAAATTTTTCCACACGGGCATTCCGCATAATAAATCACTCCTTTTGTAGAGCACGTGATGTTGGCCCTGATGTCAAATTTTCTAGATTTATCAATGTTATAAAAAGACACACTTTTTTTCATATTAGCGCACCCTTTGCAGATCCCACAAGGAAAAAAGCCGTTGGAAGTATAGGGGTGGGGGGTTTATTTTGGTTTTTAAACATAATAAACATATATGTGTACATAGGTATGTGCATTTTGTCTGTATTTTAACATTGTTTTTTTTGTATTTTAGTCAATATTTAGTATGATTGTCAATTTACATTTGGAGGAGCTTTATGGTCCAATAGGAGAATTTCCTAGTGAACATGGAAGTTTGAAGTATTGAAAAATTCGGCTATCGGACTTGGATTTTTTATTTTTTTTATTTATTTATTATTTTTTTTCATATATTTCTTGTCCTTCATTTTTTATTTTCTTTTTCTTGTTTCATTTTCATCTCCATATTTATATTATATTTTTTTTGAATAGCAGTATTATCGTTGTTCACAGCACAGTCACTATTATGTACACACAAATTTATATTGTTATATATGGCATTTTGTGTAGGCATTAGTCATTCATCATCATAGTGTATTATATTTTGTCATTTTGTTATTTTATATATGGTTCACATATTTATATTAATTGATATATAATTTCATTTGTATGTCTTTTTTTATATATTTAATTATATATACATTATATTATATTTTATATATATTGTTGTATTATTATCATACATTGATCATGGGTGTTTATTTCACATTTTACTTCACATTATGTTTAGTTTTAGGTGATGTCCTTAGTCTTGTTTTATTATCCCAATTCATTTGTTGCCTATTGTTTTTCATACTGATTGGCCCATTCTTCATAAACTTTAAGCAGAGCGCATGCGCGGGATACTGGGCGGTAGAGAGATGTGGGCGGTCAATAGTGGGGAGGGAACGCGTGTGTCTTCAGTAGAAGGACCTGCGTCTCCTGTCACCACGTGACCGCTCCATGCCTCTCCTTATTGGCTTACTGACCTCAGGTGATCTTGCGCATGCGCCGCTGTTGCTTATCCATTCCCACACACAGGACCTTTGAAAAGCGGCGATTTTGTGCCGGCTGAGATGGATGATTTATTGCAGCTGTTTGTGCATTTTATGGCAACCAATGGGTTCGGGACTTGCCTCTATTTAAACCGGATAGCCCCCTGCCCTGACACGCCTCCCGAGGAAGCAGAGCGAAACGCGCGTCGGGGCAGTGGGACATCCGAGGACAGACACCAGTCAGTGGTAAGCATTATGTTTCATTAATGGTTCTCCATTCAACATCATGTTGAGGGGTTTATTGGGGACGGTTAGTCTCACTAGTACTATGCTATTTATTAGCAAACGATAGTTGCACCGTTCTGAATCTCCTCCTTCTGGTTGTATACTACATATGAGATAGTCCTATATCTATAACCACATTGTCTGCAGTGATTCTGTTCCTATGGGGGATACATGTTCCTTTTTATTGTGATCTTGCATCTTTTGTATGTACGATTTTAATATTGTTTAAATAAAGATATTTTGTATTTGTTATACCATTGTTTGGAGCCATTCTTATTACTGATTGGTTCTCCATAAATATCATTAGTTGTTCTGTGGTATAGTGTTCCTTTGAAAGGGAAGTTTATTGTTGGGCAGTTTTTTGGTGATTATATGACCATATAGATGGCTTAGGAGGGTTGATCCTACCTACAGATTCCCTTTAAAGCCCATTATTTGGGGGTCTTGGTATTTGTGTTTGTTTTTGGTTTGAAAATAAATACAGAAGAAAATGTTTTCAGTAGTGGAAATTTAGCAGGAATTTGAAACCTAAATTGTGATGTTAAAAGTTATTGTATAGTCATCATGTTTATATACCGTAAGAAAAGTGGATCAAAGCTAATGCGAGCAACCTACATAGACTAGAGAGTAGAGTCTTCAAACAAATGTATCAAGTAACACTGTGTTTGCGATATATACATATATATTTCCATGATAAACTCCTCTAAATATTACATATAAAAACAGACAGGAACTAAGGAACGCACATCTACACAGAAAAATGAACTGCAAACTCCATTTATTAGTAGCAATATGCAGTGAATAAGTGGTTAATCTACACTGACACAGGTATACTTTCAAAGGGCAGGATTAAAATTTTAGAAAATGTTGGGTCAGGGTGCAATATATTATAAAAAAACAAACTGAGATCTACTCACCCTTCCTGGGTCCAGTGCTGAGTTTCTCTGCTCCCGATGTCTGGCATTGGCTGCGCTGCTGACATTGTGTCAACAGAAAATCAGCGCTGCTTGCTATGTATGTTGCAGATGCAATACACCCTTTCATGGTAAGGGAATTCCCTCATAGCAGGGAGGATAATGCACATTGCAAAATATGTTTAGGAATCATTAGAGGAAAATAACAAAGAATTCAAGATGCCTCCAAATTCCCCAGATCCCAATCCAAGCGAGTGCTTGTGGGATGTGCCGGAAAGCAAGTCTAACACGACTTATAAGATCTGCTGCTGACATCTTGGTGCCAAATAACACAGTCAGAGATCTTGTGAAGTTCATGCCTTAAAGGGTCGGATGTGTTGATGGGGCACAAGGCGAAATGATCCAGTATGTGTTTGGTTTTCCTTCATTCTTGTGAGGTAGTTGCATTTTAGTAAGACATTCTTCAATAAATATTGATCTTTGGAGCAGGCCACTGCTGCAGGGAATAACATTAAATGTCTGCTTTCGATCGTCTGGGTTTTATAGCCTGCATATGTTCAGCATTCACTGAGCGAGCATAGTGGAGCTGAGCCTTATATAATACATGTATATTATACAGACACGTTGTTATTGTGTCCCCCAGATGTGCAGTTTAATAAACATTGTAAACTCCATTGACGGTAAGATAATGGACTTTTTACTAGGAGAATGAAATTCACTTTTTTTTTTTTTTTTTACTAAATATGTGCTTTGACATATTTCCAATCCAGATTGTACTGATTTCTTTCTTATTTTATACAGGATACTGGAGTTTGAATGTCCAAATGTAAATGGAAACAAAGGACCTGGATGTGAAGTTGAACTTTGGGATTGTGGCGGCGATCATAAGTAAAAGTCTTTTACTACTTCTGTCTGAACAGGTTACAGGATAATGTATATAGATGCAGATAGATTCTGCAGGGAGAAATGTCCAGCTAAAATAATATATTTGAATAATTTTAAATTAGTAAATTGTGTGACTTACTAATATACTTTACATCTGAAAGGTGCCTTGATCTTCATCTGCAAGCTGAGGTCTGACCAGGCCCTCTCTTGGTATGTGACCGACATATGACAGTGTTTCTTAGGTCAGTACATACCAGTGCGGTGTTTGAAGGGGGCTAATTTCTATATCTAAGCCCTTCCATGTCTATACTTTGGCTGTGACAGAAGGCGGCTGGCTTACTGATTGAAATAAGTATTCAGCTAGCCTTCTTCACAGACGTAGTTGTGGTCATGTGACAGCGTAGAAAATACTGTCCAATGGTGGTCAAAAACCAGAAGAAGACCAGCTAAGATTGGCACCACAGCTTGTAATTGATGATCACGGCACCTTTCAGATGTAAATGATATTACAAAGTTTCCCGTTATTAAACTGCTCCCATCACATTATGTCCCTCTTAGTTACGATCCTAACCATCTTTTCTGTGCTCCCCTGCATCTTGACATACCTCTAAAGGCTGGGTCTCGAATAGCGATACACCAGCGATCCCGACAACGATCAGGATCGCTGGTGTATCGCTACATTATCGCTGCTGAGCTGCCAAACAGGCAGCTCAGGCAGCGATCAGTACAAGCAACACTGCGGGTAACATCGCCTAGTTACCCGCAGTGTACCTTGGATACCAGCGCCCTGATGCAGGGAGCTGGTAACCAAGGTACACAGTGGGTTTCCAGGCGCTGCGCGGTGCCTGGAAACCCGCTGTGTACCTTGGTTACCAGCTCCCTGCATCAGGGAGCTGGTATCCAAGGTACACAGCGGGTTTCTAGGCACAGCCCCGCGCCTGGAAACCCGCTGTGTACCTTGGTTACTAGCGGATCGCTTGTCTCCCGCCTGTCACACGCAGCGATGCGAGCTGGCCAGCGGGAGACCAGCGATCAAAAAAATGTCCTGACATTTCAGCGACGATCAGCGATACCCGGCAGGGGGGCTGATCGTCGCTGAATGTCACACACAGCGATATCGCTGGTGAGCTCGCTGCTGCGTCACAAAACTAGTGACTCAGCACCGATCTCGCTAGCGATATCGCTATGTGAGACGGGGGCTTAAGGCCCCGTGCACACTTTGCGTATTTTGCTGCAGTTCCGCAACGGTTTTGGCCGCTGCGGAACCACTGCAGAATATCCTGCAAAGTACAGTTCTATGTTAGTGAAGGGCAAAAAAGCAAAGTTGTGCTCACTTTGCGGAAATTTCCGCGCGGATTGTTTGCGGATTCAAAACCGCAGCATGTAAATTCTTTGTGCGGAATCCGCTGCGGGTTGACACCTATTCCATTATAGGTGTCAAACCGCAGGGCAATTCCGCACTAGGCACCCTTCACATGTCCATGTTTCTGGTACGTGTGGTGATAGTTTTGACATGTACCGGAGATGCAGACATATGCACACCCATTATAATGTATGGGGCTGCACACATATCCATGTTTTCACACAGAACATGTATCCATGTGACCGACACATAGACATGTCATTTGTTTCCGGCAGCATGGGTGACAATGCGTACTGCACATGCACACACGGATGACATACATGTTAAATGAAGAGTAGAAATTAAAGATTTATATGTGTTAAAGATGTGCAAAGATAGAGATGGATAGTTAGATATGAGGTAAATAAATGATAAATAGATATCCGTGAGATATATAACTAGTGCTTTGCGTTTAGTTTACTGTACATGTATTAACCTAATAAATGAATGAAAAAAATGACTGGAGGTCCCCCATATTTTTGGTAACCAGCAACGGTAAAGCAGACAGAAGTTGAACATTACATGAGATCCTCCATTTCTAGCGCTTTGCCATCGCTCTTCCCGATTGCCCTGATGCGTTGGCAATTGGGGTAATGGTAGTAGGGGTTGATGTCAGCTGTGAATTGTCCAAAAACACACACAAGGCACTTTTTATGCAAGGATGCTTTTTGTCTTTTCTGTTGATAGGTTTGAAAGCTGCTGGCCTGCTTTAATGAAAGATTCCCACGGGGTCATTATAGTGTTTAATTCAGACATTCCAAGTCACCTGAAAGAGATTGAAATATGGCACAATAATTTCATCCAGCAGCAGCGATTACTAGACAAGCAGAGTCTCCTGATTGCACATCTCAAGCCCGGATCAGGGAATCAAGACGAAAAACCCGAGCTATGTAAGTGTACATTATATCTACCCACATATGGCACTGCTTTTCCAGCCTGTATCATCTGATCACCAAGGGTTATTGCACGTGCAAATCTGTGTTATAGGAACAGAAAAATTAAAATAATGTCAGCACCGAATGGATTAAATCAACATGTGTCCAAAGTTAAATTGGCACTTCATGAACAATATGACAACCAATCCCATATGCAGTGGGTTCGGAAAGTATTCAGACCCTTTTAAATTGTTCACTCTTTGTTTCATTGCAGCCATTTGGTAAATGCAAAAAAGTTCATTTTTTTCTCATTAATGTACACTCTGCACCCCATCTTGACTGATAACCAGAAATGTAGAATTTTTTGCAAATTTATTAAAAAGAAAAAGTTAAATATCACATGGTCATAAGTATTCAGACTATTTGCTCAGACACTTATATTTACGTTACATGCTGTCCATTTCCTTGTGATTCTCCTTGAGATGGTTCTACTCCTTCATTGGTGTCCAGCTGTATTTAATTAAACTGATGGGGTTTGGTTTGTAAAGGCACACACCTGTCTATATAAGCCCTCACAGCTCACAGTGCATGTCAGACCAAATGAGAATCATGAGTTCAAAGAACTGGCCAAGGAGCTCAGAGACAGAATTGTGGCAAGGCACACATCTGGCCAAGGTTACAAAAGTATTTCTGTCGTACTCAAGGTTCCTAAGAGCACAGTGGCCTCCATAATCCTTAAATGGAAGAAGTTTGGGATCACCAGAAGTTATCCTAGACCTGGCCATCCAGCCAAACTGAGCAATCGTGGGGGAAGAGCCTTGGTGAGAGAGGTAAAGAAGAACCCTAAGATCAGTGTGGCTGAGCTCCACAGATGCAGTAAGGAGATGGGAGAAAGTGCCACAAAGTCAACGATCACTGCAGCCCTCCACCAGTCGGGCCTTTATGACAGAGTGGCCTGACGGAAACCTCTCCTCAGTGCAAGACATATGAAAACCCGCATAGAGTTTGCTAAAAAAAAAAACACATGAAGGATTCCCAAACTATGAGAATTAAGATTCTATGGTCTGATGAGACAAATATAGAACTTTTTGGTGATAATTCTAAGCGGTATGTGTGGAGAAAACCAGGCACTGCTCATCACATGCCCAATACAATCCCAACAGTGAAACATGGTGGTGGTAGCATCACGCTATGGGGGCGTTTCTCAGCTGCAGAGACAGCACGATTGGTTGCAACTGAAGGAAACATGAATGCGGCCAAGTACAGAGATATCCTGGATGAAAACCTCTTCCAGAGTGCTCTGGACCTCAGACTTGGCCGAAGGTTCAGCTTCCAACAAGACAATAACCCCAAGCACACAGCTAAAATGGCTGTCCACCAATGTTCACCATCCAACCTGACGGAACTGTAGAGGATCTCTAAATCCAGGTGTGAAAAACTTGTTACATCATTCCCAAGAAGACTCATGGTTATACTAGCTCAAAAGGTGCTTCTACTCAGTACTGAGCAAAGGATCTGAATATTAGGTTTTTCAGTTTTTCTTTTTTAATAAATTTGCAAAAATTTCTACATTTGTTTTTTTTCAGTAAAGATGGGGTGCAGAGTGTACATTAATGAGAAAAAATGGACTTTTTTGCATTTACCAAATGGCTGCAATGAAACAAAGAGTGAAAAATTTAAAGGGGTCTGAATACTTTCCGAAAATAAAAATAAATAAAACCAATAATTTTATTAATCAATATTTAAAAGACAAAATATAAAAAAGCAGAAATGCCGTTATAGGGGACACCGAGCACTAGTCAAAAACAACGGGGAAGGAAAATAATAGCAGCACACAAAAGGAGAATAGATCGCTAGCATGCAAATCTAATGAAAACCTAAAATAAGTATGCAGATATAGTGTAAATCAATGTACGTATAATGCAAACTGCTAGCAAAAAGATTCTTGGAAGAAGCTGACGGCGAAACGCTCGTCAGGGTGAGGGGATGCCAGGAGCACTTTGTCACAGGTAATTTTTGGATGTATGGCATCTGCCTTGTTTAGGGATGGGCACAACTACCCTGATCTTTAGGAGTTTATGTCACTACTTATTATTTATAAGGCCAGCTCTTGTCTTACCATATTCAGGAGCAAGGTACCTTGATCTCTGGTCTTATATTTCTCCATATCCCATTATTTAGGTAGTTGTATTTAAGCCTTCTACATCTAATTGACCCTGTTATATTATCATTGATCTTTATTGAGGGGCTTTTTACTGACCCTCTTGTGTTATTCCTGATCTCAAGTGACTACCAGAAAGAGAGTTTACAGTAAAGTAGAGTAAAAAAAATCCTAATTTCTTGTTTGTCTTATTGGGGGGGGACACATTAACCATGGGACGTCCCAAATCTGTCCCTGGGGTGGGAATAACTTAAGAATTATACAGTTACAAGAGAATGGTTTCTACCATTGCTCAAGCGGTTGCCTGAGCAATGGCTGCCTGCAGTATCTTCCTCCCCAGATTGCATCTGACAAAGCCATAGGTGTGGGCCCTGTAAAATTTGGAAAAGGTATGCACTGATGAGCAAGTGACTGCTTTACAGTGCGACACCTGGTGAGGAACTGCCCAGGAAGCTCTTGCAGTCCATCCAGAGTGCACCCTAACCCTGAAGGGGGCGCCCTGGCACCTGCCCTACAAGCCTCGCTAATGTCAGATCTAATCCAGCGAGCAAAGATCACCCTAAAACCGGTCGGACCGCTACCAGAGCATACCAGGATGAGCCTAAGGCATCCGAACGGAGCTTTGAGAGACAGGCAGAGCTGCCAGGCTTCAGGCTACATCACCCTATGTGAGCACCTCTCAGGGAGACGAGAGGCAAAGTACCTAAAGAAGGGAGAGCAATCTCCTCATTAAAGTGAAACGGCGCAGAGTTCTGCTAAGGTGAAAGGAGGGAGCTGAACGCTTAAACACTTTGTGCAGAGAAAGAGAAAAATCTGAAAAAAAGAGAGAAAAGGTTAAAGCCTAACCTGGCCTCTAAAGGCCTAAAATAGGTGTGAGATTCAGACCTCAATTTCCTCCAACTGACACTGAGAAGCTGAGGAGCCTGGTGCTAGCAGGCAAGGTATATAGTCTGCTGGGGAGGAGACAATTTTCAATTAGTTGCATTAATAGTGTCAGCCACCAGGTGGCAGCAGACTATCCCACGGTTACTGTGTCCCCCAATAAAAAGAATGAGAAATAGAATAAATATGTGTAAGTGTCTGCTTTTCCATTTTCTGGTTACCATCTTGCTGTGAGTCCAGTATATCATGTCAATCAGTCAGATGGGTCTATAGCGTTCTCCTGTCCATAGGATGACATCTGATTCCCGTTCCGGGCATACAGCCCCAGGACTACATCACATACACAGACCAAGCAGCAGCTGCTTCTTCTGTGCACACAGTCTGACAGACAAGAGAGGAGATGACAGGACGTCGCTCATTACTTCAATTATTGCCTCTCTACCGCCACATTTTGTCTAATATTAAGTCTACTTGCAGCCAGAAGAGTGTTCTCCGATCTAAGCTGAGCTGAGTGTGTCTGGTGTAGCAGTGATGATTGTTGTGTCTGGTGTAGCAGAGCTGACTGTTGTATCTGGTGTAGCAGAGATGATTGTTGTGTCTGGTGTAGCAGTGATGACTGTTGTGTCTGGTGCAGCAGAGCTGACTGTTGTGTCTGGTGTAGCAGGGCTGACTGTTGTATCTGGTGTAGCAGAGCTGACTGTTGTGTCTGGTGTAGCAGGGCTGACTGTTGTATCTGGTGTAGCAGAGCTGATTGTTGTATCTGGTGTAGCAGAGATGATTGTTGTGTCTGGTGTAGTAGAGCTGACTGTTGTGTCTGGTGTAGCAGAACTGACTGTTGTATCTGGTGTAGCAGTGATGATTGTTGTGTCTGGTGTAGCAGTGATGACTGTTGTGTCTGGTGTAGCAGAGCTGACTGTTGTATCTGGTGTAGCAGAGATGATTGTTGTGTCTGGTGTAGTAGAGATGACTGTGTTGTGTCTGGTGTAGCAGGGCTGACTGTGTTTTGTCTGGTGTAGCAGAGCTGACTGTTGTATCTGGTGTAGCAGAGATGATTGTTGTGTCTGGTGTAGCAGTGATGACTGTTGTGTCTGGTGCAGCAGAGCTGACTGTTGTGTCTGGTGTAGCAGGGCTGACTGTTGTATCTGGTGTAGCAGAGCTGACTGTTGTGTCTGGTGTAGCAGGGCTGACTGTTGTATCTGGTGTAGCAGAGCTGATTGTTGTATCTGGTGTAGCAGAGATGATTGTTGTGTCTGGTGTAGTAGAGCTGACTGTTGTGTCTGGTGTAGCAGAACTGACTGTTGTATCTGGTGTAGCAGTGATGATTGTTGTGTCTGGTGTAGCAGTGATGACTGTTGTGTCTGGTGTAGCAGAGCTGACTGTTGTATCTGGTGTAGCAGAGATGATTGTTGTGTCTGGTGTAGTAGAGATGACTGTGTTGTGTCTGGTGTAGCAGGGCTGACTGTGTTTTGTCTGGTGTAGCAGAGCTGACTGTTGTATCTGGTGTAGCAGAGATGATTGTTGTGTCTGGTGTAGCAGTGATGACTGTTGTGTCCGGTGCAGCAGAGCTGACTGTTGTGTCTGGTGTAGCAGGGCTGACTGTGTTGTGTCTGGTGTAGCAGAGCTGGCTGTTGTATCTGGTGTAGCAGAGATGATTGTTGTGTCTGGTGTAGTAGAGCTGACTGTGTTGTGTCTGATGTAGCAGAGCTGACTGTTGTGTCTGGTGTAGCAGGGCTGACTGTGTTGTGGCTGGTGTAGCAGAGCTGACTGTTGTATCTGGTGTAGCAGAGATGATTGTTGTGGCTGGTGTAGCGGAGCTGACTGTGTTGTGTCTGGTGTAGCAGAACTGACTGTTGTATCTGGTGTAGCAGAGATGACTGTTGTATCTGGTGTAGCAGTGATGACTGTTGTGTCCGGTGCAGCAGAGCTGACTGTTGTGTCTGGTGTAGCAGGGCTGACTGTGTTGTGTCTGGTGTAGCAGAGCTGGCTGTTGTATCTGGTGTAGCAGAGATGATTGTTGTGTCTGGTGTAGTAGAGCTGACTGTGTTGTGTCTGATGTAGCAGAGCTGACTGTTGTGTCTGGTGTAGCAGGGCTGACTGTGTTGTGGCTGGTGTAGCAGAGCTGACTGTTGTATCTGGTGTAGCAGAGATGATTGTTGTGGCTGGTGTAGCGGAGCTGACTGTGTTGTGTCTGGTGTAGCAGAACTGACTGTTGTATCTGGTGTAGCAGAGATGACTGTTGTATCTGGTGTAGCAGTGATGACTGTTGTGTCCGGTGCAGCAGAGCTGACTGTTCTGTGCTATGTAGGCACTAAGCAACATGGGTAATAGTAACAAAAAATTATGTGTATATATTTTTACCAAAACAGAAAAAAAAGGATTTTAGCAGCAGCAAAAATATGGAAATAAAGTTTGTGAAAATAAAGTTGTAAACTAGTGAGTACCTCTCCTGGAAATGCTGACTAGGATATGGCTGAAATACTCTTGACACCCTGCTGTAAGCGCTCCACAACCCCACACCTCTGCCCATGTCTGATGGCTGTTGCAGGCCCCTGGTTGGATGCCACAGCTGTCACACAAGAGGAGAAGTGAGGGATGGTGGAGCGCTTACTGAGGAGAGACAAGAACTGTATAGACTTCAAAGGGTATTCCCATCTCCAAAATCCTATCCCAATATGTAGTTGGTGTAATAATAATAATAATATTAGCAAATACCTTCAATTAGAAATGTAGTATAGTTCTTCTGATTAACTATGTCACTTACCCAGTGTGCAGGGGATTGCAGTAGTTTAGGTATCCATGGTCACAACTAACTGTCACTATATGAGTGGTTGTAACCATGGATACCTAAGCTTCTGCAGTGCCTTCATCATATTATTGTGATCACATCTACTGCATATTGGATGGGACCTTGGATACGGGAGTACCCCTTGAGGGACAGCCCAGATATTACTTGTCAGAGCTGTGCCATCCAGTGCTGCTGCTTAAACCGTGCAGAAGGTTTGTTTAAACTCCTGTACAGATCTCCTATCTAGATCTGTTGGTGGTTTTGCAGGGTGTAATTTACGGCCCCAGAACTGTCTTTCATTACTTGTACCATATTCGATGGGATTTAGACACTGACTACTCGTCCGCGTAGGGTCTGTGGTCTCACTGCACGTGGGCTTGGGTTATCTGATAAGGACGGCGTGGTGTAACATGCCCAGAACGTGCTCAAATTGTGGCGCACATTTCTGTCACGTAGTAAACCAATGTATAGGAGGTGTACATTTAGACTAGACAGATTTATCGAACAGCATGAACCACTTGCCTTTATCACATTTTAAGGCCTCATTCACACGTCCGTGTTGCACATAAGTGTTCTGTAGGAGCTTTTCTCAGAGAGAACACGTACTCATTGTAGTCTATGGGACTATTCACATGTCCATGTTTTTTTACAGACTGAGTGTCCTTGCAAAACTTAGAGACTTGTCTGTTTTTTTCCGGCACCACAGATGACAAGGGCCAATACAAGTCTATGAATCTGTGAAAAACATGTACAGCATACGGAAGGCATCCATGTTCTGTCCTTGTCTAACATTGCAGAGGATAGGAGAAGCTTTCCAATGTATTTATCCATCAGTGAAAAACACTGATGTTAAAAATGAGCTTATGATGATCCCGGTACCATTTTTTTTTTGTCTCCATGAAAAATACTGACATCTCAAAGAGGCCTGAGGGCGCTTTCACACATCTGATCTCGAATCGCAATGTACGGAGTGACCGCGCATCTCCTGAACCAAGCGTGACAGCCTCATGGAAATATATGAAGCTGTTCAGCTGGGGTCGGAAGACGCTCGGTCAGTCTATGCATTGCATTCTGGGATCGGACCGATGATCACGGACATCTGAAGGAAACCCAAGACTGACTCCTCAACGTTTGCCTAAGAATTAGCAAGTTTTGATGAATCTGTCCAGTATATTTTTTATTATATACAAAATGAACACAGCACGTGCCGCTGGTATATTTCCAGTATAGAGTCCTGGAGGTGGTGCCATCTCCCAAAGAGTACAGGTAGCTGGTCCCTAAAGAAGACTTTCTGTCTTCTTAGCGGCAGTCATAAAATAATAACGCTTGATACTCACAGACCGCTGCATTTCCTGCAATGTCGGTGATGTGGACTTCTTCACGTGACCACTCGAATCCCCGCATCTTCATCTCTGGAACAGCGCCTGTGCGGGAAATAATTATCAAATGTTTTTATTCCATGATGAGCACTAAAGCGATGAAGAAGTAGCTGTCCATTATTGGACAACCCCTTTAATTGCCACTGACCAGTCTATGTCATCCGGCTTATGTGCAAATGAAGCTGTGGCCAGTACTTCTCTGTTCTCAGCATATGCACAGATGCAGCCGGTGACTGTAAAGCCTGAAAGCCTAGGTTCTGGTACGAGAGATTAATCACAGAAAACTGAAGAATCTTGTGATCAATTTTCAATAAAATAGAACTCGCATCAGTAGGATTAGTATGTGTGCTGTGCACGATCATTTCCAGATTTACATAAATATTATTGACAGTGACAACCAATGCTCTTGCTGCAGTAATGTGAATCAGGTGGATTGGGTCTCTGGAGAAAAGAGTTAATTTTCTCTCAGGAGCCACGCTTTCAGGACAACGGCTGGTCACCTCCCTAACGCGATTAGGCCACATTCAGTATTTGGTCAGTGTTTTACATCAGTATCTGTAAGCCCAAACCAGGAGTGGGTGACAAATACAGAAGTGGTGACGTGTTTCTATTATACTTTTCCTCTGATTGTCCCACACCTCCTGATATTGGCTTACAAATACTGATGTAACATACTGACCAAATACTGAACATGGCCTAAACCTGCAGATTGACCCTGTATCACTGACCGAAAGGAGATGATGGGGAAACCTCTCCATCTTCCCCTAATCTGAGAGAATCAGATCATACTATGCTCACACTCTGATCAAATTCCAATCAGAGCTTAATCGGTGTCATTTGAATAATCGTCCCGATTCTCTCGGATGAGGAAATGTATGGCCGTCTGCACCTGCCCTAATTGCAGTAGTCCTCTCATGGTGACCGCATTCATTATCTCTGCTTATAATTTCAGTTGGGCCTTATTAAGATGCCAGTGATTTTTCAGTTACACAAAAAATGTTCCAAATTTCATCAGTGTTTTGTCAGTATGTCACTTATTACCATCAGTGTTGCATCACTGATTTTTTTTTTCACACTTAGGCCACGTTTACACTATTAGTATTTGGTCAGTATTTTACATCAGTATTTTTGTAGTCAAAATCAGGATTGGAACAATCAGGAAAAGTATAAGTCTGGAGTCACACACAACGTATAAAAATATGGTCCGTTTTTCATGGACCAGAATCGCACAAATGTTTCATGAACAGTGATCCGTATGTCATCCGATTGTAATGCGAGGAAGCGATTTTCTCGCATCTAAGCATCCGTGTGACATCCGTTTTGCATCCGTATGGTGAGATTTTATCGCCGGCTTGCAAAATGGATATATAATGGATCCCAATGACAGGTTTTAAAACACATACATATAATATATATATATATATATATATATATATATATAATAGATATATACATGTCATTGTGACACACACACATATATATACACATATATATTATATATATATATATATATATATATACAGTACAGACCAAAAGTTTGGACACACCTTCTCATTCAAAGATTTGATAGAGTACTCTGCTTCCTGTGGCTTCAGGAAAATGGCCGCCACGATCTCTATCTGTGCACGTGCGGCTTCCCGCGGCCATTTTCCTGAAGCCACAGGAAGCAGAGTACTCTATCTGCGCACGCGCCGCCTCAGGAAGATGGCCGCCACCATCGACAAACCCGGCTCTGCTGTCCTGTCTGCTCTCCGTGCCGCGGCGTCACCTCACCACCTGAGGAAGGGACCCTGCTCAGGTGCACGCCGCCCACCGCGTCTCTGCAACGCCGCACCTCTGCCACCACCACACCACTGCCGCAACCCCCGATAAGCCTACGTTCGGGCTATAAGACGCACCCCCCATTTTCCTCACAATTTTTTGGGGAAAAAGTGCATCTTATAGTCCGAAAAATATGGTATGTTTTTGACTAATAGATTAGTGTATGTGTGAAAAATTTGGGACATGTAGGTGTTAAATTAACGGGTAAATTAGTTGAAAAAAAATGCTGACGTCACTTAAGCTGCACACACTCCCCACTTGACCCGCGGTGAACTGACAGTGTGGGAAAAAGTTCCGAAACTTTCCCACGCTAATCAGTTCATCTCCGGTCAGCCGGGGCGCCTGCGCAGACATGATTTCATTAATTCTGCAGTGGTTTACAGCAGGGCTGGTAGCATTTACATCGGTCCCGGTTGTAAACTAGTTAACCCCTTGTGATGGATATCAGCGGGGGATCTGACTGAACGGCGGAGAGGTATGGATATTGTTGGTTTGTTTTTGTTTTTTTGGTTACAGGAGAACAAGGGATTCAGTTGGATTCGCAGCATAATAAATTTGGTCAAAAACTTTGTGTAATTATTTCATTAAAATAATTTTTAATTAACGTGTGTGTCAATGACATATATATGTATGTATGTGTATATATATATATACATGTATTCTATGTGTGTATATCTATTCTTTCCATTCTTTATTAAACCTGTCAGTGTGATTTTGCAGTATAACGCACTAAATTGACGGCTTTTCTAAAGGACACAGGTGCGTATTTCTCTCAAGTCACACATCTGGTCCGTGTGTAATCCGTATTTTTCTCGCCCCCATAGACTTGCATTGGCGTTTTACTGGCGTAATACGGTGACAATCGCAGCATGCTGTGATTTTCTCAGCCCGTATAATACGGCCGAGGAAAAATCGGCTGCTGGGAGCTGCCCCATAGATTAACATTGGTCAGAATGCAATGCGATTTTTTTCTTTCATTGCACTCGTCTGTGTTTCTCGCTAGTGTGACTCCGGCTTAATAGAGACACGTCACCACTTCAGTATTTATCACCCACTCCTGATTTTGGCTTACAAATTGTGATGTAAAATACTGACTAAATACTGAAAATGGGCTAAAAAAAATAGACAAAAAAATAAAATTATGCTCACGGATTGTACGCTGATGCCATCTATGCGCTGTCCATGATTTTCTCAGACACGTAGATTTCTTTTGGTGACTTTCATCTGTGTCGCTGATTAAAAAAAAAAACAACAAAAGAACACATGTCCAGAATTTAAATAGCCGCACAGACCATAATGGTTATAAGATCTATCAGTGAAGTTCACATCTACAACTAATTTATTGAAAAATGGACGTCTGTATGAAGCCTTAAAGGTGTGCGCCATGTTTCTTCCAAAACTGAGCCATGCTCATATTTATGCCTTCTAACAACAGATGGCAGTATAACACCAGGAAGCTTTTTATGATGGCTCGCTGTTAGGGTTGAGCATTCCGATATTGCAAATATCGGGTATCGGCCGATATTGGCTGTATCGGAATTCCGATTCCGAGTACCGATATTTTCGTCATATCGGATACCGGAATCGGAATGTTCCTGTCACGGTCAGTGTCCGTCGGTCGGGTCTGTCAGGAGTCAGCGGCACTTACCTGGCAGAAGATCTCCGGTGGTCACGTCCTGGACTGCTTGATGGCCGCCATCATCTTCTCCCTGGCGGTCACATGCAGTTTCTCGCGATAACTGCAGTGACTGCTGGGTAATCACGGCCGTAAAGCAGTCCGATGACGTCACCGCCGGGGAAGCTGGTAAGCAGCTGTGCTGCGCCGGGATGTCAGGCTCTGCCTGGCATTCCGATGTAGCAGAGCTGGATCGTCGTGGGACACTCGTTGCTATGGACTGCGTCGGACAGGTGGTATACTGTTGGTTTGTTTTTTTCCTTTTTTTACAGGAGATCGATGGCGTCGCAGGAATGAGAGTACAATAAAGAAATGAAAACTGTGTTGTCTCTTTTATTTCATTAAAATACTTTTTTCTTGCTGTGTCTTTTTTTTAAACATTTAAAAACTTTGGGATTAATAATGGATCGGTGTCTTATTGACGCCTCTCCATTATTAACCGGGCTTATTGTTCCCGTGCAATCAACGGTGACATTAACCCCTTATTACCCCGCTTGCTACCGCTACAGGGCAAGTGGGAAGACCCGGGTAAAGTGCCACAATTGGCACATCTTTTGATGCGCCAAATGTGGGGCTGCTGATGCCTGGTATTATCAGGCTGTTGAGGGCCAAAATCCATGGGCCTTGACAGTCTTTTAATACCAGGCCGCAGCAGTCTGCATTTTACTTGGCTGGTTAACAAAAATAGGGGGGATCCCCACGCCATTTTTTTTTTCGAGGGGATCCCCTATTTTTGTTAACCAGCCAAGCTAAGCAGACTGCTGTGGCCTGGTATTATCAGGCTTGAAAGGTCCATGGATATTGGATCCTTACCAGCCTGAAAAACCAGGCCTCAGCAGTCTGCTTCATCTGGCTGGTTAACAAAAATAGGGGGGACCCCACGCCAATTTTTTTCGAGGGGGTCCCCTATTTTTGTTAACCAGCCAAGATATGCAGACTGCTGTGGCCTGGTATTATCAGGCTGGCAAGGTCCATGGATCTTGGCTCCTTAACAGCCTGAAAAACCAGGCCTCAGCAGTCTGCTTCATCTGGCTGGTTAACAAAAATAGGGGAGACCCCACGCCAATTTTTTTCGAGGGGATCCCCTATTTTTGTTAACCAGCAAAGATAAGCAGACTGCTGTGGCCTGGTATTATCAGGCTGGCAAGCAGGGTCGGACTGAGCCACCGGGACACCGGAGAAACCTCCGGTGGGCCCCAGCTCCTGCGTGGTGGGCCCTGATTTGAAAGGATAGGTCGCGGGGCAAAGGGGCGGTGGCCCCGCGCTCTGAGGGGGCCCACCCGAGCTACGCTACAGTTACATTCTGCGGCAGAGCAGGGAGAATTGCTCTCCCTGCTCTGCCGCCCGGAAGCTATGGGGCCTGAACAGGCGGTGGGGGGGCCCGGTGCCAGCAGTGGGCCCCCCACCCGTCATCAGAGGGTCAGGTGTATCGGCATCCAGCCGATACAGCTGACCGCATAGAGAGAGAAGGAGCGAGCGCTCCTCTCCCATAATCCCCCTCAGCGTCTGACAGCAGGCGCGATGACATCACCTGCCGGCGCCCGCTGTCAGACGCTGAGAGGGAGAACAGTGAGCAGCACAGGAGCCGGGAGTTGAGTATTTTTTTTTTTTTTTTTTAATGGGGGTGCATTATACTACAGAGGCTGTATATGGGGGGTGCATTATACTACAGAGGCTGTATATGGGGGCTGCATTATACTACAGAGGCTCCATATTGGGGTGCATTATACTACAGAGACTCCCTATGGGGATGCATTATACTACAGAGGCTGCCTATGGGGGTGCATTATAATATAGCGGCTGCCTATGGTGGTGCATTATATTATAGACTCTGCCTATGGGGGTTTATTATAATATAGAGGCTGCTTATGGGGGTGCATTATACTATATTGAGGACTATCTGGTGTATTATGCTGTATGGATGCTATCTAGGGGCCATCATACAGTGTTGGACCCATTAAATAGTTTGGGGACATTAAGGGGTCAGTATATATCCAGTGAGGGGCATTATTCTGTGTATAGGGGAGATGTACAGGGGAGACTTGGGACATTATTAAATGTAAAGTGGACACATATTGTTATAGGGGAACTCGGGTTACTGTGACTGTCAAAGGGGCACACAGGGCATTATTACAGTCTAGGGGACAAAATGTGGGCACTGTTTTCTAGGGCACTTGCACCCGGCATTACTATATTCTAGAGGGGTGCTTTAAAATTTAGAGGTCACCCAGAACCACACAGCAGGTGCAGTAATAGGGACACATACGGCAGCAGCAGCTCAGTATTGGGGTATCAGGTGCAGTAATAGGGACACATACGGCAGCAGCGGCTCAGTATTGGGGTATCAGGTGCAGAAATAGGGACACATATGGCAGCAGCGGCTCAGTATTGGGGTATCAGCAGGATGAGGAGTTTGTGCAGGTTGAGAATAGTCCAATTGGTGACCGTGACAGTACTGACAATATGAGAAGTGAAATGTGTCTTTGTTGTAATCTCTGCAGTCGAGTCCTGGCTGGAGAAGTCGTCATGTCGGTCTGGGCCAGATGGAAAAGACATGAAAAGTGAACAATTCCATTAGAAAGAACATCAGCGGTAAGTCATTATCTGTACCTGTGCTGTAATCTATTATATGTTCTGTAGGACTGGTATTATTTACCACAGACCATATGGCGGTAATATCAATATTGGTCTTTTTATATATAGATTATTTTTGGCAACAGCGCGGTCATTTGCTGAGGTTCTCTGATTAGGGGCCCACTCAGAAGTTTCGCCCCCACTAAACCAAAACCCTAGCTACGCCTCTGGCACTCTCTCTAGTCTTTCTTTCTCTCTCTAGTCTTTCTCGCTCTCTGTTCTTTCCTTCTCGCTCTCTGTTCTTTTTTCTCTCTGTTCTTTCTTTCTCACTCTCTTTTCTTTCTTTCCTCTCTTTCTTTCTCTGCTTGTTCTTTCTCTCTCGCTGCTCTTTCTTTCTTTTCCTCAGTACCAGCCACTGTGCCCTCATTACCAGTCAGTGTGATCAGCAGTGCTAAATGGGTACGCTTGGGGCGAGGATATGGGTGTGATTAGCTGTGAAATGGGTGTGGTCGGGGCGCAGCCTTTATCCCTCTTTCCTGTCTTCAAAATTTGGGAGGTATGCTGTATGACCTCCCTACAACTTCTGGGCATGCTCCTGATGAGCGCGACGGATGGTCTCCTGAGGGATCTCCTCCCACACCTGGACTAAAGCATCCACCAACTCTGGACAGTCTGTGGTGCAACGTGGCATGGCCTAAAATTTGCTGCAGCAGGCACAGCGTGCCACAGCCTTTGTCCCTCTTTCCCTTCTTCAAAGGTTTGGAAGTATGATGGTGGGCCCCAAGAATAATTTTTCTCTGGTGGGCCCAAGGTACTCCAGTCCGACGCTGCTGGCAAGGTCCATAGATATTGGCTCCCTAACAGCCTTAAATACCATGACTCAGCAGTCTGCTTCATCAGGCTGGTTAACAAAAATAGGGGGACCCCACGCCATTTTTTTTCGAAGGGAATCCCTATTTTTGTTAATCATTTCCCTCGACGTCACTGATTGTGTCCCTGGCTGACCTGAAGTGAAAGTGGAAAGCAATCAATTAAGCTTTCCACTTCCTCTCCTGTCAGCCAGGAGAGGAACTCATTAATTTGGGGGTTTACTGTGAGGCTTCAGCATTAGCTGCGGTCCTGCAGTAAACATTAACCCTTTCTGAAGGATTACACCGTGGGACCTGACTGTGCATGGGATAGGTAAGAATAATTTTGCTTTTTTATTTTATTTTTATTACAGGAAATGGTTTTTGCAGTAAAATAAAAGATGGTCAAAAACATGTGTCTTTATTTCATTAAAATGATTTTAATTAAAGTGTGTGTGTTTTATTTTTATTTCATGCAATAGGATTAATAATTGATAGTTGTCTAATTGACAGCTCTCAATTATTAACCTGGCTTAAGGTCACCTTTCAATAGCAAGGTGGCTTTAACCCCATATTAACCCATTTGCCACCGCTACAGGGCAATGGGAATAGACGGGCAAAGTGCCAGAAAGGGCGAATCTAATTATAGATTTGTCTTTTCTGGGGTGTCTGGGGGCAGATGTTAGTAGCCAGGGGGGGGCAAAAATAATGGTCCCTCTCTGGGCTATTATTATCTGCCCCCACTTGCTGGCTTTGTCTGTCTGGTTGCGAAAATAGGGCGGTAGCCCACGCATTTTTTTTCAGCAATTTTACACCTCATATATATATATATACATGTCATTGAATTTGTGACACATATATATATATATTTATAGTTCATACACTTCTACATAGTATAATAGCCGCTAATTCAATTGCCGGCTTTTGTGAAAATGCAGAACCCGACATGAAATGACACATGGTTTACATAGAGTTAACCATGTCATTTCAAGTTGTTTGATCTATTGTTTTCACTAACAATTACATGAGTGTATGTGTGCAAAATTTCACACCTGTAGGGGTTAATTAAAGGTGTAAATTTGTAGCAAAAAAGTCCGTTTTTTTACAACGAATTTACACCTTTAATTAACCCCTACAGGTGTGAAATTTTGCACACATACACTCATGTAATTGTTTGTGCAAATCAGATATCAAACTACATGAAAAGACATGGTTAACTCTATGTAAACCAAGTGTCATTTCATGTCGGGTGCTTCTGTCTTTTCACAAAAGCCGGCTTTACCCGGCAATTGAATCAGAGGCTATTTTACTATGTGGAAGTGTATAAACTATAAATATATGTATATATATATGTCACAATGACATGTATATATATATATATATATGTATTCTATGTGTGTATATTTAGTGTTTACAAGGAAAGAAAGGTTTTTTTAGTTACGATATTTTGTTCCCATAGACTTACATTGGATTTCCGGTATCGGTATCGGGTATCGCCGATATTTTAATGGTATCGGCGATACCATTCCGATTCCGATACTTTTGGATATCGGAAAGTATCGCTCAACTCTACTCGCTGTATCTCTGGCTTCACAACTGGCGTGTCAGGCTCTACAGAAAGTGCAATTTTTTTTTTGCAATGTTGTGCATGTTTTTATTGGTACTAATCACATGAGCAGTCTATGCAATAGGGTTAAATAAGGTTATTGCATATTATAGGGTGATGAAGTGACTTGTTATTCTGCCTACATTTCTTACTTCCTAAAGCAGAAGGTGGCAAACACCTTAATGATTCATCATTCCATCATCGCATAATATACAATAGCTTTTGTTATAACTCATTTTGTAGATTTAATTAGTCGCAATGGACTGTTATCCCCAGCAATGCCTTGAAAAAGCCGATCGCAGCACTAATTCTAATGCAAGGATAACTGTGCCCACCTTGGGTGATGAAATCTTATAGCAGATCTTGCCTATAGTTACAAATAAAAAAAATCTGCATCTCTGACCTTAGATACACTGTATTTTTTACATGTGTTTTTTGTGCAAAGTATTATGACCATGTATACACAACAAAACCAGAGGTGTTATGGAAACCGATTCTCCAACTAAGAATAAGGCCACACATGCAGACTGTCCTAAGATCTGCAGAAGAATCTAGATGTGTTAGGCTATGTTCACACGCAGCGTTTTTCCTGCTTCCAAAACCTGCTCTCTTTGCGTTAAAAAGCAGGTTTCAGCAGCAGATGAAGGAAGGGAGACACAGTCATTACTAGTGGGTAGGCGGAGCCCACACAGGATAGAACACCTCAGATTAAAAAGAGTGTTGACCGGCCCCTCCAGCTCGGGCTCCTCCTACTCCAGCTCTCCAGTCTAAAATTTGAGGTCACAGAGGATAGTCGCTGCTGAAGCAGCTCCTCAGAAGATTTTTTATTTTTATCGGACAGAGACTTGGACCCCCGTGGTCTTGAGGTCTCAGGGGTCTTAGCGCTGCTGGACCCCCACCTCTCCCTTGGCGGATCTGTATTACCCTTTAAGGAGGTCCCTGCAGAACCCTGCCGGCCCCGGGGGATGAGGGTTGCTTCCCTGGCGGGGACTCAAACCGCGCTTCTGGGGTCACTGCGTTCCCCGCCCTGGGGGGAAGCTATGGGCACAGCGCCACAAATCCCTGGGGGTCCCTGTGGCGCTCAGCTGGGTGAGTACTCAACATTTTAATATGTTTTGAGTGCTTCAGCGACTGCTGCGGCAGCCGCTGTTACATGTGACATGTTGGTGACTAGTGTCTTTTGTCCGCAGGTGGATTCCTGCAGGACATGGAGAGCGGAGGAGTCGCGCGCCCTTTTTTTGAATTTTTCACGGCGCTCTGAGCGCGCGCTTTACTACTGTCTCCTCTTCCGGCTTCTCTCTCAGAAGCACAGCGCGGCGGCCATTACTGGATCAGGGAGCTGAAGGCTTCCTTCCTCACTCTCCTCCCCTCCCGACAATCGAAGACGCTACACCGCGGCCAGCTGGGTGAGTCGCTTCTGCCTGTCAGGGCAGAAGCTTAACCCCCTCACCCCACAGCGCAGGACACTGAACGCTACCGCTAACGACGATAACGACGCATACTAATGCGATCGTTTTTTGTGATCGTTTTAATGTCGCTAGTAGCTGCCACAGTGGGCGATCTCATTGACGACGCATAAGTGGTTAGCGATCCCCTTAGCGACTTTGGCGGTCATTGCGATGTACAAATCAGCGCAATATTTTAGCGTTCTTGTTTAGTGTGGCATACCTTTGAGAGCACTGTCCTGCAGCTGTTACCTCATAAGAGGCACCTGGGGCTCGCACACCCTTTTCATTAAACAAGGGTTGTGGGGAGTCTGCGACATTAACCCCTTCTTTGGCGGTTAACCCTTTATTGGGGGACAGCTGGGGTAGCTCTCTCTTTAAGAGCTTTAACCCTTCAGCGTTCGTTTCTTCTTTAAGAAACACATGTCCTAGTTACTGACAGGTTTAACCTGCCATATACTGTGTGAGGACATGTCAGATTAGGGTCCAGGAGGTGCAGACTGTCTCCCAGATCCACTACAGGATCAGTCTCGCGTATCTGACACGCAGACCTCGACGGCGTCAGGCGCAGCGGTCAGAGGTTTCAGTAATGTCAAAATGGAGGCCCTCGCTCGTTCTATTGATGGCCTGTCTGACCTTCTAGGTTATTGGGTGTCAGCTAGATCCTCTCAGAGGAAGCGACACAGGCCGGTGCCTTCACTCCCGCGCAGCGACTCGGAGATCTCGGGCATGGAGGGTTTCCCTTTCAAGCTCAGATGGGGAGGTGTCCGATTCGGATAAGGAGGATCGGCAGGGACTCTCTGCTTCTCTTTTGGGCCGTACAGAGGCTTTTATTGGAGCCATGAGGGAGGCGTTACAGTTACCGGAGGAGGTAACTAGACGTTCTAGTAAGTCGGCCCGGATGTTTTCAGGAGTCGCATAGGTCGCGATCAGCATTACCATCTCTGGACGAGCTTAATCGGGCAGTGGAGAAGGAACGCCCGTGTCCAGATAAGTGTTTTCAGCTGTATCCGTGTACGACGGAATTGATTGATAATTGAATTCCTTCTCCTGAAGTGGATGTCCCTTTATCCCAGCTTAGCAAGTCCTCATTACTTCCTGTTAAAAGGGAAGGCGAGTTTGCAGGATCCGCTGGACAGAAAAACGGAGATGGCGGCGAAATCCATCTACGAGGCCGCGGTCATGGATTCAGAGCATGTGTGCTTGTAAAGCTTCTCTAAGCTGGTTAGACTGTCTACGGATGGCGTGGCAAGATGGATCCCCTCTATCCGAGGTAGATGGGCTTTTTAAGTTGGAGGATGCAGCCCGATATGACAGTGATGCACGTTTGGATACTGCGTCACTGCTGTCCAGGGCGCAATCCTCGGCAATCACAGTCAGGAGAGCACTGTGGCTTAGACAGTGGACCGGAGACGCGGTTTCCAAGCAAGGTTTGCTATCCTTAGCTTACAAGGGTGGTCAGCTATTTGGATCTGACCTCACGGAGCTGATTGCCAAGGCAAAGACAAAAGAACGGCTTTACCGCAGCGAAGTGCTGTGACTTCTGCGTCTGGCAGTCATAGTGCCGGTAGTAGTCCTTTTGGTCCAGGGGACGGTTCGGTCAGCCCTCTTGGGGATCGGGTCGTCCCTCTTTTTTCGGGAAAAAAGAACGCTCAAAAATCCCGCACTCCCTGGAAACAGCTTCCGCCAAGACAAGCGGGAAGCTGACAAAAAGCCCGCTAAGGCGGACTGACGCCAGGGTCTCACTCGAGGGCTCTCGAGTGGGAGGTCACCTGCTCCAATTCGAACCGACTTGGGCTTCCCGCGTGTCGGACGCCTGGGTGACGCGGGTTGTGTCGGCAGGCTACTTCATAGAGTTTCTTTCTCGACTCCCAGACAGTTTTTGCCACTCTCGCATTCCGTCAGAGCCCGAGCTATTTGCCGCTCTACTGCGGGAGGTCGATTCCCTTCTGCAGAAGGGTGTGGTGGTACCGGTTCCGCCGGAGGACCGAGGAAGAGGGTTTTATTCCAACCTCTTTGTGGTCCCCAAAAAGGAGGACAAATTTCGCCCCATTCTGGATCTCAAAAGATTGAATTGGCATGTCCGCACCCGGAAATTCCGCATGGAGTCACTTCGCTCCGTTGTGGCGGCCCTGTTGCATAACGATTTTTTGGTGTCAATCGACATTCGGGACGCTTTTTTGCATGTTCCCGTCGGAAGGGCCCACCAACGCTTCCTTCGTTTTGCCATAGGCCAGGACCATTACCAGTTTGTGGCCCTGCCATTCGGGTTGGCCTCAGCGCCCAGAGTTTTTACGAAAATTCTGGCACCTCTCATGGCGATTCTGCGAAGACAGGGGGTTACGATTCTTCCCTATCTGGACGACCTTTTGATTGTGGCGTCCTCAAAGGAGGAGGCGGTGACTACTCGCAATCTAACCCTTCAGCTCCTGGAGGACTTCGGGTGGCTGGTCAATTGGGAGAAGTCGTCTCTGGAACCGTCACAGTCAATCCTGTTTTTGGGAATGCATTCGACACGGTACGAGCAGTGGTGTCTCTGCCTCCAGACAAGCAAGCGAGTCTTCTTTGACATGTAATGAAGTCTTCAACAGCAATGTCCCTTCGAAGGTGTATGCGCCTTCTGGGTTTGATGGTGGCGTCGATGGAGGCAATTCCGTTTGCCCAATTTCATTCCAGGGCTCTCCAAATGCTCATTTTGAACCGTTGGGATCGATCGCAGTTTTCACTGGATTGCAGTGTCATCATCTCCCACAGGGTGCGAGAGTCTCTAGGATGGTGGTCACGTCCGGAGGTGTTATCCCTGGGGAAGTCCTTTCTCCCTCCGAGGTGGTCGGTCATAACCACCGATGCCAGCCTGACGGGCTGGGGGGGTGTCTGGAACAATCTCTGGACTCAGGGAGTATGGTCGTCGGAAGAGTCTGTCCTGCCGATCAACATTCTGGAATCGAGGGCGATTTTTCTTTGCCTCCAACCCTGGACGGTCCCTTTAAGCGGTCTACCAGTCCGAGTGCAGACAGACAATGCGACGACGGTCGCGTATATCAACCATCAAGGTGGAACGAGGAGCTTCAAGCTCATGATGGAGGTGTCTCGGATCCTGGTATGGGCCGAGGCCAGGGTGCCAGCCATCTCTGCGATTCACATTCCAGGAGTTCGGAATGTCACGGCGGACTTTCTCAGTCGCGAAAAGATGGATCCCGGAGAATGGAGTCTTCATCCGGAGATTTTTGCACTGCTGTGCTCCCGTTGGGGAACTCCCCAAGTGGATTTGATGGCATCCAGGGTCAATGCCAAGTTACCAACGTTCATGTCCAGGTACAAGGACCCGAAGGCTGTGGCGGTGGATGCTCTAGTGGCTCCGTGGGACCAATTCTTGCTAATCTATGTGTTCCCGCCGATATCTTTACTTCCTCTGGTGTTGCGTCGGATCAGACTGGAGAGAGTCCCGGCTATGTTGATAGCCCCAGATTGGCCAAGGAGGACGTGGTTCTCGACGCTGGTGTCACTTCGGGCAGCTCCTCCACTTCCACTCCCTCTTCGCCTGGACCTGTTAACTCAAGGGCCTGTTTGCCATCCGGACCTGAAGTCTCTGCGTTTGACGGCGTGGCTCTTGAGACCGAAATTTTGACCCGTCAAGGTTTTTCAGCCGAAGTCATTGCCACTCTGCGAGCTGCCAGAGGTCCGGCTACTACTAGGATTTACCACAAGACTTGGGAAGCCTTCTTTTCGTGGTGTTCGGATTCTTCAAGGAACCCGAGGATTTTTTCCATTCCCAATTTGTTGGCCTTTTTTGAAGTATGGGCTGGACAAGGGTTTGGCAGTTAGCACTCTGAAGGGGCAGGTTTCTGCTCTGTCCTTGCTATTTCGGGAGGCTATCGCTTCGGTAGGGACGTACGTTCCTTTTTTCGCGGAGTAACCCGTCAGTTTCCACCGCGGAAGGCACTTGTGTCTCCTTGGCAGCTCAATCTTGTTTTGGAGGCTCTTCAACATGGGCCTTTTGAGCCTATGGACTCTGTTAGTCTTCCTTTGCTCTCTTGGAAGGTTGCCTTCCTAGTGGCGGTCACTTCTTTGAGAAGGGTTTCTGAGTTGGCGGCTTTTTCTTGCTCGCCCCCTTTTCTGGAGTTTCACCCGGATCGCATAGTGCTTCGCACTCGGGGTGATTTTCTGCCTAAGGTCGTGTCACAATTTCATGTTAACCAGGATATTGTGTTGCCCTCGCTCTGTCCGGAGCCGAGGAATGCGAAGGAACGGGCCTTGCACACATTGGATTTAGTGCGGGCTTTGAAGTTCTATTTGTCTATTACTCAAAGTTTTCGGAAGTCGGTTTCTCTGTTTGTGATCCCAGCAGGTCGTCGACTTGGTCGACGAGCTTCCAAGGATTCTATAGCTCGTTGGATTCGGTCGGCCATTTTAGAGGCTTACCGACTTAAGGGCGAACCTTGCCGATTAAGATTCGAGCTCACTCCACGAGGGCTGTGGGTTCATCGTGGGCTTTTCATCAAGGAGCCTCGGCAGCTCAGCTCTGCCGGGCGGCGACCTGGCGCTCCGTCCACACATTTACGAAATTTTATAAGGTGGACGTCAGTGCTTCCGCTGATGCGGCCTTAGGACGTAGGGTCCTGCAGGCGGCTGTAGTTTAAAGTTCTTGTGAACTTGTATTTAGCGCTAGTTGCGCATTTATTTAGGTTGTTGGGTATCTGCCTCTGTTGGTTTTTTTGCCCACCCTTATTTTTGGACTGCTTTGGGACGTCCCACTAGTAATGACTGTGTCTCCCTTCCTTCATCTGCTGCTGAAAGACGGATTTTGGTAAGAACTTACCTGTAAAATCCTTTTCAGCGAAGAAGGAAGGGAGACACAGATCCCTCCCATGGCAGAAGTGTGTTGTTGTGTTTTCAGATGCGGCGTGACCCTTCTCTGATAGCGATTATCTGGGCTGTGGTCGGCACGCTAAGGCTCTTTTCCAGCATTGCCAGCTCATCGCAGTGGTCAGGTTCAGTGAGTAGTACCTGGGACTGTGTGTTTTTTTCTGTTATATGCATAACCTATCTTCTTGTTCTTTCTCTGAAGTTCTTCAGAAGGGGTTATGTTGCTCCGCTGGTGATATTTGCTCTTCTTTAGCTTGTGTACAGACTGGAGAGCTGGAGTAGGAGGAGCCCGAGCTGGAGGGGCCGGTCAACACTCTTTTTAATCTGAGGTGTTCTATCCTGTGTGGGCTCCGCCTACCCACTAGTAATGACTGTGTCTCCCTTCCTTCTTCGCTGAAAAGGATTTTACAGGTAAGTTCTTACCAAAATCCGTCTTTTGTTGCATTTTTGCAGTATTTTTTGCACCATTTTTTTCATGTGGCTTATGTGTGATTTCTCTACAGTTCATGTTCAATAAAGTTAGTTTTATCATCACATGTAAAGCGCCATGGAATAAACGGCGCTGTAATAATATAATTACCAGAAATGCTGCAAAAACGCTAGCAAAGCCTCTATGATGCTTTTTCGTGCAACTTTTAACATTTTATAATTGTTTTCTATGGATGAAAAAAAACACTTGAAAAATGCTGAAAGAATTGGCATTCTGCAGATTTCGAAATTCTCAAGTAGTATTTGCAGGTACTATAAAAAGCAACTTTGCATTTGCATAAAGAAAAGCTACAAAAAAAACCCGCTGTAGGTGAACATAGCCTGACAATAGATGATATCCATGCCCGAACCTAAGGGTCCTGTTACACATAGCAACTCACCAGCGATCCCGACAACGATATGAACTTGTCAGGATCGCTGGCGTGTCGCTACATGATCGCTGGTGAGCTGGCAAACAGGCAGATATCAGCAGCGATCAGGACAGCGACTACGCGGGTAACAAGCGATGCACGTCGCTTAGTTACCCGCAGTGTACGTTAGATACCAGCGCGCTGGAGCAGGGAGCTGGTAACCAAGGTAAACAGCGGGTTTCTAAGGCCGCAGCGCTTAGAAACCCGCTGTTTACCTTGGTTACCAGCTCCCTGCACCAGCGCGCTGGTATCTAATGTACATATCGGGTTTCTAGGCACCGCGCAGCGCTTAGAAACCCGATGTTTACCTTGGTTACCAGCTCCAGTTCGCTGAACGCTGGTCTCCCACCTGCCACACGCAGCAATGTGTGTTGGCCAGCAGGAGACCAACGATCAAAAAATGGTCCAGGCCATTCAACGACGATTCGCGATACCCAGCAGGGGGGCTGGTCGTCGCTGAGTGTCACACTAAGCGATATTGCTGGCTAGGTCGCTGTTGTGTCACAAAATCCGTGACGTTTCAGCGATATCGCTAGCGATCTCGCTTCGTGTAACGGGGGCTTAAAACAATCCGTCACATATGAGTCATTCTGTGGACTTGAAAATCTTCAGCTTTCTTCAAACCTACTCAGATTCTTGCTCCCTTTATGTGTATGAGGTTTTACTAAAACCTATCCACATGCATTGTACTGGTGGAAATAGGACTACTGTTCTTGTTATCGAGGGGGACCCATCAGTGGACATTCATCACCTATCCTGTCGATAGCATTTTATGTCATTTTACACAGGAAAATCCTGAGGTCACTACATACTGTAGCTCTGCTCCTCCATTTTCCTTCTATTGAATACAGTAGGAAGTCATTGATCCTTTATTTTAATCTTCTTATTGTTTGTCCTTCTTAATTACAGGAATTGTGTCTGTTTTTCTTTACAGCCCCGGCATTAGCCAAATTAACATTGGTACATTCCAACCTAGAGGAAGATCCTGAGGACGCAAGGATGGAATTCGTAAAATATCTCCGAGGTGTCATCAGCTCATTGTCGGAGAGCAGAGACCAGGAAGAAATGTCTATTATCACATAGCATTACATAATGACGCATGAAGCTCCATTCAGTAACTGATGAGTTTCCTTAATTCAGAGACAGACTTAAAGAGCAGATGCTCCAGTAAGCATAGCAAAAAGATAGTCACTGATATTGTAAGGTAGAACATGCAATAGTTGGAAATATAAACATATTTTATACTGAGCATTATATAGCCACAACCTATTTATCCTCCCATCCTTTTACCACTATTAAAAAAAAATAATATTTTATGACTAGACAGTTACCAGTGAAGGGGTTGTCTCACACTGAAATATTTTTTTAAAGGCATGGATGGTTTTAAAACAATAAATGGATGCATACTCGCCTTTCAGCACCCTTGTGGATCCAGTGCAGGCTGAAAGTGATGGCTGTTTCACTTGAAAGTCAACAGAACCACTGCAGCCAGCATTAAAGCAATCCTATCTCCATGTTTGACTGATATGAGATAAGTCCACCACCTTTCAGGCCTGATATACAGCATTCTATAATCCTGTATATATGCCCCCAACCCAATCTGCAAGATAAGTAAAAAGCTTTCGTTATACTCACCTGCGGCGCGGTCGAGTGTGAGAGGTATCACTGGTCTTGGTCTAGCGGCTCCCTTCTTGTGATGCCTTCTCCTTCTTGCTTCATGTAGATGACGAGTCCCTATGTCATCCACTCAGTCTCGCTCTCTTGCACGGGCGTACTTCTCTGCCCTGGCTAGGGCAGTGTAAAATACTGCAGTGCGCATGCGCCGGGGCTCTTTGATCTTTCCCAGCTCCTGCAAACTCCAGTACTTTACTCTGCCTTCAACAGGGCAGAGAAGTATGCCTGTGCAGGAGCACAATGCCAAGGAGACTGTGTGGGTGACACAGGGACGCATCATCCAAACTAAGCAAGGAGGACGGTATCGTAAGAAGAAAGGAGGCACCGGAACAGGACCAGAAAAACAGGAGAGTATAATAAAAGGTATTTTTCATTCTATAATGCTATATATCAGGCCTGAAAGGTGGTGGCTGTATCTCATAGCAGTCAAACCTGGTGACAGGTTCCCATTAAATTAATGACTACCGATGTTTAGACGAGTGGTCATCAGAGAAACATCGGCTGATGGGATCTAGTGTTTCCCGGATGAAGTGCTCTAGACAGCTGGCCACTGCAGGCGGTCCTTGTGACTTAAATTAAAGCAGACATCTCTTCCAGAGTGGCCGGCTCTGGATCCCCGCATGTGTTGAAGTATACATCCGTTTGTTGTTTTTTAATCTATGCTTAAAAAAAGCTTTTTCCGTGTTGCACAACCCATTTAAGATGTAAACAAATAGATAAAATGTAGGTAAGTCTCAGAACTATTTTACATGGTCTGTACTACTTGACCAGACTCTCAACCCACCCTGAAATCATAGCCATATTGCATTATCCATGTAATAACTTATTGCCAGTATGTACCCAGTCATCTAGTTATTCTGGGAAAATAAATAA
>JARQOD010000002.1:570777748-570826449 GCA_033576555.1 Oophaga sylvatica
AGATGATAGACTAGCAGAGCTTGGTGCCTCCCAAATTAGCCTTACGGGTGAAGGAGATGAACTTAGTGGGCAAGACGAGGCCTTCTTGTCATGGGCTGTCCACACATTTAAGGTATGCATAGCTTTTAAAAGGTTCCTTCCTCTGTCACATAAGTCTCCAGCATTTATGTATCCATGTATTTATTATGTAAGAACATTTATGCACTGGAAAAAAGTTAGTGCTAAACACTTTAATTATTTAGTATTTGGGTATTCATGTATTACTGAGCCAATGCACACAACAAGTTAAATATATAGATTAGGAATTCCAGGTCCATCAACAGCTTCTTGTTTCCCAGTTATTTCCCAGTAAAGACAGAAGATATTTTTATATACTTCACAGAATAAAAATGAACTGACAACATGTGAAAACGACCCCAAAAAAAAGATAAAGATTAACTGAGTGATAAATGACAAACGAGCAGGGACAATTGTGTAGCTCAGAGCCCTTATTGATTTTCTCACACTCAACAATATGAATTTTTCTCATACTCTACCAGTTGTGTATGTTTTGTCTATATACTATTAGACTAAAACAACTACAAAATAACAAAATGAACATTACTCACCTCCTCTTAAATTTGGCGATCGAGGTCTGGCACTCTGAAGGGCCTCACGGTCCTTAGTTACACTGCACTGCAGACAATCAGTGGTGGCAGCAGTCACACGGCATCAACGCTCAGAGATGGGAGCGCTGAGGCCAGATATTGTCTGCAACGGTTATGTGCCGGCTGCTTGTAAACAATGTCTAGGTGGACCGCCAGACAATAGTGCTGGATTGCCAGGGTAAAAATAGAGGTGAGGACTATTTAGTTTGATATTTTAGAAAGTTTGCAACGGTTATTAATAATGTTTTAAAAGTTGTAAAACTCCTAATTTATTACTCAACACCCATGAGGACTGACCGTACTTATACGTCTTTAATATAATAGTAAAAATCGCACCCAACTAATGACGTTTGCATCGTTCTCAGGCTGCCTGTGAAGAGTTCATGATTCCCGAAAGTCAGAAAATTGTGCTCCCAAAATGTTATACCTCAACAGAAGGCTGGAGCCCAGAAAATCATCGTCTTGTAAATGAAACTCAGCCTTTCGATCACATCAAAGGTATTTGTCTATGGAAAATGCTATTTGCAACTAATTCTAAAAAAAAACCAGAATATCTAGATAAAAATCCAATTGCCTACAGAATAAAAAAAAATGTATCAAAGTATCTATTATAATAGAATACTATCTATTGTGTCCAGTTAAAAAAAATCGAACACCGGCTGAAAGAAGGGCAAAGGGGGTTCAAGTTTTTATATTTTGGACTCCTTTAACATAATCGGACTGAGCAGCTCCATCAAGGTCAAGTCTGAATCTTCGTTTTCATGGGTTCAAATTCATGATCGTGGACACAGACGTGATGTGAAAAATTCCAATGATGATTATTATTGTAGTCACCATCTTTAGATGGATGTTCTAATAAAAACCTGCAGGAAATCCCACATGCTTGCCCAAGATACCCACGTGTAGACATAGGCTGAACGGAAAATAGAGTGATGTAAAAGAAGGCTAAAGTGAGCAGGTCTGACCATAACAATATATTAGGTAATCGCTGAGTGACCCCACATATTTACTGCCAGGAAGAACAAGGGTATTATTTTATGTTTTCAATTACTAAACAGTTTCCAGTTATCCTATTCTTTCAGTGCTCAGCTCATTGTTATCCAACATCTGTCTAATAGCTGAAGCCCGGAAAAAGGTGTGGGTGCTCGGTACGGAGGAAACGGGCTGCAAAATGATGTGCACATTAACTGCTGAGTACAGGGACCATTTATTCTTCAGCTGTGAAATAGTCTCACTATATTATTTAATAAGACATTACATTAATTAATTTAGTAACGAAATACAAACTTGGTGGAGAAAGATTGAACTTGATGGACCTAGGTCTCTTTTCAACCTATGTACGTAACTATGCAGCATAGATAGGTAAATGTGTTGTGAATGGACTTGAAATGAGTTCTGAGCAGAGGCTCCCTCTGGTGGTTACAAGCGGTACTGGACTGTCCAGTGAAGATTGTGAGGAGTGGGAATCAGGTGTTACTGACTGGTCTTATATAAGGGAGTCGCCTTCCCATCAGGGTTGCCGGTGATCAATTGTTCTGGTCTCAATCCTTGAGTCCTGTTTCCTTTGTAGCCTGCTGTGTCGTGTCTGCATCTCCTGCTAACAGATAAGACATTTTCTTCTTTTTGTTTTTGTGCTTGATTTTTTGCATTTTTTCCTGCACTTCTGCGGGGGCCTTCAGGGTCCCCTCCGGGGGCTTTTGCCCTCTCAGTTTAGTTCAGCCACTGATGTTTGTACTTTTGCTTTATCCAGTTTTTTCAGTGGCTGCTGTTTTGATTTTGTTACACCAGAGAACTAATTTAGGTGGTAGAGGTCGTGTGATCTCAGGTGATTTTGAAATTAGTAGAGTTGGTGCTTTTCAGGTTTTTTGGGATTGCAGTAAGTGCCCTTCCTATCCTTTTCTATTTAGGTAGTTTGGGCCCTAACGTTTGCTCATACTATTTTCTGTCTGTGTCAGTATTTCATCTTGTCTAACCGCCATTACATGTTTGGGGGCTTTCTATGTTCTTTGGGGATCTGCTCCGGGGCAGATAGCTTTCCTCTTTCTATCTTTAGGTGTAGTTAGTTTCTCAGGCTGTGACGAGGCGTCTAGGACCAACGTAGGAACGCTCCGCGGCTGCCTCTAGTTGTGGTGGTTAGTCAGGGTACTGCAATCTCATAGATTCCAACTTCTCTGGTGTATTGCCTTTTTTACCTACACTCCTCAGCTACCGAAACATAACAGTATCACCGGCCCAAAAAAATTGAAAATTGTATGGTACTCACAGAAGGGAAAAAATATTGTGAAAGAAAAAAGGTTGTCAGAGTTGTCAGAGATATTTTTCTGTTTGTTGCATTTTTTTCCCTCTGTATCTATGGGTGCTGGGGAGGATTTTTTTTCTCTCAATGGAGTTTGCACAGTTGTCTGGCCGTGTGGATCAGCTTGCCACTGAGGTTCGGAGTATTGCTGCCTATCTTGCTAGGTTGCCTGTTGTGGAACCTAGGATTCCCATGCCAGATTTGTTTTTAGGGGATCGAGCTAAGTTTCAGAATTTCAAAAATAATTGTAAATTGTTTTTTGCCTTAAAATCTAAGTCCTCAGGGAACGCAGCGCAGCAGGTTCAAATTGTCATTCTCTCCTGCGCGGCGATCCTCAGGATTGGGCTTTTTCCCTGACACCTGGGGATCCTGTTTTGAGTGATGTTGATGCATTTTTTCAGGCTTTGGGGTTATTGTACGATGAGCCTAATGTCACTGATCAAGCTGAAAAAGCCTTGTTGGCATTAAATCAGGGCTTGATGACGCTGAGTTATACTGTCAGAGATTCCGTAGGTGGGCAGTCCTGACCAAGTGGAATGACGACGCTTTGGCGGCCCTTTTTCAGAAGGGTCTGTCAGATAATGTAAAGGATGTTATGGTGGGATTCTCTGTCCCCTCTGGTCTCAATGATTCTATGTCATTAGCAATTCAAATTGACAGACGTTTGCGTGAGCGGAGAAGTATGCGTGGAATGGTGTTGCCTTGTGAACCTGCTTCTGAACCCATGCAGTGTGATAGAGTGGTGTCTGGGGCACAGCGTCATGAGTTTCGAAAGCGCAATGGGTTATGTTTCTACTGTGGTGATGCCTCTCATGCTATTTCAGTCTGCCCTAAGCGGGGAAGACGTTTTGCACGCTCAGTTGTCTTGGTAGTGTTCAGACTAAGTTTTTATTAACTGTCACTCTGATATGCTCTCTGTCCTCATTTTCTGCTCAGGCTTTCGTTGATTCTGGAGCAGCTATTAACCTGATGGATTATGATTTTGCTAAACGTTGTGGGTTTCCCTTGATACCCCTACAGAAGTCTATTCCCTACTGGGGATCGATTCTACCCCTTTGGCTGAGAATAAACCTCAGTTCTCTACTCAGGTGATAATGAGGGTTGAACCTGATCATCAGGAGTGCTGTAAATTTTTGGTTCTGTAAATCTGCATGATATTATCGTACTGGGCTTCCCTTGGTTGCAGTCTCATAATCCTGTTTTGGATTGGAAATCTGTGTCTGTAACCAGTTGGGGCTGCCAATGTGTTAATACCAACACTCCTGTTTTTTCTGCCTCCCCCCAGGCTCAGGATGTTCCTGACTTTTTGATTGATTTTTCTGATGTGTTTAGCGAAAGTAAATCTGCATCCTTGCCTCCCCATAGGAGCTATGACTGCGCTATTGAATTAGTGCCTGGTAGTAAATTCCCTAAAGGTCGCCTTTTTAACTTGTCTGTACCTGAACATGACGCTATGCGGTCTTATATCAAGGAATCATTGGAGAAGGGTCATATCAGACCATCCTCTTCACCCTTAGGTGCCGGTTTTTTCTTTGTGGCCAAAAAGGATGGTTCATTAAGGCCGTGTATTGATTATCGTCTTTTGAACAATATTACTGTAAAATATCAATACCCGTTACCTTTGATTTCTGACCTGTTTTCCAGGGTGAAAAACGCTACTTGGTTTACCAAGCTTGACCTCAGGGGGCATATAACCTTATTCGCATTAAGCACGGGATGAATGGAAGACGGCATTCAATACCCCTGAGGGGCATTTTGAGTACCTTGTGATGCCCTTTGGGCTCACTAATGCTCCTTCTGTCTTCCAGTTCTTCATGAATGACATTTTCAGGATTTTGTGGATAAATTTCTGATTGTTTATTTGGATGATATCTTGATTTTTTCTAATGACTGGGACTCTCATGTGAAACATGTTCGAACTGTATTCCAGATTTTGAGAGAGAATGCTCTGTATGTGAAGGGATCAAAGTGTCTTTTTGGCGTACAGAGGATCTCATTTCTGGGATTCATTTTGTCCCCATCTGTTATTGAAATGGACCCGGTCAAGGTTCAGGCCATCTGTGATTGGGTCCAACCTACTTCATTAAAGGCTCTGAGTCTTCAAAGATTTTTGGGTTTTGCCAATTTTTATCGTAAATTTATTGGTAATTTCTCGGTTATTGTTAAACCATTGACTGATTTGACCAGAAAGGGTTCTGATGTGGTGAATTGGCCTCCTGAGGCAGTCTCTGCATTTCAGGAACTTAAGCAGAGATTCACTTCTGCTCCTGTTCTACGGCAGCCTGATGTTTCTCTGCCATTTCAGGTGGAGGTTGATGCCTCTGAAATTGGGGCAGGTGCCGTTTTGTCCCAAAAAGATCCAGAGACCTCTAAAAGTAACCCTTGTGCCTTTTTCTCTCGAAAATTTTCTCCTACTGAACGTAATTATGACGTGGGTAATCGGGAGTTACTGGCCATGAAGTGGGCTTTTGAAGAGTGGAGACATTGGCTGGAGGGAGCCAAACATCAGGTGGTGGTCCTTACGGACCATAAGAATCTGGTTTATCTGGAATCTGCCAAGCGACTCAATCCTAGACAGGCCAGGTGGGCCTTGTTTTTCACACGTTTTAATTTTGTGGTTTCCTTTCTTCCTGGCACTAAGAATGTTAAGGCGGATGCCCTCTCGAGGAGTTTCCTTGCGGACTCTCCTGAGTTATCTGATCCTTCTGTTATTTTGAAAGAGGGTGTAGTTCTTTCCGCCATCTCACCCAATTTGAGACTTGCTCTGGAGGGGTGTCAGGAGGATAGGCCTGAGCGCTGCCCTGTTGGAAAATTGTTTGTCCCGGACCAGTGGAAAAAGAGTGTGATGTCTGAGATTCATTGTTCCACGTTGGCTGGGCATCCCGGAATTTTTGGTACCAGAGACTTGGTTAGTCGGTCCTTTTGGTGGCCTACCTTGTCTCGTGATGTCAGGGAATTTGTGCAGTCCTGCGGGACTTGCTCTCGCTCCAAGCCTTGCTCTCGCTCTAGTGGTTTGTTGATGCCATTGCCTGTGCCCAAGAGACCATGGACCCATATCTCTATGGATTTCATTTCCGACCTCCCTGTTTCTCAGAGAATGACCGTCATCTGGGTGATTTGTGATAGGTTTTCCAAGATGATACATCTTGTGCCATTACCTAAGTTGCCTTCCTCCTCTGAATTGGTGCCTTTGTTCCTTCAGCACGTGGTTCGTTTACACGGCACTCCTGAGAACATTGTGTCTGACAGAGGAGTCCAGTTTGTTTCCAGATTTTGGAGGACCTTTTGTTCTAAACTTGGTGTTCAATTGTCTTTCTCCTCGGCATTTCATCCTCAGACCAATGGTCAAACTGAGAGAACAAACCAGACATTGGAGACTTATCTAAGATGCTTTGTGTCTGCTGATCAGGATGACTGGGTCTCTTTTTTGCCTTTGGCTGAGTTTGCTCTTAATAATAGGGCTAGCTCTGCCACTTTGATGTCTCCATTTTTCTGTAATTCTGGGTTTCACCCTCGATTTTCTTCAGGACAGACGGAGGCTTCTGTCTGTCCAGGTGTTGACTCTGTTGTGGAGCGTATGCAACAGATTTGGGACCAGGTAGTGGAGAGGTTGTCCCTCTCTCAGGAGAGGGCCCAGCGGTTTGCTAACCGGCATAGGACTGATGGTCCTCGGTTTAAAGTGGGGGACTTGGTCTGGTTGTCCTCAAGAAATATTCCTATGAGAGTGGCATCTCCTAAATTTAAAGCCTAGGTTCATTGGACCTTATAAGATCATGGAGATTCTTAATCCTGTTTCTTTTCGTTTGCTTCTTCCAGGGACATTTAAGATCCATAACGTGTTCCACAAGTCCTTGTTGAAGAGGTTTGTTGAGCCAGTGGTTCCTACTGCTTTGCCTCCTGACCCTGTTCTGGTTGAGGGCAATATGGAGTTTGTGGTTGAGAAAATATTGAATTCTCGTTTTTTTAGACGGAAACTCCAGTATTTGGTTAAGTGGAGAGGTTATGGTCAGGAAGACAATTCTTGGGTGTTTGCTTCGGACATCCATGCTAGGAGACTCATCTGTGCGTATCATAGAACTCATCCTAACCGACCTGGTTGCTCAAGTGAGGGTTCGGGGACCCCTCCTCAAGGGGGGGGTACTGTTGTGAATGGACTTGAAATGAGTTCTGAGCAGAGGCTCCCTCTGGTGGTTACAAGCGGTACTGGACTGTCCAGTGAAGATTGTGAGGAGTGGGAATCAGGTATTACTGACTGGTCTTATATAAGGGAGTCGCCTTCCCATCAGGGTTGCCGGTGATCAATTGTTCTGGTCTCAATCCTTGAGTCCTGTTTCCTTTGTAGCCTGCTGTGTCGTGTCTGCATCTCCTGCTAACAGATAAGACATTTTCTTCTTTTTGTTTTTGTGCTTGATTTTTTGCATTTTGTCCTGCACTTCTGTGGGGGCCTTCAGGGTCCCCTCCGGGGCTTTTGCCCTCTCAGTTTAGTTCAGCCACTGATGTTTGTACTTTTGCTTTTTCCAGTTTTTTCAGTGGCTGCTGTTTTGATTTTGTTACACCAGAGAACTAATTTAGGTGGTAGAGGTCGTGTGATCTCAGGTGATTTTGAAATTAGTAGAGTTGGTGCTTTTCAGAGTTTTTTGGGATTGCAGTAAGTGCCCTTCCTATCCTTTTCTATTTAGGTACTTTGGGCCCCAACGTTTGCTCATACTATTTTCTGTCTGTGTCAGTATTTCATCTTGTCTAACCGCCATTACATGTTTGGGGGCTTTCTATGTTCTTTGGGGATCTGCTCCGGGGCAGATAGCTTTCCTCTTTCTATCTTTAGGTGTAGTTAGTTTCTCAGGCTGTGACGAGGCGTCTAGGACCAACGTAGGAACGCTCCACGGCTGCCTCTAGTTGTGGTGGTTAGTCAGGGTACTGCAATCTCATAGATTCCAACTTCTCTGGTGTATTGCCTTTTTTACCTACACTCCTCAGCTACCGAAACATAACATAAATGCTGCCGATAATACATATTTTGAACATTGCCTTCTATGTAGAATAATTTATTAATGATAGTGTTATAAGTAGAGATGAGCGAATTTGTTCGAGTTCGGTTCCGATTACGATTGGAATCAAATATTGTTTTTGCAATATTCGTCGAACACAGCCGAATATCACTAGAGTCAATGGGAGTAGAAATTACCGAACATGTTCGGAACCGATCGTAAGACACATTTGGCACGAATATTGTTCAAATATGGCTCGAATATGTCAAAATCAGATTTGGGGCCAAAATCCGAACAAATTCGCTCATCTCTAGTTTAAGATGCTCGGCTTTCCTTCTCTCCAGGTAAAGATTCAATTAGCAACCCTCCTATATCTGAATTCTTTAGCCAAGTCAGATTGGCTTTTTGGTGCCTGATTGGCAACCAGGAACCGGGGTACATATCCGGCCAATCGCTGGATAAACATAATGGGGAACATAAAGCTATGACGTTCTCTACACCCAATTAATTTTTTTTTGTTACCAATTTTTAGTATTTTTTGTGCCTGGCAGTTTTGGTAACACAATATAAAGAACCACAAAATCAGGCATAGTAGAATAATATAAAAGGACAAAATTTACATTGTATGTAAAAATATATGAGAGCGTGGTATAATGCTTGTAGACACTATTACAGGGTGCTTAGGCGATTACTGCATACAGATTCTACATTTGACTTAATGATAGATTGTTATACAGCAAGAGCCTAAGCTCCTCTTAGTTATGGCTCAGACGGCTACAATTTTATAATCTGTCTCTGAGTCTATGCGGAGGGATTAAAGAAATCTGGATGGGACAGAAGCGCACAGATAGGGCAGTACTGTAAGGCGCAAGATGGGGATGAGGGTGATGGTAGCGCTCACCTGTGGCCGTTGTGTGAGGACACAATACATATAGAGGCCAGGTATGCCGTAGCTGGAGGAAAAAATTTTTTCCAGGTAACAGTTTACCAATTTGGAGGTGATCATGAGGTGTGAACTTGCGGGTTTAATGAGGTCCAGAGAGTATAAACAGGGCTTTTTATTCACACCAACGCGTTTTATAGCCAGATTTGCGTCTTTATCAAGGTTTAAAAAGAATGTTAGGGGATTAGCTCTTCTTTTCCAGAAAAAAATGTCTCTCTAACATAGCAGGCAATTCATCTGCACATTACGTAACATAAAAGCATCACAGTATTCAAAAGACAGAACTTGAAGGGAAATTGTTTACCATATATTCAATACAGCGAAATGTTCTTAACTCATTTATACTCTGATCTCACATTAATCAAATGTTATCGAATACAATTACCACCAAGTTCTCTGTTTTTCTTTCTCGTTCAGCACTCTCAAAAGTACATTCAAAAAATATCCAGAAAATGACCCTAAAGTCAAGGCAAAATTTGCAAAGCTCTAAATCTAGGTAAGAATCATGAAAACAGTGCATCATCTTAATACTGTCTGACTTTAGATATATGCACCCTTAAGCCCCCGTCACACACAGCGACCTCGCTAGCAAGATCGCTGCTGAGTCACTAGTTTTGTGACACAACAGCGATCTCCCCTGCGATATCGCTGTGTATGACACTGATCAGCGACAATCAGCCCTCCTGCTGGGTATCGCTGATCGTCGCTGAATGTCCTGGACATTTTTTTGATCGTTGGTCTCCTGCTGGCCAGCACGCATCGCTGCGTGTGGCAGGCAGGAGACCAGCGATCAGCTGGTAACCAAGGTACACATCGGGTTTCAACCCGATGTGTACGTTGGATACCAGCGCGCTGCTGCAGGGGAGCTGGTAACCAAGGTACACATCGGGTTTCCAGGCACCGCGCAGCGCCTGGAAACCCAATGTGTACCTTGGTTACCAGCTCCCTGCACCAGCGGGCTGGTATCCAACGTACACTGCGGGTAACTAAGCGACGTTACCCGCAGTGTCGCTGTCCTGATTGCTGCCTGTTTGGCAGCTCACCAGCGATCATGTAGCGACACACCAGCGATCCTGACAAGTGCATATCGTTGTCGGGATCGCTGGTGTGTGACTATGTGTGATGGGGCCCTTAGGCTTTATCCACTTTTACATTTTTTTCCTGTGTACATGGCTCTATTGCCTGACAAGAGGACAAAAGAGTCTCCTTTAGGCATTTGTCTAGCCACTTTTTTATCCATATACTATGTAAAAAAGGTAGGGATTAGCGCAGTAGACTACCAAATTCCAACCCACAGAGTCCAGTAAGAAACACATTACATTAGATGTATTTTTTAAGATAAAGGTCTAAGGCTATGTTCCCATGATGAGTTTTTAAATATTGCAGAATTTCTGCCCCATTTCTCCACCTACTAAACAATTAGGTTACTTGCACTTTTTCATTGTGTTTTTGTGTGTGTTTTTGAGCATACTTTTTTACGCGTTTTGGATGCTGCGTTTTTTATCTCTTGTTGGAGTGTCATGTTTTAAATAAAGCTGCTTTGTTTTTGATACTTCATGGTATTTGGCTTTGACAAAACTTTATTGGCATTTCTAAGTGAGGATTACATGCGGTTTTAATGAGTTTTTGCTGCGGAAACGCACTAAAAACCCATGCGCATTTTATAAGCATCTAATGTAAGTCTATAAGGAAAATCCACACAGAATAATCAGCGTATCCACAAGAGAAACTGAAATGTTGTGGATTTGAAAGAACCAGAGGTCAGCTTACGCTGAGTGAAAAGAAGCACAGGAAGCAGATTTCTATAAATCAGTAATCCTGCCCTGTTAACAGGAAGAGAAACTGCTGCTCTGTAGTCAGGTAGCAGCTGATTCTCTGGCAGGAGCGGTCAATGAATGGTGCCAGGTACAACAGGCAGATAGTTGCCTCTGTTAGTAACTACATGCTTTTTTAAGTCCTGGGTATCCCCTTTAAAGTGTGACCATTGTTAAAAAAAAATTCATAATTCAATAGTACACGTAATAAGAAACTTTGTAGGATATCTTATCAGAGAAATTTGCTTTTTTATCCTCCTGGACTGATTTTTCCCTATGTAAACTCTATACTTAGTGATCAACTATGTATGCAATGAAGACAGATTGCCCCATTAACGAGACAGGAGTTGGTGCTCATGAGATTCTATGGAGAGGGGAGGCTGGAGAGGAGGGATGTGCTTACAGGAGAACTTGGAGCAGAATATCTATGTCTGCCTCTGGCTCAACCCCATCCCCACTCCATAGAATGTTGAGTAGCAATTGTCATTGCCTATCTCACTAATAGGAAAGTCTGTATTCACTGAAGAAATATTTTACATCATTTGTCCATGAATTGAGAATGAAAGATCAGCCCAAAAGAAAGAAGCAGATTTCTCTGCTCTTGAAGCAATGACTCCAGCAGCAGTCCACCCCTTGTGAATCCCCCAAAGTTTTGAATGGTCTTTTCTTAACAATCCTTTCAAGGCTGCGGTTATCCCGGTTGCTTGTGCTCCTTTTTCTACCACTCTTTTTCTTCCACTTAACTTTCCATCAGTATGCTTGGATACAGCAGTCTGTGAACAGCCAGCTTCTTTACCAATTACCTTTTGCGGCTTACCCTCCTTGTGGAGTGTGTCAATGACTGCCTTCTGGACATCTGTCAAGTCAGCAGTCTTCCCCATGATTGTGGAGCCTACTGAAACAGACTAAGGGACCTTTTTAAACGCTTAGAAAGCCTTTTTTGTTAATTATTCTAATTTACTGAGATAATGACTTTTGGGTTTTCATTGGCTGTAAGCCGTAATCATCAACATTAACAGAAATAAACACTTGAATTAGATCACTCTGTTTGTAATGACTCTATATAATATATGAGTTTTGCTTTTTGTATTGAAGAACTGAAATAAATTAACTTTTGATGATATTCTAATTTAGTGAGAAGCACCTGTATGTTACCAAGTTGCTTCTCTTGATGTGCACCAATGATTTATGAAATACAGATTAAAATAACAGTTACCCTTTAAGTGATCCACCCAGTGGACTCTTCCCTTGATCTCAGACTCTTCAAACCATATTTACTCAAAAATATCACAAGAGAGTTGCTGCAGTATCCAGCAGACACAGTGAGACATACCGTGTTTTTCAAACTATAAGACACACTTTTTTCCCAAAAATTTTTTGGGGAAACGGGAGTGCATCTTATAGTTGGAATATACCGTACTTACAATTAGCGAGGTGGCAGCAGGTGTCGGGCGATTCTTCCTGTGGTCCGACGCTTCAAGGTGATAATCTCACTCCCATCCAGGTGCGGCAGGTGCGGCAATGCTTGGTGGTGCAAAGGCTCCGGCGACATTTTGTGAAAGACCGAAGCCTGCACACTTCCATTGCCTCGATGCTGTGACCTCCGGGAAAGTGGCCAGTGGAGGCGGCGCATGTGCGGATTGAGATCTCGGCCTCCGGCGGCCATTTTCTTGGGGGCTACAGCTTCGAGGCAATTGAAGTGCGCGGGCTCCGGGCTTTCACAAAATGTTGCCGGAGCCCCTGCACCACCGAGCCTGCCGCATAAGCCTTAGGATGGGATTTCCCGGAGACCACTGCATCGCAGCAATGGATGTGTGGGGACTCTGGGCTTTCACAAAATGTTGGCGGAGCCCTCGCACCACCAAACCTGCCGCACCAGTCTGGGTCATATCATTGCCGGACCACCAAACACCCCCTGTGACTCCGCTCCACCAGTGCTGCTGATCCCCCCAGGATAAGCTGAATTCAGGACTGTAAGACAGACCCTCATTTGACGCATTAATATTTTTTAACCATTTTCCTTCTGAAATGGTCCGGTGCGTCTTATAGTCCGAAAAAATACGGTAATTGCTCTTATGCCATTTACTGCATCCACACCTCAAATAAAAGGCTTGCTTTTGTGATAAATTTTGTCATTTTTCACTGCACTTATAAATACACCTAGTCATCATCTCCTACGAGGCTTCCAAGAAGCAAGCTTAGTAACATGATGCAGTCCCAGTGTAAATGAAATTGTTGATTCTGCTCAGAGAGAGGAAATCCTGTATTCTGTACGTACTTGGTCCTATTATGAGTTGCTGCTTGTTGTTTTCAGCCGTGCTACCCTCCTAGTGAAACTTTCCAGTGAGAATAACCAGGAAGTTCAGTATCTGCCAGGAGAACATGTTGGGGTGTTTTCTGGCAACCAGCCAGAGGTGGTTACAAGCATAATTAAACTTCTGAAGGATGCTCCCCCCATCAATCAGGACATCCGGCTGGAGACACGCAGTGAACAGGGTAAGGATCTGTTGTGTTTTGGTGAACGCCTTGACTTCCTTCTTGGTATATTCAGATGCATCATTATTATACTAGACAATTGTTATGTCTCTTTGAAATAACAACTTCCCGATTCCAATCATCAAAGACATGTAATTTTGGGGTAACTTTGTTGATAAAAAGACATTTTTTGTTCTGTGCTAATTTTTACAGTCCATCCCTCCCACAACCATTAAAGGGAACATGTCACATTCAACATGCAGTCTGATCAGTGGACAGCATGGTATAGGGAAGTAGACAATGAGCAGAATTATATATATATTGGTTTATTGAAAAATCTCAGTATAACTATATGCAGGAGTTCAGTGGGTGGTCCTATTCAGTGATTGACAGCTATCTCTGCATACACAGACACACAGGGAAGACTGTTAATTACTGAATAGGCTCGCCCACTGGACTCATACCATAAACATCAGGGATTTCAATGAATAACATTTTATTGTAACTGTTCCTACAAAAATGTATATGAATCTGAGCAGCTTTTCCTTCTCTATAACATCCTGCCTGCCGATGATGACAGATTCCCTACAAACGTACTACAGTATACTGTAACTAATAGCATTTCATTGAATAGAAGTAGGGTTATGGCCATATCACCATGAATGGTAACATCCATTAAGAGGGTCTGTCAGCAGACAATGCTGCTCAGCTAAAGGGGGAAAATAATATGGGAAAAGTTTATTCTTGTAGGATACAAAACATAGAATTATAAGCTCCTGTATTATTTTATAGCATTTCTTAAAGAAATGTTAAAAGATATTTTGTGCTTTTTGGGCTAATATTACAGCTAACTAGTCCCCATACTCTGCTGTCCTATAACTTTTACACAAATGTATTAGCCAAAATGATACTTTGACCATGACATACTGTAACTACCAAGGTGCAACTTCTGCAGCTGCTTTATTTGCCTCCATGACATATCCTACAAGGATTAATAATCAACCATTGGACCTAATTATCCCCGAACAAGTACCGGTGTAACAGACCAAATTTACCCCGTCAAGATTAAACCTGGGTATAGTTTGGCCCAGGCCAGAGTGTTATACCCCGGGGATAAACTGTCATAGGCCAAACTATACTCAGGGGTGTAAAATAGCCTCGGCCAAACTATACCCCTCCAGGCGACAATATACCCCTCTATTTTATGAGCCCTTGTAATTCAGAGAGATTTTAGATTACATTTTTTAATAACTTAAAACTGACTCACATGTAGTGAGAAGGGATTTGTGTTATTAATCCATGATGAAGACTGATCTTACAATACATGTGACTGGTAACGGCAGCAGTCATTACATCTGAGATTACACTGTGTCCGGTAAGATACGGGCTTTACCCTTAGAATACAATTGTAACTTTCACCCTGTCTCTGATTGGCTGAGAAGTGTGAAGATCTCTGTCTATCATACTCAGGCACACAGCTGCTTTTAATGTGTAACTACTGAGAAGTGCGGTAGGATTCGGGTAGAGGGACCCTAGAAGCATAACTATAGCCATTACAGCTGCTATAGGTTATAGGAGCCAGAGGTTTTATTTTAAAAGTATACATATCTGTTTATATTTTTACAATCCAAATAGGTCTAAAATTTTAGGCTTCTTATTTTCAGTATATGCTTGCAAAGTCTTCAGCTTATTTGTTCTTCTATACATAGGCCTAAACTTCTTGTTTTCTGTTACGAAGTCGCAATCTTCACTGCCTGAACCTCCCATTACATGGCGCTATTGAGTTCATTGAATTCTGACTGCTATAAAGCATATTTCTGAACGCTATAAGCAGAAGGAAGCTCAGGCAAGATGGCAACCTCCATAATCATGTTCAAAAATTAAAAATCTACAACCATAAAACAGGTTATAATAAAAGGAATATATTTCACAATCTGGTTTTAGTTATACAAAATAAATATAGATCATACAATCCCTTTTCAAAAGGTCAAGGCAGCGATCACATCCATAAAGGGGATATGTAAGATGTATAGTTAGCCTGAGCCATCTGAATGATGAAGATGACTGAGACACATCAGATCGGTTCCGGTCCAGGTGCTGAGACGCTGGCTCTGGATGCCTACTTGTGGCCGGGATTATATATTCTTGTAGGCTCAGGAAAGAGTAACCTGTGTCCTAAAAGGGATGAGTCACAAGTCGTCTCCACTACTAAATAAGATCCAGGAACTGTTGAAAATAAATGACTCCATGCTGGACATTAAACCACTTGCCTAGGATATGGAGGAAGGATGTGTGAAGCTGGTCAAGGTCATGTCTTTATCTGGACTTTCTGGGATTTCACACATTATTTTGTTACTTAAAAATTCCCTACACTTAGCAAGTATAGGAATAGTTAAAAACTGTCAGGAACACTTTGGATCCTATATTAATAAATTTCCTCTCCTTCCTGTGTTTTCAGGTAACTTCTGGACAACCAGCGAGAAAGTCCCCCCCTGTTCACTGTCCCAGGCATTGACCTACTTCCTAGACATAACTACTCCACCTTCTCAGCCGCTTCTGAAAAAGCTGTCTCTTCTGGCTGCTGACGTGGAAGACAAACGGAGACTGGAAGACTTGAGCAAAGTATGAACAAGGCCCACTCACTCTACACCTACGTTTCTCCATTAGTGTTCATGGACTGTGTTTGTTTAGGGTGACTTATTTGTGGCAGAAATTATGAATCATCCACAAAACTCACCAAAGAAACAATTGAATTATAAACATAGCTTTTCAGGCACTTACGCATTTTATGCGGCCACTGTTCGATATCAATAAGAAAAGCATCTGATGGTTCAACTGGACGGCAATTCTAACTATATACACACAAAAACAAAGGTGCATGTAAGAGTGCGACTACATGACGTCGTCCTTCTGAGACGCATCATATTCTAGCATAATGTCTTCGACTGTTGCATAACACCAGGTTTGCAGTCACAACTTTCACAAGTTGTGCAACTTCTTGGGTTCCTATGGTAGTTCTCAGCGTGGTGCGATTGTAACACTTTCATCAGTCCCATAGAAGTCCATGAGTTGGAGTTGCATGGTAGCATGAATTTTTATGAACGATCCTACAGCACTGTGTACTTACAATTGCTCATTTTGCCTTTCTACCCAGTAAATTCAGGCATTCATGCAGCTATTGTGCAAAATTTCTCACCTTCATTATAGGTGTCAAATAGTCCCATAGGTTGAAAAAAGACCTAGGTCCATAAAAACAATAAAGCAAGGAATCACCAGTGGTTTTTCCCTTTCAGTAAATCCATGTCCCTAGCTGCGGTCCAATATAAAGAAACAAACCGCGCTGTAGTCACCATCCCTGAAACCACCGTGAGTTTCCGCCACTGCTGCCGGTGTCAGAGCCACTGAGCGCACTGATTGGCTGCCGCTCTGTTGATGTGACTTTAGCCACAGCCAATTCCAGACACTGGGAATAATTCCAGAGACAATCATTTACGGAAAGGAGTAACCCCTTTAAACTATTGACCCAATATTTCACTCTCGGGAAAATATTTTAGCCAACTGGTTTGTTTCTTGTGCTGTTCTTGATTTATTCAGGCCATACATACTGTAGTATAACATTGATTTTCAAGTGTCTATAGTTGGTTTTGGTTTAATAAACTTCGTCTTGTATCATTTTACACTTGTAGGATACAAAACGGTACAACGCTTGGAAGTCCTACAATTACCCATCATTCCTTGATGTACTGGAAGAGTTTAAATCCCTTAATGTACCTGCTACATTTATTTTGACTCAGTTACCACCTCTTAAGGCAAGGTACTACTCTATAAGCTCCTCCAATGACCTGACACCCGGCGAGATCCATATCACCGTTGCTGTTGTAAACTACAGAACCAAAGGTTAGTATCCTAGTAGATGAGATGATGAACCACAAATGACCTTAGAAATAAGTTAGGCAATGTGCTCGACAATTTACCAATATTCTACCAGAGGATCAAAAACAGGCTGCAACGAGAGGTGGTAAGTTCTCCTTCAATGGAAGTCTTCAAACAGAGGCTGGACAGACATCTGTCTGGGATGATTTAGTGAATCCTGCTTGAGCAGGGGGTTGGACCAGATGACCCAGGAGTCCCTTCCAACTCTACCATTCTATGATTCTGACACACTGGTGCATCACTCCTCCCACTGGCGTATAACATGACTGAGAGCTCTCCGATGCTCCAATGTTATACGATTCGGCATGATAAAATAATCACAGCATGTTGCAAGTGCATCCAATAAATATAATCGGATCACGTGTACCCATACAAGTTCTATCCGAGTGCAGTCCGAAGTAAGCGCACAGAGACAATGGAGGAAATATAGAAATTAAGTTTTCCATCTCCACACCTGTGCTCCGATTCCCTCATGAGAGAGGATAGGATCACACTCAGATGACACTCAAATCACACTGCGACAGAGTTTGAGCCGTGTATCATTAGAATAATCAGCCCGATTCTCTCGTCAGTGTGATTGAGCCCTTAGAGACAGATCTGGCAACTGTACTGTACCATAGCGAGCCAGGTACCATGTAATCCAAATTTGCACAGCAAACAATGAATCAATGGCTTGAAGATATAAAAATATATAAACCTCTCCATTTTCCGAGGGCAGGCACATTAGGCTTAGAATGGCTGTTGACAACTCAAACAATGAATGAACTTTAGATGCTTAGCATACTATACCCCCTGGCGATGAGTGTCATAATGGTGAATCTCTTTTTTTATTATTAGTAAGTGCAATATACAGCTAATAACTGTAACGAACATCTACTGATGTGAGAAGTCTTAAAAAAAACTTTCATCCATGTACGTTTCTATTATTACAGGAATAAGTTACTCTCTTTAAATTAAAAACATAAAACATGTATTGCATTACAAGACTTTCAAAAGATAATGGAAATCTTTCACCAGGTTTTTGCTTCCCCATCTCAGATCAGCATTATGTAGGGTTAGAGACCCTGATTCCAGTGATGTATCACTTTCTTGGGCTGCTTGCTGTATTTTTTAAAATAAAATCACTTTATCTGCTGCAGATCTATCAGTTCTCTGAATGCTGAGCCCTGTATAACCCCGCCCACACCGCTGATTGGCAGCTTTTTTTACACTGTGCATAGGCAGAAAGCTGCCAATCAGTGGTGGGGGTAGAATTATACAGAGCTTTGAGGTTTCGTGACAGCAGATTTACTAGTGATAAACCCCTGCTGTAAGACAGTGATTTCATGAAAAAAATTCAGAAAGTAGCCCAGTAAGTAACACATTGCTGGAATCAGGGTTTCTTATGATGCTCTCAGATTAGGTTAGAAAAACCTGGTGACAGATTCTCTTAAAAAATAGTTTGGTAAACAAATGTAAAGATTTGGCGTGCCATTATTCTCCTGTTTATGGTATAATTTGTCTATTTTTAGGAGGTCATGGTCCAGTTCACCATGGGGTATGCAGTACATGGTTAAACACTATGAGCCTGAATGATACAGTTCCTTGTTTCATACGGAGGTATGTACAAAATAGGCTTCAACAACAGTTTTTTTCATTTAATATGTTTTTTTATAGGAGCATGATTCTGGTATTGTGGAATTTCATACATTGGTACCCAACAGCCCTAGCAAATATTCTAATGTCCAAGATCCTTCACTTATTCCCCAGAACCTACATAACAAATAAGACAAGGAGATATTTCATTAGGCTGAATTAGTTACATCAGTTCGCTGATGAGTAATGTACTACATGGTAACGTAAAATACCTTTGACATTACGTTGCAGATATGTACACCGTAACACAGAGGAAACGCTTGGAGTTGAAAATCTCAGTCCATTCTGCATTCATAGGACCCAACCCATTAAGACCAGTGTTTTTCACGCCGGTTTTGATGAGGTGTGCTGGAGTGAGACGATCTTGATTCATACCACACATCTTAGTGAATACGGCGCATTTGAAAGTGGCGCGTGCCTCCATGTGCTCCTTGCCAAAAATCTTACTCCAATCAGAGACTGGAGTAAGATTTATGGCTTAAGGAATGCCGCCTCTTTTCATGAAGTTGACAAGCAGGGGTTAAGATTCCACGCCCTGTCCAAGCTCCACTTACTTTGTTGGTCCTGGGCAAAAATAGCATTAGAATGGTAAAAGTCGCAAAAATTAAGCATTTTAGCACAACCTCTTGTTTCGCCAAAATGTTGTGAATTTTTAAAGCTTTTTATGTCAAAATTCTGGTTAGAAAGCTTTGATGAATCGGGGGCCATAATTTTCCCCACTTCCAATGGCTAGCTACTTTGATTTTCTAATAGAGTGGGAGAATAAATCATACTCTCCTTTACTCCTCCCTTCTCCTCCCAGCTTCTTCCCTTCCAAGTCCCCATTATACTTGTTTTAATCCAATAGCATTAACCCTTGGTTCACCCACTGTGTATTGTATTTGTGCCTTACATTTCCATTTCTGTGTTTTCCAGTACAAATACATTCCATCTCCCTGCAAACCCCATATCACCGTGCATCATGATTGGGCCCGGCACTGGGATTTCTCCATACAGATCTTTCTGGCAGCAGAGATTGTATGACATGGAGAAAGGTAAGGCCAACATACTACATATACCACCCTGGCAATTTTCCTAATTTGAAGGCGCTTGTCAGGTTGGACAACCCTTATTTTCAGATAACCAAATTCAAAAAGAAAATATTTCTAAAATGTGAGTCAGCCGACCATAGTTCAGACATGTGAGTGGGAACCTCCACTCGTAGCTGTGCCAAAATGACACATCAGATTCGGTAATAGTGACTTGTCCACACTGGAGATCCATGATTGGCCCATGAATGTTTTTGGCAGGAGACATCTAAACTACAGAAGTAATCCCATGAAAAGCATTTATCACTTATCCTCAAGACATGATAAATGTATGACTGGAGTCCAACCATTCAGGTCTTTACTGATTACGAGAATGGGGTCCCTGAGTCCCGGTAAAATAGAGCCCAGTGTATTGCCTATTTATGACCACCACACTATTTATTTTTATGGTATCAATGGAGCTGATCACTTTCTGCATCAATTCCATGGAAATGAAGAGTGATGGTAAGTTGAGATGTGAGAACCCGAACTATAAAGTTCAGGATCCATACCGGGACAGTGCTGAATTCCAAACACGGTCTTCTCCCGGAAGTCCATTTTAGTGTTCGTAGAGCCCTTACTACGACCATTTTACAGCACCAAAGTTCAGGTACCCATTAACTTCTATGGGGTTCAGGCTCAGTTCTGATTACCGAATCGAACCTTGGACTAAAGTTCGGTTGAACCCGAACATCCACGGGTCCGCTCATCCCTAGTGGTAAGCCATGCGCGCTGCTGCTCCATTCCCGCAAGGTGATAACGCTTCTCACGGGATAACCCCAATTAATGTGCTGTTGCTGTAGGGATTTAGGCATTACTTGCTTCCAATGATTGTCAGCGTAATCCTACATAATATCATGAATTTGCTATTTGAGCTACTCTGTGTTATTATCTTAAAAACATATTTTTTTACTTCCAATATCATAGAATAATTGCTATATTCCAAAATAAATCTTATGTGTTGTAAACTTGCAATTTCAGGTAAGAGGTTTGGCTCTATGATATTGCTAAGTGGTTGCCAGCAACCGGAAGTTGATGAAATCTATAAAGAAGAGAAGGAAGACATGAAAAGAAAAGGTGTTATACAAGACGTGTTCACTGCTTACTCCCGTCAGCCAGGACAAGCAAAGGTGGGATATATTATATGTAACTGTTGGTTTAATTTTTACATCATTAATAAATAGTGCATATGCAAGTCAGCAACTTTACTATATTTTTTATTAAAGAAATCTGATTCTTTCTCTATTAATTTATAGATAAAATCTGTATTCAGTGAAGACTGATTTCCCCCACATTGAGATAGGAGATGGTGCTTTTAAAATTCTTTGGAGAGTGGAGGATGAGGAGCTAGACACAAACACAGACGTTCTGCTGCAAGTTCTCCTGAGCTGCTAAAGTTCTACATAGAACTCTATAAGCACCAACTGTCATCTCTTATCTCAGTATTGGGAAAATCTCTATTCACTCAAGAGAATTAATGATCAGCCCAGGAGGAGAAAGAAACAGAATGTTCTAATAAGAAATATTACAAAGTTTCTTATTTTCATGAGTACTAAAGATTTAATATCAATAACAATGCAGAACTGTACAGTCTTGTAACATACTGACCAAATACTGAATGTGTGAACGTGGCCAAGAAGAAAGAAAAGTCATCAACGGTCTGTGAAAAAAATAGTACACAGATGCCATCTGTACAGGAAAACAATGACGTGAATTTGGCCTTAGGCCGTATTAGACATGAGTGTTTGTCGTCCATGTGTTGTCGGTGTTTTTTCACTTATAACATATTGATATATTATATTCTATGGGCCTCTTCAAATGTCAGGGTTTTTTTTGACTGATGGTCTGCAGAAATAAACAGGAGCATTTGCTTACTCTATACTGTTTAGTGGACAGAATTTTGGATGGTAAAATGGACACGGATGAAAAGTGGATGAAACATGCATCCAGCACAATGATGAAAACTGACAATTTTTGGTATAAAAAATGACTAATGTGTGAGCAAAGTTTTGGGGCTCATCCAGGTGTCAGTTATTTTCTTGTATTAGAAAACTGATCAGAGTTTCATCAGTGTCATTCGAGTTTCATCAGTTTTTCTCGGATGGGACAAAAAAAGTTTCTCCAACTTCTCCCATCAAGCAGTAAATGAAAATTGGACAGCACATGGATGGCATTCAAGTGCTGCCCGATTTTTTCACTGACCCATAGACTTTTATTTTTGAGTTTGATTTGACACTCGGATCAATAATTGACAAGTCTCTGTGCTTTTGGGCTTCTCAGTCCAAGAAAAAAAATCAGACATGTGAACTACCCCATAAGGGTATGTTTCCACGGTCAGGAAACAGTCAGGAATTGCTGCGTGTTTGACGCTGTGCGTTGGCGCAGCGTCAAACACGCAGCGTCCAGATGTTACAGCATAGTGGAGGGGATTTCAAGAAATCCCGTCTCCACTATGCTTAAAAACACGCAGGCGGCAGACCTTTCCGCTCCGTCCAAAGCGCTGTGTTTCCTGATCATGGAAACACAGCCTGAGAAAAACTGATGTCCGAATGATGCCTTAATTACATGAATAGATTTTACTGGAATTACTTGCCATAACAGCTGATATTTTGAGGTCCTAATAGTAGCATCACACCCATCCCTCACCCCGTAACCAGCACATCATCATGGATAGTCAATAGCGTATACTCATAGCGTAATTATAAATATTTCATCACATGTTGCCATTCTTGTTGTGTTTTGATACTATTATTATAGTAATGTTATTATAAAAGTGTCATAAATGTAAGTCAATAGTCACATTTTGTATTTTAGACACTTTATACAACTAAGTGAAAAACTATTTGCACAATTGTGATTTTGAACATGAATGATCCCTCTGCTCATTAACCGCAGACGTACGTTCAGGACATTCTGGAAAAGAATCTGGAAGATGAAGTGATCAGGACTTTATTCAGAGAAGAAGGCCACGTGTATGTGTGTGGGCAAATTGAGATGGCCAGAGATGTGGCTACAACTATAAAATTCATTATTGCCAGGAAGAAGGGCCTGAGTGACCAGGAAGCGGAGACATGTCTGACCCAGTTAAAGGTATAATACACAATAATGCGGGATTTATTCTTCGCTTGTACATGAATGAGCCACAAGCACAGGCAGAATTTAACCCACAAACACATGGACATTTAAGGCACTGTCACACTTAGCGATCGCACCAGCGATCACGACAACGACAAGACCTGGCGAGATCGTTGGTGCGATCGCTATGTGGTCGCTAGTTAGATTCCAAACACAAAGATCTCATCAGAGATCAGCGATCTGTATACGACATCTGCGGTCGTTGGGAAAACCTAGTCCCACCTGCGACGCTGGTAAAGTCGTTCATAAAGGGTGTCACACTCAGCGATTCAGGCTCACCAGCGGGACACCAACGACCAAAGAACGGCCAGAACGTTCATGAACAATCAGCGACATCTCAGCAGGGGCCACATCGCTGCTACATGTCACACACAGCGACGTCGCTAACAAGATTGCTACTGCGTCATAAAATTGCTGACGCTTTAGCGATCTCATTAGCGATCTCGCTTAGTGTGACAGTACCTTTACATCTCAGGAATAGCAACTGTCGAAAACTGTCTTGCAGAATAAATGGCTTTGTGCACCATGACAGTGTTTAAATATGAAGTATTATAGGAAACATTTCATAAAACTGTCTTAACCCATCATATATTCATAATATATATATTAGTGTCCAAGAGAAAAATTCAGAACTTTGTGAAAAAAAAATGTTGACTTCAAGTCACTATTTTCTGGGAGCCGTTTTTTTTTTGGATGCCAAGCTTTATTTTTTTCTTTGTACCATTTTTAAATACAATGCTTTGATCACTTTTTATGCATCTTTTGGCGGTATGAGATGCAGCAAGGAAATTTAGATTTTTATAGATTGGACTTCTTCAGATGGTGGTGATAACACAAATATGTAATCTTTTTAATTTATTTTTTAAAGCCACAGCAGAAAAAAAAATGATAAAAACGCATGTAAATAAAATGCACTAAAAAACGCAATGAAAAAAAAATGAAAGTAACCTAATTTAGCTAATTGCAAAAAGGCACCAAAGACAAATAGTGGGAATTTAGCCTAAGACAGTTTTGATATGTGAAGCCCATATGTATGATCCTATTGAACCCCAATTGAACCCTTGTGAACAGAAACTTAGAAATAACTCACCCCCTCGAGCTCAGGCTTCAGCATTCATACTGCAAGTGCAATTTGGAGGAAATATATACAGCTCTGGCAAAAATTTAGAGACCACCACATCAAAACCCTGTTATGGGCAGCCCATTCTCCAGACCTGAACCCCATTGAAAACCTCTGAATGTAATCAGGAGGAAGATGGATAGTCACAAGCCATCAAACAAAGAAGAACTGTTTAAGTTTTTGTGCCAGGACGCCCAGGAGCAGTGTGAAAGACTGGTGGCAAGCATGCCAAGCCCAAGACGCATGAAAGCTGTTTTTAAAAATCACGGTTATTCCACAAAATATTGATTTCTGAACTCTTCCTGAGTTAAAACATTAGCATTGTTGTTTCTAAATGATTATGAACTTGTTTTCTTTGCATTATTTGAGTCTGAAAGTACTGTTGTTGTTTTTTTAATTTTGACCATTTTTCTTTGTCAGAAAAAAAAATAAATTTATTGCTCGGAAATTCGTAGACATGTTGTCAGAAGTTTATAGACTAAAAGAACAATTTACATTTTACTCAAAAATATACCTATGAAGAGAAAAATCAGACAAACTGAACATTTGAAAGTGGCCTCTTAATTTTTGCAAGAGCTGTATATTCCATTTATTACAATCTTTACAGGTAGCACAATATCAGTAATATCCAACGATACAGAACATTGTATTTCTGAATTAGTGGATGAAAAACCACCGTACTAGCGATACCTCCTACAACTACTCAAGTTTATAATGCCGGGATAGAAGAACATGCCTCCCCAACATACAGAAACCGTGTGTCAATCACCATCCAACACTTACAATATCTAATAATGACACTTATCTTATATTACAGAATGAAATGCGTTATCATGAAGATATCTTTGGGGCGACATACAAGCCACAGAATGGAATCTAATCCGTGACACATCATATTACTGCCATGAATATTCTGCAAATATCTGCAATGCACAATATGTATCACAGTGATATTTCTTTCACACATTGGGCATTAAAACATTTTCAAACATAAAGAAACCAAGTGAAATCCTTCAAGATTTGTATTAAAACACAGCATCTCCTCCATGGACTGTACATGGCATGGGAAGCAAGAAAGAAGAAAACGATTCATTAAGAAAGTCTTTTTTTCATACTATATCATCCAAGGAGTATTGGTTTTTTTATACTATTGGCCTTTGTGGAAGATTGTGTACTTGTATTATACTAAAATTTCCTAAAAAAAATAGAAGAAATAGAATTCCAAAATATCCAGACACGTACGTGCCTTTACAGTTATGGATGACTGGTTTCCAATGGATCTTAACCAAACATGAAGACTTTTGTAAAGATACTGCCGCAATATGTTGAACATCAAACTTGACAATACAATACTATATTAGGAGAAGATTTTGAAAAAATCTTGATATTGCATTCTCAATCACATACACGCAATCGTACAATGAATTTATACTAGTGGACTACCAGAAACCCAGAACGCTCATTTATTTCACAATCAGATCAACTGGTCTTGTGTTCTCAAGCAAATGATACATTCGATTTATGTAATACATTGTACAAATATAGGGTTTCTATTTGGCAACACAATTTTTTATCATATTTAAATTAATGTTTTATGATATTATTGTTTTGTGATTATGTCAGGCTTTTAACCTGTTACTTTTTTTGCTCTCATAACTTTTAAGATGTAAAACTGTGTTTTAAGATGCAAAATGAAGTCTGCAGGACGGCTCCTTCTGGCTTCTCCTCACTCAGCTTGGAGTAATTGATACGATTTTTTTCTATTTGTGGGAGAAGTATTTGGAAGCCTTTTATTGGACAATATTTCCTGTATACGGCTCCTCTTCAATTAAGTTTTATTTGAAAGTTTACATTATTTTAGAGTAAAACATAGGGGGCGATTCTTCAAGACTGGTGTAGTGCACACTCAAGCTAAGCCAGTCTTTATGGAGTACAGGAGTAGCCAAATTCATTACGATGCACACTCTCTGCTGTGTCTCCATGCACCGCGCCAGAAATGCTACTCCACTCAGAGACTGGAGTAGCATTTCCGGAGTACAAAACGCCAGCATTTTTGATGAATTTGATGGGGTGGCATTGACACACCCCGTCATGTACCGACTCTGCCTCAGCTCTGCCCATTTTGGCAGAAGTCAAAGTGGCGATAAAACGGCAAAAGTAACATTTTTGCACAACACCCCGCTGCATAAAAAATTGAGACGTTGCAAGGCTTTTACAACAGTTTTCTGGCGTTAAAGATTTGATGAATCGTCATGACCAGTTGCCTTTAAATGACTTCTACGACAGTTAGGCTTTTATAGTCACACTTGTATGGGTCTGGCCACTGGATACTCCACTTATAACGTCTCGATCAGTGAACAGCAATTGAACAAACAGGATAATCTGAGTTAAAACTTAAATGCATTTTTACGGCAATAGATTCAGTATTCGTACTTAGTAATCAACAGCAATACACATATGGAAAAGACTGTCAGTCGTCAACGCCCTCAACTAAACTCATAAGCACAGATATTATGCTCAATGTGACTGGCTTGTTTTAAAGAATCAGTGATCTTATAGGTTAACTTGGATTAGAGGTGGCAAAAAACAATTGTCAATTTATGAATCCACAATGTTTATAATTTGGGCAATAGAAGTATTTACTAAAGTAGACATGTCGGGAGGGGTGAAGTCTCCCCTTTAAATTTTCCCAAACTTGATTTTGTTCTTTAGGGTAGAATTAATGAATGAGAGGTATCCTTTGGGATCATGCCTATTGTGGCATTCATTTCAAATATGGCAGCTATAAAATGATATGGGTCCACACGGTACCCTTGTATGCCTAATGTTTCCATGATTAGTTTTTCAGGAAAATCCGCAAAACAATTATCCCATTCTGTATTACAGTAGAAACTACACTATTAGATGGAAGCAACATACAGCGCTACATGCAGTGTTAATGCGTATGCACAAGGCCTTATGATGGTATATCCAATAGAGATAAATCTCCAAAATGTATACGCCTGTAGTAAATATTAATGTACTGTATCTTGCTTGCCTAATAGAAGCCTATTGAATACATCTGCGGACCACCCTGCCCTCTGTGATTAGAATAACAATCTATGGTTGGCATTGCCTGGCTGGACCAGGAGTTTGAATAACAACAATATTCTGTAGTTTGCAACCAAACATAATTTGGTCTAATTGTATTTTTACAGTATCTGAATTTTATCAGAGTCTATATTATTATATATTTTTTATTAATCGTTAATGTGTTAGTGTTAGTGTTAGTGTGTGTCTTATGGATCTGTAAAGAGTATTCTTATGTAAAAACTGTATGATAAATGTAAAACTAAATAAAGATAATGTATAATTACCTTTTCAAATTACATTAATTCTCTATTTATGTGTAATGCAATGGAAAATGTGCAACTCGATTGTACCGTCAGTGTAAAATAAGACCTACAATATGTGTTTCGTAGAAGTATTATTAAAGTTTAAAGAGAATCTGTCAGAAGGTTGTTGCAATGTAATGTGAACACAGCATGCTGTAACAGTTAAAACACAGATTTCAGGGATGCCTCTCTTATCAAGCTCTGTGGTCTTGATTGCTTACAATGATTGTCTTAGCACCAGGAGCTTATCATTGCTGGACACAGCAGTGTGTGCAAGCTAGTCTGACATGCCCCCTCCTGTGATAGGCAGCTCACTGTCTATGGACATTGTATATACAGAGCCTGGTGTGGGTGGGGTTAGCTTCCTCAGCTCTGCTGCATTGCTAAATCTAAAACTTCTGCTTGTGCCAGAACAGCTGCACCCAGTAATTTAAGTAACACATTGTTGGAGTCAGCTTCTTTTTGCCTATATCAGGCTGCTCTCAGATGAGGTAGCAAACACCTGTTGACAGACTCCCTTTAAAGGAGTCATCTCGCAAGAGTCATTTATGGAACGGTAGGTCATATATGTCTGATAGATCCAGGACCCACACCAATCTCAAGAATTGGAGCCCCCTGATTCATGGGTCTGGCTGGTGTCCTCTCCACCAGTGAGTGGAGAAATGGTGTTGCATCTGCCGACTCTGTACAGTCATTGCTATGGGACTTCTGAATACTGTTGAGTGCTCCCACATCTGACACTTATGGCATATCCTATGGACATAATTTCAAATGTAGGCAACTATAAAAGCAAGTTCAATATGGTGTGTTACAGTCATCTAATGCTCTCTTATGTTCCATACAAATCAAGACAACAACCAACAGCTCTTTCCTTCAATCACAACAATTATCTAATATAGCTCAAACAGGCAATCCAATAAAAGATGTATATGTAAAAGTCATTTCACGCTGGTGCACACTGCTACCATAGTGAGATATTGCTGTAGGTCAATAGGAATACATCCTGCATGCTGAGATACTGCGTCGGCTGAATAAGACTCCCGCACATCTGTGTGACGTTTTGCGGATAACCTCCCCCCTCTATCAAGCTACGTGAAATGACTTTTGCGTGTAAATATATACTGTGTATTTTATATATATATATATATATATATATACACTGCTCAAAAAAATAAAGGGAACACAAACAACAGAATATAACTCCAAGTAAATCAAACTTCTGTGAAATCAAACTGTCCACTAAGGTCGCAACACTGACAATCAATTTCACATGCTGTTGTGCAAATGGAATAGACAACAGATGGAAATTATCAAGACACACTCAATAAGGGAGTGGTTCTGCAGGTGGGGACCACAGACCACATCTCAGTACCAATGCTTTCTGGCTGATGTTTTGGACACTTTTGAAAGTAGGTTGTGCTTTCACACTCGTGGTAGCATGAGACGGACTCTACAACCCACACAAGTGGCTCAGGTAGTGCAGCTCATCCAGAATGGCACATCAATGTGAGCTGTGGCAAGAAGGTTTGCTGTGTCTGTCAGCGTAGTGTCCGGAGGCTGGAGGTGCTACCAGGAGACAGGTCAGTACACCAGGAGACGTGGAGGAGGCCATAGGAGGGCAACAACCCAGCAGCAGGACAGCTACCTCCGCCTTTGTGCAAGGATGAACTGGAGGAGCACTGCTAGAGCCATGCAAAATGACCTCCAGCAGGCCACAAATGTGCATGTGTCTGCACAAACGGTTAGAAACCGACTCCATGAGGATGGTCTGAGTGCCCGACGTCCACAGTGCAGGATGCTTGGCATTTGCCACAGAACACCAGGATTGGCAAATTCGCCACTGGCGCCCTGTGCTCTTTACAGATGAAAGCAGGTTCACACTGAGCATATGTGACAGACGTGACAGAGTCTGGAGATGACATGGAGAGCGATCTGCTGCCTGCAACATCCTTCAGCATGACCGGTTTGGCAGTGGGTCAGTAATGGTGTGGGGTGGCATTTCTTTAGAGGGCCGCACAGTCCTCCATGTGCTCGCCAGAGGTAGCCTGACTGCCATTAGGTACCGAGATGAGATCCTCAGACCCCTTGTGAGACCATATGCTGGTGCGGTTGGCCCTGGGTTCCTCCTAATGCAGGACAATGCCAGACCTCATTTGGCTGGAGTGTGTCAGCTGTTCCTACTGCAGGTCTACACACTAAATCACACTCCAATAATCTCTCCACCATGGCTAAGACCAAAGAGCTGTCTAAGGACACCAGGGACAAAATTGCAGACCTCCACCTGGGATGGGCTACAGGACAATAGTCAAGCAGCTTGGCACAATTATTAGAAAATGGGCAACAACTGTTTGTGCAATTATTAGAAAATAGAAGAAACACAGGATGACTGTCTATCTTTCTCAGTCTGGGGCTCCATGGAAGATCTCGCCATGTGGGGTAAGGATGATTCAGAGAAAGGTCAGAAATCAGCCCAGAACTACACAGGAGGACCTGGTCAAGGACCTAAAGAGAGTTGGGAGCACAGTCTCAAATATTACCGTTAGTAACACACTACACCATCATGGATTAAAACCCAGCGGAGCATGCAAGGTCCCCCTGCTCACGCCAGCCCATGTCCAGGCTGTTTGAAGTTCAGCAATGACTATTTGGATGATCCAGAGGAGGCATGGGAGAAGGTCAGGTGGTCAGATGAGAACAAAATAGAACTTTTTGTGTGTTTGGAGTAAGAAGGAGGATGAGTACAACCCCTAGAAACATGGTGGGGGAAACATCATACATTGGAGGAGCTTCTCTTCAAAGGGGACATCATAACTGCAAAGGGAGGATGGATAGGGTCATATATCGTGAGATTTTGTCCAACAACCTCCTTCCCTCAGTAAGAGCATTGAAGATGCTCAGGACCCCGACAGCAGCCGGCGCAATACTTACCTCTCCCCGTGCCTCCGCTGCCGCAGTTCCGGGCTCCAGGAGGCGCCTGCAGGGCGCCAGCGCTTCCTCTCACAGCAGCGCCGCTGAATGACATCATCATTCAGCAGCCGGCTGTGGCAGAGAGAGCGCGGACGCCGTACAGGTGAGATGTGAGGTGTATGTGTCTGTGTATCAGTGTGGGTGTATGTACTGTAGTGCGGTGCTTTGTGTGTGTGTATGAGAGAGAGTGCTGTGGTGCTGTATGTGTGATGGTGGTGGGAGAGGCAGTGATGATGATGATGGGGAGGCAATGATGATGGGGAGGCGATGATGATGGGGAGGCGATGATGATGGGGAGGCAATGATGATGATAATGGGGAAGCAATGATGATGGGGAGTCTTTCCACAGTGCCCTTTCCTGAGCCGTAACAGTGCAGAACGCAGCACAGTGCAGAGGAGAGCTCCATATTTTGTATGGAGCATTATATGGGGACCAGTATCCTGTATGGAGCATTATTTGGGGTCCAATATTCTTTATGGAGCATTATATTTGGCCCATAATACTGTATGGAGGACTATGTGGAGCCCATAATATTGTATGGAGGACTGTACTGTCCAGTCTGTACTGTGCGCTGTGAGGATTTGGCGGTTTCTGAGCTATTGTAGAATTTACAATAGATATCACTCATGTAATGGAAGAAGAGAAGTATTGGCATTGCACTATACCCATATTTCTCTGCAGTATCTGTGCATCTTGAATCGTGGTCTGTGTTAAAGGGGCCCACTGAGACTCTTTCGCCGGGGCCCATAAAAACCTGGAGCCGGCCCTGTCTATGATAAATACTAATCATACAGTGATCTAATGCCTCTCGGCAAAAATATATATAACTGAACATGAGGTTCTTAGGTTAACATTCTGATCAGACTGTATGAAGCCCACTGCCACGTCACGGCAAACCTTGTAGTGAGTCCTACCGCCCTAACGGAGCGGAGCCGCGCGCCAACCACAGCCACAGCAGCAATGCACCAGCAGGGCAGACGGCCTGGTGCCCCACAGTGCCCACTGTGCAAGACTGCGTCCCCATGACTCCAGACCGCGGCGCCCCACCAGCACAAAATCACAGCAAAAATGGCCACAAAACCCATACCAAATGAAAGGAGTACTGGAATTCACCTTCCTCCAGCTCTTCAGTGAGAGCAGAAATGGGCTAGACCCCTTACTTTGCAGTCTCCTGCTAATTAAAGTCACCTGTGCCAAATGGGAGGAGTGCACATCCAAAGAAAGGTCTAGAGCTATAAATATGGCAGATGGGAGTTCGTGACGAGTCAGTCAGCTTGTAGAAAAAGCTTCTAAATTAGGTACTCTAAAATGCTGCATCCCCAAAGAAATATTTACTGTTCATTCAGCTGAGTGAATTAAACGTCTGTGTACTTTCCATATGCAAAATGGGTAACATACAGACAGCATACATGCCAAATGCAAATCAACTTTTTTTTTTTTTTTTTTTTTTACACACGAACAGATGGTCTGCTTGTAAAAAAAATTGCAGCATTTGCTACTTTGATCCATATTTCTGAACAGACTAACCCATTATAAATTAATCGTTGTGCAAAAAACAGATCACAAACAGGTTACCATCCGTTTGTAAGGCATTTTTCACGGATCCATTACAATTACTGATGGGTGAATCCCTGGATGTCTGGGTCCGGTCAAACATTTAAAAAGTTTGGTTCGGGTACCAGAACAGTACCCGAACCCGGACCTCATTCACATGAATGGGAGGCCTGAACATCCAGTGTTTGCCCTGTTGTTATGTGCATGACAGTGCAGCAAACACTTCCTCTGATTGGCGGCAAGATTAATACCGCTGGTCAGAGAGCTGCGGTTCCCACGCTGTCAGATGACAGCGTGAGCCTAAAGCTGTGACCGGAGGTTAAATATTTTGCCTGGCTGGTTATCAAAAATACAGGGGAACCCATGCCATTAAAAAAAAAAATATATATATATATATATATTTATTTATTTATAGTGCAGGTCGATGAATAATCCCATCAGTTGCGCATGCTCTCGCTGTTATCACCGACATCAGGCATAGGCTGATGGGAGTAGTAGTCCCATCAGCTAACATCTGTAACCGGTCACAGCTGCAGGCTCATGCTGTCATCTGACAGCGTGGGAACCGCAGCGCTCGGACCTGTGGTAATGATCTTACCGATCAAAGCCACTGGTGTTTCTCACACTGTCATGCAGATGACTGCGTGAGAAATAACCAGTATTCGGGGGGTGCCGAACCCAAGCAGCGGTGAAGTTCATGTTCGGGGTCCGTGCCGGAGCAGGTGTTCCGTACAGACCCCGAATGTAAAAAATTGATGCCATTCGAATGTACGAAAAGGATACAGGGATTGAATAAAGATGAAAAATCGTCTGCTTTTTTCTTATGTAAAAAATGGCCAGTTTGTCCATTCCTCATCTGGACCTGGCCTTGTAAGAAAGACTTTTGATTAAAGATTTAAAAAAATTCTGGGAGCTCATTTTTAGGAAATGTCAGTTTTGATAAATGTGCCACTGAGTGCTGTTTTAGGTCACCGTGCAACTCAGAGGTAGTTTGGACCATAACATGCAGCAGTGCATAAAGCGCTAGAATTGCTATTTTATACAACCCATTGACATTCTTAATTGAACTTTAAACATACATATATTTGGTAAAATGAGCTGTTTTCATCGAAGATATCACAGTACCAATCATTTATTCCAGAACATGGCTGTAGGTGCAGTCTGTCTTGCTCACAGATAGGAAATATTTGACATACCATCTATCTAATGAGAAATGGACATAGATACAGAGCAGTATATTGGAGCCCTCTGATCTCCAGACAGCTGAATATTTGCACCTGGTCACATAGCGCACCTGTGAGCTGGGCTGTAAACACATCTTCCTTTAAGAGTCTTGAAAGCTAGTTTTGTGTATCTCTTTTTCAGATTTCTCTTGTCTTCCACATCAAAAATGAATCTATTGGTGTCATAAGTTCACCAACAATGAAATTTGTATGAAGGCAAAGAAAGAAAAAAATTAGTTATGTAACTTTAAATGGGTTCTTCGGGAAAAGAAAAAGAGAAATATAAAAATGTCATCATAAATAAACTCCTAAATGTCAATAATTAGCAAATGACATTTGTTTTGTCTAGTGAACTAATCACTAAAGAATTAAAATCACCACCATCTTGTTATACTGACAGAAACCGGTCCTAAAATGTTAAGAAATAGAGTGCCATTCATGGCTAAGAATGTGCTCCTAGTTGATATTCTGATCTAATATTGGATATACTTGGAGAGCTGAGGAAAGAGGAGGCTGCACATACTGCTGTCAACCATGTTTCGGATCTAATGCTGGTGATACCAGGGGTACTAAGGTACGAACAGGCCACTCACAATGATGTCCAAATGGTCTATCTGAGCAGGAGTGCTAAGAGGCTGCTCACACTGCTGTCATGATGGATCCCACAGCCCCCCACGCAGTATGATGGCCTCCACAGAGTGTGACCCTCCAGAGCACACATGTCAAACTCCTTTGGTCCTTAGCGTGATTATATTTATCCTATTATACCATATGGAGGACTATCTGGGGCCATTATTCTGTATGGGGGACTATGTGGGGCCATTATTCTAATGGAGGACTATGTGAGGCCCATTACACGGTGTGGAGGGCTATATGGGGTGTAGTGAGACAGTGTTTACACTGTGCGGTAATGAGGCAGTGACCCAGTAAAGTTTAACGCATAAGTCTTTATTGTGAAAAAACTCAAAATGAAAAGCAAACGGTATCCTCCGGATCGAAGCCAGGGCGTCAAACAGTCCGTATCCGAGACCGGTTGCCTTGGGTGACTGTACCACCGTGTCACACTGAGGGGGCGCCAGGCGTGTTGCTTCCCTTGGCTCTGTGTTGACTGATGTTGCAGAGCCACCTGCTCTGCAGGTTGCAAACAAACACTGACATACCCAACACTTGCCTGCAGGGTTTTTAACCCCTTAACAACCAGAGGTATTTTTGGTTTTGCATTTTCAGTTTTTGCTGCCCTTCTTCTCAGAGCCATAACTTTTTTATTTTTTGGTCAAACTGGCCATGTGAGGGCTTGTTTTTTGCGGGATGAGTTGTACTTTTGAACGACACCATTGGTTTTAACTAGAGTTGAGCGATACTTTCCGATATCCAAAAGTATCGATCGGAATGGTATTGCCGATACACAAGAAATATCGGCGATACCCGATACCGATACCGGAAATCCAATGTAAGTCTATGGGAAAAAAATATCGGAATTAAAAAAAGTCCATTCTTGCCTTGTTGGTTAATTGTACATGAAGGAAAACAACAAAGAGTAATGTAGAATGTATTGGGGGAGGTTGAGGAGACATTAAAGGCATAGATATTTAACCCAATCAAATGGAATAGCATTAATATTTTTTTTTTAAAGATGTTCGCATTGACTAACAAATTGACAATGTTGTTAACCTTTTTTCTATTTTGGCAAATATGTATGTTTCACAACTTCCATGCTCTTCACCTTTTTAACTTTTGCCACACTTTCTCCTTCATAATCTTCAGCAGCATCATCTTTTTCATCAAATTATTCTTCATCTTCACCTTCTTATTAAACTTATTGCTATTCATCTTTTTGTTAACATACTCATATTGTTCTTATTAAACTATTATTCTTCTTCATATTCTACTTCATCTTTATCATATTCTTATTTGTGACAGAGATTCCTGTACTTGTAATCTGTAAAAGTATGAATTTTTCATCCTTGCGTTCTTGCTGTCACAAAAGATTTAAATTCAACAGTATTTGTCCGTGTTCAGTTTAGCCTGCAGCAGCAGGCATTTTCCAGGGGCACCACGAGGAGGAACGGACTCACCCCCATACACTGCTTAGTCTTCTTCTGCTTATAATTTAGAGCATATATTTTGCTCTTCATTTTGGTCTTATACTTCATGTTCTTATGCTTTTTCATCTTCTGCTTATTGTTCTTCTGTCTCTTGTTCTGTATCTTGTAGTTTGTCTTAACCACTTTGTCCTGTTGGTGATCTTCTTCTGGGTAATCTTTTATTTCTTCTTTGTGATGGTGTTCAGGCTGGTTGGCTTCATGCTCGTCGTCCTTGTGGTCGTCATCTTCTTCGGGGTGGTCATCAGGGTCGTCAGTCTTCATTGTTGGAGATCCATAGTGATTACCCAACAAAACATTTAAAAAATATTCAATTTGTAAATGTAGCTGAAGGTACAAGAAGGCTGACTAACTTCCGAGAACCAGCTGACGTTACTGGAACCCGGACGGGTATCAGATGGTACAAGAGACAATGGAAGTAACGAGGACCAGCTGACTGTGCTGGAACCCGGAGGGGCAGCAGAAGGAAAAGAGCCAATGGCACAACCGAGGACCAGCTGACGTTACTGGGACACGGTTACTAAGCAGGAGGTACCTGTGCTCCAAAGCACTACCAAGGACCAGCAGACGTTGCTGGAACTCGGATACCGAGATGGAGGCACCTAGGCCAAAGGCACTGCGGAGAACCAGTTGACGGTACTGGAACCCGGACGGGTAGCAGAAGGTACAAGAGCCAATGCAAGTAACGAGGAACAGCTGACTGTGCTGGAACCCGGAGGGGCAGCAGAAGGAAAAGAGCCAATTGCACAACCGAGGACCAGCTGACGTTACTGGGACACGGTTACTAAGCAGGAGGTACCTGTGCTCCAAAGCACTACCAAGGACCAGCAGACGGTGCTGGAACTCGGATACCGAGATGGAGGCACCTAGGCCAAAGGCACTGCGGAGAACCAGTTGACGGTACTGGAACCCGGACGGGTAGCAGAAGGTACAAGAGCCAATGCAAGTAACGAGGACCAGCTGACTGTGCTGGAACCCGGAGGGGCAGCAGAAGGAAAAGAGCCAATGGCACAACCGAGGACCAGCTGACGTTACTGGGACACGGTTACTAAGCAGGAGGTACCTGTGCTCCAAAGCACTACCAAGGACCAGCAGACGTTGCTGGAATTCGGATACCGAGATGGAGGCACCTAGGCCAAAGGCACTGCGGAGAACCAGTTGACGGTACTGTGAACCCGGACGGGTAGCAGAAGGCACCCATGAAAATGTAAGTTGACAGTCCGCAAGCCGTCCGCAGTTACCGAATCACATAGTCCTACAGTGGGTGCTTGCCCTATTGTCACAATGGAAACAGCCTTTATTTACATATCCCACAGCACACATAGGAATGACCTAAACTGCAGGCACCATATAGTCGGCTAACCAGAATGCAACACGACAGGACAACTTATTGGAGGCTAATTGACGTTGACACTGCCAGGAAACAGCTGTCGTGCTGTAACCAGGCTGGGCAGGAGTCAGTACCCGTGCCAAGTACTTCCGAGCAAAAACTGGCGGTGTTGGAGCCCACGGATGAGAAGAGAACAGGGTGGAGGCAGCAGGACTTTTTGCCGTACACACAGCAGGGGAACAGCTGACATTACTGAACCCCAGTAACACAGGAGCAAGTGTTTGACTGTGCTAACAGCACTTCCAGGCAATACATTGGTTGCAAACACTATAGAAGTACACAAAGGGGCCTTTCACACCTAGTGAACAGTTGTGTGCAGTGTTCACTGCAGTCTCTGCGGAATAACCACACTTAGGCCTTATAACTTTTCAGACTTTCTTTATCAATCTACCAAGATGAAGAAGGCAGGGAGTAAGGCACGTGGTCGTGGAGTTTCAGCAGGGAGAGGACGTGTGGATTCTGTGGCTGCTGCCGCCCCCAGTGACACAGCATCCACCAGTTTTCCCCGTGAGCGTTCCTTTATGCGCACTTTTGTAGGAGGTCGGCGTACCCCCCTGCTGCGGGAAGAACAAATTGAAGCCGTTGTTGGTTGGATGGCAGCCAATGCATCGACTTCAATTGCTTCCACCTCCTCTCAGGACCACAGCACTGTTGAGCAACCATCTGTCTCTTCACCGCCTGCCAAATTGCCCAGGCAGTCAGAGATTCTGTACAGGAGCCAGCTGAGTGTCAGCTTCTGTTCTCAGAATCTGTTGGCTTGCAAACAGGGGCCCAGCCAAGCAGCATTCTGGAATGTGAAGAAGAGGGAGTATGCAGTGATGCACAACAGCTGTGTCTCTCTGAATCTGAAGAGGCGGGTGAGACAGTGCCGATGGTCAGCACACCGCAGAACGCATCTGATGATGATGAGACTCAGGTGCCAGTTTCTGTTGAGCATGGTGCTGGCCAGACCACCCAACAGCAGCAGGTGTTGGAAGAGGGTAGTGGAGATGATGAGGTCCAAGACCCAACATGGCGTGAGGAACAGGAAGGTGGTGGGAGCAGCTCAGAGGAAATAATAATAATATTTATTTATATAGCGCCATCATATTCCGCAGCGCTTTACAGTTTAGCAGTTTCAGAACACAAGTCATAAGTAACAACGTTAACAATACAATAATTAAAGCAAAATAAGTCGCCCCTGCTCGTGACAAGCTTACAATCTACAATGAGGTGGGGGAGATACAAAGTATAGGTGTTTATATACAATGGTGCATTTACAATGATGGTCCAGCCATCTTAAGGGAGTGAGGGATGGATGGAGATAGTGAATGGGCTACACACACAGACTTACACATAGAATGACTTTGATTAGTGAATGTGATAGGCCGCTCTGAACAAATGTCTTTTGAGGGAGCGCCTGAAACCATGCAAATTGTGGATAGTCCTAATTTCTTGGGGTAGAGCATTCCAGAGGATTGGCGCAGCGCGGGAGAAGTCTTGGAGTCGGGAGTTGGAGTTACGGATTAGTGCAGAGGTTAGTCGAAAGTCGTTTGCAGAGCGCAGCAGTCGGTTAGGCCGATAGATAGAAATGAGGGAGATGTAGGGGGGTGCTGCACTGTGGATAGCTTTGTGGCTGAGAACCAGTACTTTGAATTGGATACTATAATGAATGGGCAGCCAGTGTAAGGACTGGCGAAGAGCGGACGCGTCCGAGTACCGATTAGCCAGATGGATTACCCTGGCTGTTGCATTAAGGATGGACTGGAGAGGGGATAGTCGAGTAATGGGGAGGCCAAGTAATAGAGCGTTGCAGTAGTCCAGGCGTGAGTGGATCAATGCTACAGTGAGGGTTTTTGTTGTTTCCATGGTGCGAAAAGGGCGGATTCTAGAGATGTTCTTTAGGTGTAGGCGGCAAGAGCGGGCAAGAGATTGTATATGGGAGGTGAAGGAGAGATTGGTGTCAAACATAACACCCAGACAGCGAGCCTGCTGCCGGGGTGTTATTATGGTGCCGCCCACGGAGAGGGATATGTCAAATTTAGGGAGTTTAGTAGACGGCGGGAGCAGAAGAAGTTCAGTTTTTGAGAGGTTGAGTTTCAGATAGAGAGCGGACATGATGTTGGAGACTGCGGACAGACAGTCGGTGGCGTTCTGTAGTACAGCGGGGGTGAGGTCGGGGGATGACGTGTATAGTTGTGTGTCATCAGCATAAAGATGGTACTGAAAGCCAAATCTGCTGATGGTCTGTCCAATTGGGGCCGTGTAGAGAGAGAAGAGAAGGGGGCCAAGGACTGAGCCCTGGGGTACACCGACAGTGAGAGGAAGAGAAGATGACGTGGAGCCAGAGAACAAAACACTGAAGAAGCGGTCAGAAAGATAGAGGAGAACCAGGAGAGAACAGTGTCCTTAATACCTAGTGAGTGGAGCCTAGACAGTAGGAGACGGTGGTCAACCGTGTCGAAAGCTGCAGAAAGGTCGAGAAGAATGAGCAAAGAGTGGTCACCGTTACGTTTTGCTGTAAGAAGGTCATTGCTCACTTAGATGACGGCAGTTTTTGGCGAATGTAGGGGGCGTAAGCTGGACTGTGAAGGGTCTAGGAGGGAGTGATTGGAGAGGTAACGGGTGAGGCGGGAGAAGACTAGGCGCTCCAAAAGTTTAGAGATGAAGGGGAGATTGGAGACCGGTCTGTATTTGTTTGTGCAGGAAGGGTCGAGAGCGGGTTTATTTTGTAGTGGAGTAATGATGGAGTGTTTGAAGGCAGATGGGAAAATGCCAGAGGAGAGTGAGAGATTAAAGATTTTATTTAGGTGAGTTGTGACAACTGGAGAGAGAGACTGGCGGAGATGTGAGGGAATGGGGTCGGTAGTGCATGTAGTCGGACGAGAGGAAGAGAGGAGTCTGGACTCTGGAGACTTCTTCTTCTGTGATGGGATCAAATGTGGAAAGTTAGCCAGTGGAACAGCAGGGTGGGATGGGAGTCACAGCCCTTGGTGGTTGAGAGCAGATTTCCTGACGGATAGTATATATTTTTTATATAAAATGGGAGGCCAGGTCGTCAGCACAAATGTCTGTGATAGGGGCTTGTGCTTTTGGCCTGAGGAGGGAGTGAAAAGTGTCAAACATTTTCTTGGGGTTGTTGGCTAGTGAGGAGATCAGGGTGGTGAAGTAGGTTTGTTTGGCGAGGTGAAGGGCAGCATTATAAGTTCTTAACATGAATTTAAAGTGGATGAAGTCTTGTGGTGTGCGGGTTTTTCTCCAAAGGCGTTCAGCACTCCTAGAGCATCGCTGAAGAAGTTGAGTTTGCAATGTGATCCAGGGCTGTTTTACTGTGTGTTTGGAAGTTCTGAGGGTGAGCGGCGCTACTTGGTCAAGGGTGCTTCTAAGAGTGTCATTGTAGTGATGAACAGCCAGATCAGGACTGGAAAAAGAGGAGATTGGGGACAGTGATGAGTGTAGGGAATCTGAAAGTGTCTGAGGGTTAATGGCTTGTAGATTTCTGAATGTGTGGTAGGTAGGAGTGCACTGGTGGAGGATTTGTGAGCGTGAAGGAGAGAATGTTGTGGTCAGACAGTGGAAGCGGTGAGTTATTTAGGTGGTAGATTGAACAGAGGCGGACAAAGACCAGGTCAAGGGTGTTACCATCCTTGTGTGTCTCAGAGCTTGATAGCTGTGAGAGGCCTAGAGAAGTGGTTAGTGATAGAAGGAAGATAGAGGAAGACATTGCCCCAACGGTACAAACAGGAGGGAGAGTTAGGCTGCAGACTCGGTTGCCTGTAGCCTCCATTTTGCCACCTGTTCGGAGCAGTTGTCTTCCAAAAGTCAAAACGTGCGCTCCCAGGACTTCCACTGCGTGGTCCTTTTTTGACACACTTGCAGATGATATTTGCTATGTCAAATGCAAACTGTGTAATCAAAAAGTAAAAAGAGGTAAAAGTGTCAGTAACCTCAATACCACTAATATGTGGAAACATGTGCGGACAAAGCACGTAGTTGAGTTACAAAGACACACTGGAGATGTAGGCCAACCTACAGCAGCACCTACATCTTCAAGTTGTGTTGAAGCCTCTTCATCGAGCTCACACACAGCTGGTTCTGCTTCCTCACAGGATCGCCATGGAAGAACCTCGGTCACTGTTGTCCAGAGACAAAGTGTTATTCCACACACAGCAGCAAGTTCCCTGTCATCCTCACACTTCCAGGCCACAAAACAGCCATCGGTAGCACAGGCATGGGATAAAAGACGGCCATACTCGGCAAACCATCCACGAGCACAGGCTCTGAATGCTGGCATTGCAAAACTCCTGTCCCTTGAAATGCTGTCATTCAGGCTGGTGGAGACTGACAGTTTCCGTAAATTAATATCATTGTCAGTCCCACAATACAATGTGCCAAGCCGATTTCATTTCAGCAGGCAAGCCGTCCCTGGTCTGCAAAAGCATGTTGAGGGAAAAATTAAACATGCGCTAGTAAACCCCTCAGTAGCAAGGTCCACCTGACGACCGATGCGTGGACCAGTACCCATTGTTATTATCTGCTACAAGCACTAAGGAAAGAAGGGAATTCTGTCCCTACAATAGAACTAAGCTGAATCCCTACGATGTAACGGGAACCTGATCCTGCGACCAGACCCGCTAAAGTCCTCAGCTAGTCTGAACGAAGACCTATAGTTGCGAGGGAGGAATCCCTACAAGATCTAGGGACTGGGAGAAAAGGTGGACACCTCCTAACAGAAATTGTAGCAGGGATAATTTAACAGAAAACAAAATACTTTGAGATCCGAAGATCAAGCAAAACTGACTGAGTAAGGCACCTAAGCACCCGGCTAGCTTAACAGTAGATAATACAATGAAGTCAAGCAAAGCCAGAAGGGCGGAGCCAGACAAAATAGGGAAAAAAGTTCATGTGACCATCAAACTGAAACAAAACCTAACAAGAGGGTTCTAACACCCATGGCCAGGGACGATAACTTTCCCTCACTGCCCATTGGGTCAATGTTGTGGAGCCGGGTACTGATCTTGCGAGTGGCGCTGTACGTGTTCTGCCAACTCCAAGGATTGCAGGAATCAAGTCTGTACACATTGACTCCTCCTCCTACTCCAGTTCCTCAGAATCATCGCTGCAGGAGCCGTCACAGTCTACCTCCACATGGACCCGTGAACGCTTACCTGTTGCGACCGATATGAGCACAGCCGTGTCCAAACGTCAACAGGCCGTCCTGAAATTAATTTCCATGTGGAATCGAAGCCACACAGCGCAGGAGCTCTGGAATGCCATCAACCAGGAGAGAGACGTGTGGTTTTTGGCAGCGAATCTCCAGCCAGGCTTGGTAGTGTGTGACAATGACCGAAATCTGGTGGCAGCTCTGGGCCTTGGCAACCTCACTCACATACCATGTCTGTCACATGTGCTCAACTTGGTCGTGCAGAGTTTTTTGAGGGACTATCCGGATCTTGATGCACTGCTGCACAAGGTCCGCCTAGAGTGCGCTCACTTGCGACGTTCCAGCATGGCCAGATTGCTGATTGCAGGTCTGCAACGCAGATTTCGCCTTCCTGAACATCGCATCATATGTCACGTACCCACCAGGTGGAATTCGACGTTACATATGTTGGAGCGGTTGTGTGAGCAGCAGCCAACAGTAATGGAGTATCAGCTGCATCAGGCGCAATCAACTCGCAATTTGCGCCGTTCACACTTCACCACTACTGACTGGGCCTCTATAATAATAATAATAATAATCTTTATTTATATAGCGCCAACATATTCCGCAGCGCTTTACAGTTTAACAGTTTCAGAACACAAGTCATAAGTAACAACGTTAACAATACAATAATTAAAGCAATATAAGCCGCCCCTGCTCGTGACAGCTTACAATCTACAATGAGGTGGGGGAGATACAAAGTACAGGTGTTTATATACAATGGTGTATTTACAATGATGGTCCAGCCATTTTGAGGGAGTGATGGATGGATGGAGATAGTGAATGGGCTACACACACAGACTTACACATAGAATGACTTTGATTAGTGAATGTGATAGGCCGCTCTGAACAAATGTCTTTTGAGGGAGCGCCTGAAACCATGCTAATTGCGGATAGTCCTAATTTCTTGGGGTAGAGCATTCCAGAGGATTGGCGCATCATGGGAGAAGTCTTGTATTCGGGAGTGGGAGGTACGGATTAGTGCAGAGGTTAATCGAAGGTCGTTTGCAGAGCGCAGCAGTCGGTTAGGCCAATAGATAGAAATGAGGGAGGAGATGTAGGGGGGTGCTGCACTGTGGAGAGCTTTGTGGGTGACAACCAGTACTTTGAATTGGATACTATAATGAATGGGCAGCCAGTGTAAGGACTGGCGAAGGACTCTATGAAGGACATCTGCCACGTTTTGCGTGCGTTTGATGAGTCAACGCGGATGGCGAGTGCAGATGATGCACTAGTCAGCCTGACTGTCCCCCTTATCTGCCTGCTTCAAAAAAACAATGCAAGCACTAAGGGATGAGGTTTTGGAAGAGGTGGAGGATGAGGAGTCACAAATTCCATCACCTTCTGGACAGTCAGCGCAACGTGGTTCCTCACAAAGGGCTGGGCAGGGCTCACTTTGTGAGGAGGATGAGGAGGAGTCAATGGAGGAGGAAGACATCGCTCCAGAGGGAGGTACACAACGCTCTAGTCAGTATGTATAGCGAGGGTGGGGTGATGCAGAGCAGGCAGAGATGACGCCTCTTGCAGGGGACAGCGTTTCTTGGCCAGTTGTGAGTCTGCAGCACATGGTTGATTTCATGCTGCAGTGCCTGAGAAACGACCGCCGCATCGCCCACATTCTCACCACGTCTGATTATTGGGTGTCCACCCTCCTAGACCCTCGCTACCGGGACAACTTACAAAGCCTCATCACACCGTTGAACCGGGAGCGTAAAATGCGGGAGTACCAAGACACACTGGTGCAATCCATAATGTTCTCCATTCCAGCCGAGAGCACTGCTGCTACTACTGCTTTACAAAGCAGCTCTGTGCGTCAGGCAGTGGAGACAGCTCTGCAACAAGAGGGAGCACAAGCAGCGCCTCTGCACAGGGCAAGATGTTATTATTTGGTAGCTGAGGAGAGCAGGCAAAAAAGGCAATACACCAGAGAGGTTGGAATCTATGGGATTGCAGTACCCTGACTAACCACCACAACTAAAGGCAGCCGTGGAGCGTACCTACGTTGGTCCTAGACGCCTCGTCACAGCCTGAGAAGCTAACTACACCTAAAGATAGAAAGAGGAAAGCTATCTGCCCCGGAGCAGATCCACAAAGAACATAGAAAGCCCCCAAACATGTAATGGCGGTTACACAAGAAGAAATACTGACACAGACAGAAAATTGTATGAGCAAATGTTGGGGCCCAAACTTCATAAATAGAAAAGGATAGGAAGGGCACTTTCTGCAATCACAAAAAAACACTGAAAAGTACCAACTCTACTAATTACAAAAACACCTGAGATCACACTACCTCTACCACCTTAATTAGTTCTCTGGTGTAACAAAAAATAAACAGCAGCCACAGAAAAAAATGGAAAAGGAAAATGAACAAACAACAGTGGCTGAACTAAACTGAGAGGAGCACAAACCCCCAAGGGGACCCGGCAGACCCCCACAGAAGTGCAGGACAATATGCCAAAAAAAAAAAAAAAAAAAAAAAAGAAGAAAATGTCTTATCTGTTAGCAAAAGATGCAGGCACGAAACAGCAAGCTACAAAGTGTACAGGAATCAAAGATGAGACCAGAACAATTGATCACCGTCAACCCTGATGAGAGGGAACCTCCCTTATATAAGACCAGTCAGTAACACCTGATCTCCAATCTTCACAATCTTCATTGGATAGTTCAGTACTGTTTGTAACCACCAGAGGGAGCTTCTGCTCAGAATTCATTTCTATCACATTCACAACAGCAAGACCAGTATGTTCCAAATGTGGCGAAGTTTTGTGGCAGCGTCACCAATGTCTACACCATCCGAGACGGCTCCACTCAGCAGGAGGCAAAGTTTCCGTAAGATGGTGACAGACTACATGTCTTGGCCTCTCATTGTACTCCCAGATGGCTCTTCCCCATTCAAGTTTTGGGTCTCTAAGCTGGATACATGGCCAGAGCTTAGCCAGTATGCATTGGAGGTGCAGGCTTGCCCTGCTGCCAGTGTATTATCGGAGCGCTTCTTTGTGCTGCAGGTGGTGTACTAACAGACCGTAGCATGCGACTATCCTCCGTTAATGTAGACCGGTTTAGTTTTCTGAAAATGAACAAGGCATGGATCTCGCATGAATTTGCCTGTCCGGTTTCAGATTAAATAACTGGTTGGCAACGTTATCCATGTCTCCTGTTATGTTCATCTTTCTACCACCTGAACTCTACTCCCTGGGCTACAACACTGCCAGTTGCTGCTCACAAGTGTTGGATGCACAGATCAAAAAAATCGCTGATGTGTTTGTGGGGTTCAGTAACGCCTGCTGTTCCCCTGCTGTGTGTCCGGCAAAAATTACTGCTAGCTAGCTACACATGTTGAAAAAAACATGACATGTTAAAGTGTCTACTGCTACACATAGATAAGAGGCTACACCCTTATTTCTAAACTGTAAACAAGTGAAACGTCACCTTTAAAACCATAAAATTATTAGTCTTTGTCACAAATCTGTAACAAAATAATTGTGACATATTACTGCAGATATCCACATGTGGAACACAAATGCTAACACAAAAGCCTACTTATGCTATAGGGTACTGATGGTGAACCTTGTCACTCCATAACTTAGACAAATCCAACTCACATCATGCCTCAAATGCTGCAATGTTGGAAGTGCATAATGTGGGTTGAACTTTGACAACAGCTGCAGTGCGAAGGTTAGCCTTCAGTGTTCTTGGCTTTTAAATAAAAGCATACAAGTAAATTTAATAATCCATTGTTGATTAAGGGACGTGATGTACACCTTAATATTGTGGAAACAATGGATGTAGGACTAGTCCTCTTGAACATTACTTATATTTGTGTCATTTGAAAAAATACATATTTAAATACAAATTTAACAACCCATATCATAAAGGTCCATCATGTAAAAATGAGAATCGGTAACAAAAATCATGCATTACCTTGTTAAACTCAATAGTGCATAGTCACAATAGCTAAATATATACCTGCAAGTGGTGCTGAAACAACGAAAACTGATAGAAAAGGTGAATGATATCTAGTTATCAGACTGAATAGCGACACCTGTACAATGTCGATATAATACTGTACCTTAACAAAAAGGCTGTTTGCAACCAATGTATTGTATACGGATGGAAGCGCGTCACACTAATAGATTTGAGTTATTTGAAATAGAATGGAGCAGCACCAATTAGAGAAGAATGTCAAGATGAGGCAGTGAGACACGCTCAGCAGAGTACAAGCAGCAGTGTTTGAATAACTAACTGGAGCGGGATCTGCACTCCAAAAATGAGAACCTCTGACTAGAGTAAACAATGCACACAACTGTTCAGTAGCTGTGAAAGGCCCTTTGTGTACTTCTATATTGTTTGCAACCAATGTATTGGATAATGATGGAAGCACGTCACACTAATAGATTTGAATTATTTGAAATATAATGTAGCAGCAACAATTAGAGAAAAATGTAAAGGATGAGGCAGTGAGACACGCTCAGCAGAGTACAAGCAGCAGTGTTTGAATAACTAACTGGAGCGGGATCTGCACTCCAAAAATGAGAACCTCTGACTACAGTAAACAATGCACACAACTGTTCAGCAGCTGTGAAAGGCCCGTTTGTGTACTTCTATATTGTTTGCAACCAATATATTGGATAATGATGGAAGCACGTCACACTAATAGATTTGAATTATTTGAAATATAATGTAGCAGCAACAATTACAGAAAACTGTCAAGGATGAGGCAGTGACACACGCTCAGCAGAGTACAAGCAGCAGTGGTTGAAGAACTAAATGGAGCGGGATCTGCACTCAAAAAAAAAAACCTCACAGACTACAGTGAACACTGCACACAACTGTTCACTATCTCTGAAAGGCTCCTTTGTGGACTTCTATACTGTTTGCAACCAATGTATTGGATACGGATGGAAGCACGTCACACTAATAGATTTGATTTTTTTTAAATAGAATGTAGCAGCAACAATTTGAGAAAAATGTAAAAGATGAGGCAGTGAGACATGCTCAGCAGAGTACAAGCAGCAGTGGTTGAAGAACTAAATGGAGCGGGATCTGCACTCAAAAAGAAAAAAAATCACAGACTACAGTGAACACTGCACACAACTGTTCACTATCTGTGAAAGGCTCCTTTCTGTACTTCTATAGTGTTTGCAACCAATGTATTGTATACGGATGGAAGCGCGTCACACTATAATTTCAATTGAATGGAGCAGCAAGAATTACACTAAAGAAAAAAAAAAGAGTCTATGAGTGACACGTGCAGATGCCTACAAACAGCGTTGGATGCAGAGCAAACTACAGCGTCACCTGCACTCTCACACACACACCTTGCACAGAGCTGTTAAAACAACACTGCAAGGCAAAAGGAAGCTTTACACAGCGGTTGGTAAACTAGCCTGCCTAGAGCACAGTACACAAAATTGCAATCTCTAACTGTCCCTCAGAGTCAGCACAGCAGCGTTCTGTCCCTAACTGAATTCACAGCACAGTGACGCTAAAGCGGCGGCGCCTTTTATAGTGCATTCTGACATCATTTCAGCATCCAATCACAGCCATGCCATTAGTTAACATGACCGCAGCAGTACAGGATTTTGCCCACACTTCTTAGGATTCCTCATTGGCTGACTAAAATCACATTGCCTCTCAAAAGAATTATGGGAACTTCCGATTCCGGTATACGATATAATGGAAAATATCGGAACTAAGTATCGGAATTCCGATACAGCTAATATCGGCCGATACCCGATACTTGCGGTATCGGAATGCTCAACTCTAGTTTTAACATATTGTGTACTAGAAAAAGGGTTAATTCTTTTTTTATATTGATAGATCGGGTGATTCTGAATGTGGCGATACCAAATACGTGTATGTTTGATTTTTTTTTGTTTTATTTTGAATGCAGCGAAAGGGGGATGACTTGAACTTTTTATATCTTTTTTAATATATTTAAAAACATTTTTTTTTTACTTTTGGCATGCTTCAATAGTCTCCATGGGAGACTAGAAGCTGCCATAATCCAATTGGCTTTGCTACATACAGGTGATGATCAAATCGCCTGTGTGTAGCAGAAATGCTCACTTGCTATGAGCACCGACCACTGGGGAAAAGTGCCGGAAAAGATGTGGGCTCAGTGCCGGAGCCCACATCAAAGGAGGGAGTCTGACATGGCGTACTATTTACGCCGATGTTCGGAAAGGGGTTAAATAGATCTGTAGCTACAAGTATTACCCTGCATGCTTATTTTGTTGAATCTCAAATGCACATATTTGAAAACAGTGAGAATGTCGTCACCATAAAATTGGTAAAAAACATATTATTATACCTCCGACAAAACTGCAGAGTTAAACAAATTCATGATCAATGTGACTTTTCACATATCCTGTTTTTGGAGAACCATTTGTCAGCAAAATAAATACAGACATGTCCTACTTTTAAACTTTGTTGCGTATCAAATTTGTCATTGCAAATCAATGGCCCAGTGAACATAAAAACAATGGCACACAAATATACTTTAACTTGCGGCAATAGTTTCTATAATGGTTAGCAATAAGCTAATAAAATTTCTATTTAATGAAAAAAACGGATGCTATAAGCATCAAAAACCTGATACACGGACCAAGAAATGGGTCTAGCACACTGTGAAAAAACACTGTTTTTCATGTATAGAAAAAAAAGACTTCATTCATTTTTGTCCCCCCCACCTTTTATCCTGAGTCATAACTCTTACTTTCATCAATTTAGCCATGTGAGAGGCTTTGTTATTGTGGGACAAAATAAGTACTTTTGGGAAAGACACCATCCTTTTTAAAAATGTCATGTAAGGAAAAACAGGAAAAAAAATCCAATGTGGTGAAAAGGCAAAAA
>JARQOD010000002.1:570826549-570916882 GCA_033576555.1 Oophaga sylvatica
AAAACCCTCATGTTCTAGGGATAAAAGTGCCTGTTTTCATTAGGGAAAGATATTGGAATGTACTGGAAACAGACCCAAACGTTGTTGGTGTGAGATAACGTTAACATCACGGTCTACAAGTGAAATAAAGGTCTCTGCTGCATGGTAAGTATGTGGGAGGACAAAAACTACTTCGATTAAACAGATAAAGTTACTGAAAGACAAATCAGGAGCTAAAGCTGAAGGTGGATTACCCACTGGATTCGATGACAGCCCAAAATGTGTTTTCAGTCTGATGGACCGATAAAACGCTCAAGGTCCTTTTTCAATTGAAAAGAGTCCCAGGAAGGAGTAGGGCAAAATGAAAGTCCCTTCTGCAAGACCGAGAGTTCCATCGGAGAGAGAAGATGATCTGAGATATTGACCACTAGGTTTTGTGTCTCACCTGTGACCGGGGTGGTCATTCTTTTTCCTTGATCGTCTGACTGGTCTATGTTTGGGGGCCCTCTCCTGTGGTCCTTTGATAAAAAACGATTTCCGTCCTGAGGTTGTAGAGGAATCGCTTCCTAGCTGAAAGAGCCATCCCTGCGTGGAGGGCGCGGTGGTCGCCAGGTATTGATGGGCGTAAAGGAGTCCGCCCATCTGTATACACGATTATTGGAATAGTCTTCGGAGTCCCTCTGAAATTTATTTCTTTTCCGTTCCTGGAGTGTCTTAAGATGTTCCGCCAGTGATCTCTCTGTTTTTGTTTTACGTGTTGCCCAATCGAAAGAAGCTAGAGTAGTTGAGAGCTGAGTCTCAATTGCCTGAATATTTTGTTTAATATCAGAAATAGCCTTCTGAAGGTATTCTACAGTTAAGATTATAATGTCTAGGGAGCACTTATTGAGTATTTTCTTGTATTTATCACAATACTCGGGGTTATCCAAGAAGAGGGTAGGGCGAAGGTTGCACCTAAGCCCCCTGGGGATCTTGTTCTGCCTGTGATACTCCGCCAAAGTGGTGCAGTGAAGATCATAAGATATAAGTTTTCTCTTTTCTTTCTCAAAATCTCTAGTCCTCAGTTCTTGTACTGGAGTTTTGAGAAACTCTTTTGAACCAGTAACCTGTGACAGTAGACTGGAGCTGGTAGCCAGATCGTAAGCAAAGGTGTCAGTAGACATCAGTCTAAGGGAACGGGAGAGGGCTGGTGCAAATGCCAATAGTACAACGTAAAGATAAATTTTAGCGTGCACTCAGCCGTATGTATGGCAAGGTGCTGGTGTAATGGACCAGTGGTCCTCAATACATTAACGATAAATACACCGCACTCTTTAGAGAAAGATATGATGCAAGAAAACTCGTATTTATTTATATACAATTAGGCAACATTTTAGGACAAAAAAGGAAAAGAGCGATATATTACCGTTTCGGCTCAACCTGAGCCTTTATCAAAATGTCGCTGTGAAGACAGAGAATACAATATAAGTAAATATAAAATACAAAAACAACTGTAATATAAATAAAGCAAAAGCTCGATAAATGAAAAGTAAGTACACAAAAAGGTGAAATAATAAGAATGAAACTCCCAGAAGAAATACATAGCATAAAATATATACATAATATACATAGCATACATAGCAATAATTGCTGGAATAATCCAAGTTCAGTACAATGCACAAAAAACACATGCATTGTTCCTGCCAAGTGAAATGTCTGCAGCAAATACTTAATGTGTACACATACCATAGGCTGGGTTCGCATCATGTTTGCCACCATGTTCAATGGCTCTGTCGGGGCTTACGTCTGAACTCCCTTCTGTGACATTTATGGCATATCGAAAGTATAAACCAGAGAAGTCTGATAGGTGCAAATTCAATCAGCATTCTCACGGTACATTCAGAAATTTTTGGTGAGGATTTAGAAATAGATTGTGCTCCTAAATCCATATCAAATACTGTTAAGTGCCGGGATTCTCCTGCTGCGCGGTATAGATCCCAAGCATTACTCGGGACTGCGGTCTCCTATTCAGGTCCAGTCGCTGTGGTGGCTGCTCGACACAGACGTCGTTCCCAACGTCTTGCTCAGGCTCGTGGTATACCTTTAGTTACTGCTGGCTCTCCAGCTAAGTCTATGGTAACCAGTGTTATACAGGTGCAGCCTTCCATCCTGGAGTCCAAGTCCAGAGATCATCTTACTGAGCATGTCCGTGATGTGGCGTCTTCTTATTGGTGGTCGGACATCCGCTGCTCTGGTGATGTGGCAGCTCCGGTTTGGCCAGTGGGCGATGTCAGCTGAGTGTTTGGAGTGGAGCTTTGAGTTTAAAAGGCTCTCAGCGAAGCCCACAGGCGCGCTAGTATCATATATGGCTTGTGTGTGTGAGTGGATATGCTATCACTCTGTCTGCACATCCGTGTATTTAGCTACAGTACTGTTGTGTTTTGGTAGCTGAGGAGAATAAGCAAAAACGGCAATACACCAGAGAGGCTGGAACCTATTGGATTGCAGTACCCTGAACTAACCACACAGCTAGAGGTAGCCGTGGAGCGTTCCTACGTTGATCCTAGACGCCTCGTCACAGCCTGAGAGATAACTACACCTAAAGGCAGAAAGATGAAAGCTATCTGCCCCGGAGCAGATCCCCAAAGAGAATAGGAAACCCCCAAACATGGACACAGACAGAAAATAGAATGAGCAAACGCTGGGGCCCAATCTGTCTAGACAGAAAAGTACAGGAAAGGATACTCACTGCTATCCAAAAAAACCCCTAAAAAATACCAACTCTTCTAATTGCAAAAACACCTGAGATCACACAATCTCTACCATATAAAATCAGATCTCTGGTGTAACAAAACTAAGCCGCAACCACTGAAAAAACAGGAAAAAGCAAATGAACAAATAACAGTGGATTCAGATAAACTGAGAGGAGCACAAGCCCCTGGAGGGGACCTGGCTGACCTCCAAAGAAGTGCAAGGAACAATGCAAAAAGCAAGCACAAAAATTAAAGCAGAAAATATCTTATCTGATAGCAGAAGATGCAGGCAAGACTCAGCAAACTTCCAAATGAACCAGGAACCACAATTGAGACAAGAACAATTGATCACCGGCAACCATCATGGGAGGGAACCTCCTTATATCAGACCAGTCAGCGATCCCAGATTGCCATTCCTCGCTGAAAGGCTTAGTACTGTCTGTAACTACCAGAGGGAGCCTCTGCTCAGAAACCATCTCTAGCACATTCATAACAGTACCCCCCTTGAGGAGGGGTCACCGAACCCTCACTTGTGCAACCAGGCCGATCAGGATGAGCTCGGTGATAGGCACGGATCAGTCTCCTAGCATGGATGTCCGAAGCAAACACCCAAGAATTGTCCTCCTGACCATAACCTCTCCACTTAACCAAATACTGGAGTTTCTGTCTAGAAAAACGAGAATCCAATATTTTTTCAACCACATACTCCAGATTGCCCTCAACCAAAACAGGGTCAGGAGGCGCAGTCATAGGAACCACTGGCTCGACAAACCACTTCAATAAGGACTTGTGGAACACGTTATGGATCTTAAATGTCCCTGGAAGAAGCAAACGGAAGGAAACAGGATTAAGAATCTCCATGATCTTATAAGGTCCAATGAACCTAGGCTTAAACTTTGGAGATGCAACCCTCATAGGGATATTTCTTGAGGACAACCAAACCAAGTCCCCCACTTTAAACCGAGGACCATCAGTCCTATGCCGGTTGTCAAACCGTTGGGCCTTCTCCTGAGAGAGAGACAACCTCTCCACTACCTGGTCCCAAATCTGCTGCATACGCTCCACAACAGAGTCAACACCCGGACAGACAGAAGCCTCCGCCTGTCCCGAAGAAAATCGAGGGTGAAACCCAAAATTGCAGAAAAATGGAGACATCAAGGTGGCAGAGCTAGCTCTATTATTAAGAGCAAACTCAGCCAAAGGCAAAAAGAGACCCAGTCATCTTGATCAGCAGACACAAAACATCTCAAATAAAAAGTCTCCAAGGTCTGGCTTGTTCTCTCGGTTTGTCCATTGGTCTGAGGATGAAAAGCAGAGGAGAAAGATAATTGAACACCAAGTTTAGAACAAAATGTCCTCCAAAATCTGGAAACAAACTGGACTCCTCTGTCAGACACAATGTTCTCCGGAATGCCATGTAACCGAACCACGTGCCGAAGGAACAAAGGAACCAATTCGGAGGAGAAAGGTAACTTAGGTAATGGCACAAGATGTATCATCTTGGAAAACCTATCACAGATTACCCAGATAACGGTCATTCTCTGAGAAACAGGGAGGTCGGAAATAAAATCCATAGAGATATGGGTCCATGGCCTCTTGGGCACAGGTAATGGCATTAACAAACCACTAGAGCGAGAGCAAGGCTTGGAGCGAGAGCAAGTCCCGCAGGACTGCACAAATTCCCTGACGTCACGAGACAAAGTAGGCCACCAAAAGGACCGACTCACCAAGTCTCTGGTACTAAAAATCCCGGGATGACCAGCCAACGCGGAACAATGAATCTCAGACATCACACTCTTCTTCCACTGGTCTGGGACAAACAATTTCGCAAAAGGGCAGCGCTCAAGTTTATCCTCCTGACGCCCTTCCAGAGCCAGTCTCAAATTGGGCGAGATGGCGGAAAGAACTACACCCTCTTTCAAAATAACAGTAGGATCAGATAACTCAGGAGAGTCCGCAAAGAAACTCCTCAAGAGGGCATCCGCCTTAACATTCTTAGTGCCAGGAAGAAAATAAACCACAACATTAAAACGTGTGAAAAACAAGGCCCACCTGGCCTGTCTAGGATTAAGTCGCTTGGCTGATTCGAGATAAACCAGATTCTTATGGTCCGTGAGGACCACCACCTGATGTTTGGCTCCTTCCAGCCAATGTCTCCACTCTTCAAAGGCCCACTTCATGGCCAATAACTCCCGATTACCCACGTCATAATTACGTTCAGTTGGAGAAAATTTTCGAGAGAAAAAGGCACAAGGGTTACTCTTAGAGGTCTCTGGATCTCTTTGGGACACTACAGCACCTGCCCCAATTTCAGAGGCATCAACCTCCACCTGAAATGGTAGAGAAACATCAGGCTGCCGTAGAACAGGAGCAGAAGTGAATCTCTGCTTAAGTTCCTGAAATGCAGAGACTGTCTCAGGAGGCCAATTCACCACATCAGAACCCTTTTTGGTCAAAACAGTCAATGGTTTAACAATACTGGAGAAATTACCAATAAATTTACGATAAAAATTGGCAAAACCCAAAAATCTCTGAAGAGCCTTTAATGAAGTAGCTTGGACCCAATCACAGATGGCCTGAACCTTGACCGGGTCCATTTCAATAACAGACGGAGACAAAATGAATCCCAGAAATGAGACCTTCTGTACGCCAAAAAGACACTTTGATCCCTTCACATACAGTGCATTCTCTCTCAAAATCTGGAACACAGTCCGAACATGTTTTACATGAGAGTCCCAGTCATTGGAAAAAATCAAGATATCATCCAAATAAACAATAAGAAATTTATCCACAAAATACCTGAAAATATCATTCATGAAGGATTGGAAGACGGAAGGAGCATTAGTGATCCCAAAGGGCATCACTAGGTACTCAAAATGCCCCTCTGGGGTATTAAATGCTGTCTTCCATTCATCCCCATGCTTAATGCAAATAAGGTTATACGCCCCCCTGAGGTCAAGCTTGGTAAACCAACTAGCACTTTTCACCCTGGAAAACAGGTCAGAAATCAAGGGTAACGGATATTGATACTTCACAGTGATCTTATTCAAGAGACGATAATAAATACACGGCCTCAATGAACCATCCTTTTTGGCCACAAAGAAAAAACCGGCACCCAAGGGTGAAGAGGATGGTCTGATATGACCCTTCTCCAATGACTCCTTGATATAAGATCGCATAGCATCGTGTTCAGGTACAGACAAGTTAAAAAGGCGACCTTTAGGAAATTTACCACCAGGCACTAATTCAATAGCGCAATCATAGCTCCTGTGAGGGGGCAAGGATGCAGATTTACTTTCACTAAATACATCCAAAAAATCAGTCAAAAAGTCAGGAACATCCTGAGACTGGGGAGAGGCAGAAAAAACAGGAGTGTCGGCATTAACACATTGGCAGCCCCAACTGGTCATAGACACAGATTTCCAATCCAAAACAGGATTGAGACTGTAACCAAGGGAAACCTAGTACAATAATGTCATGCAGATTATACAGCACCAGAAATTTGCAACTCCCCTGATGATCTGGTTCAACCCTCATCATCACCTGAGTAGAAAACTGGGGTTTATTCTCCGCCAAAGGGGTAGAATCAATGCCCAGTAGGGGAATAGAATTCCACAGGGGTATCATGGGAAACCCACAACGTTTGGCAAAGTCAAAATCCATCAGGTTAATAGCTGCTCCTGAATCAACAAAAGCCTGAGCAGAAAATGTGGACAGGGAGCAAATCAGGGTAACAGTCAACAGAAATTTAGTCTGAACACTACCCAAGACAACTGAGCATGCAAAACGTCTTCCCCGCTTAGGGCAGACTGAAACAGCATGAGAGGCGTCACCACAGTAGAAACATAACCCATTGCGCTTTCGAAACTCATGACGCTGTGCCCCAGAAGTCATTCTATCACACTGCATGGGCTCAGAAGCTGGCTCACAAGGCAACACTATCTCACGCATACCTCTGCGCTCACGCAAACGTCTGTCAATTTGAATAGCCAATGACATAGAATCATTGAGACCAGAGGGAGCAGCGAATCCCACCATAACATCCTTTACATTCTCTGACAGCCCTTTCCGAAAAAGGGCTGCCAAAGCATCATCATTCCATTTGGTCAGGACTGCCCACTTTCGAAATTTCTGACAGTATAACTCAGCGTCTTCAAGACCCTGATTTAATTCCAACAAAGTTTTTTCAGCTTGATCAGTGACATTAGGTTCATCGTACAATAACCCCAGAGCCAGAAAAAATACATCAATATCATTCAAAACAGGATCCCCAGGTGTCAGGGAAAAAGCCCAATCCTGAGGGTCGCCGCGCAGGAGAGAGATGACAATTTGAACCTGCTGTGCTGCGTTACCTGAGGACTTAGGCTTTAAGGCAAAAAACAACTTACAGTTATTTTTGAAATTCAGAAATTTAGCCCTATCCCCCAAAAACAAATCTGGCATGGGAATCCTAGGTTCCACAACTGGCAACCTAGCAAGATAGGTAGCAATACTCCAAACCTCAGTGGCAAGCTGATGGCCAGACAACTGTGCAAGCTCCATTGAGAGAAAAAAAAATCCTCCTCAGCACCCAGAGAAAAAGGGAAAAAATGCAACAAACAGGAAAAAAAAAATCTCTGACAACTTTTTTTTTTTTTCTTTCCACACTATTTTTCCCTTCTGTGAGTACCATATAATTTTCAGTTTGGGCCGGTGATACTGTTGTGTTTTGGTAGCTGAGGAGAATAAGCAAAAACGGCAATACACCAGAGAGGCTGGAACCTATTGGATTGCAGTACCCTGAACTAACCACACAACTAGAGGTAGCCGTGGAGCGTTCCTACGTTGATCCTAGACGCCTCGTCACAGCCTGAGAGATAACTACACCAATAGTAAGCTTACTCAGAATATTTAATTTCATGTGGATTTTGCAGTAAAAAACATTTCTAAATCCTTGGAATAAAACTGTCTGAATTTACTCTAAAGAGGAAGAGGTCATGCATGCAGATGTCTAATGTTTCACATCTCTCCAAAACCACAATGGAGCGAGCCACAGACACGGACGGTCATCTGTGTAATTCACATAATCTTTTCTGAAGTACAAAACTGGTCCTCATTCTTCTGATGTGTGAGGCATCCAGAGACGTCTACACCATGCACCATTATTATGTGCCAGTCCCTGCTCCGCAGCAGCCACTACTCTTCTGTGTGAGTAGCTGGTCACCTATAGCTAACCCCTTAGTGACTGAGCTAATTTTAGGGGCTATCACTGTGATCAAAAGTCAGCAACCAATAAAAAAAATCCCTGTGATTGCTGGGTGCAGATTTTGGTGGACGCACTGCTCATGCACCCTCCATTTTGCTTCATGAAGAGGAGGAGGAAAGCCGGGGGATGGCGGTAACGGTATCGAGGTACTGGGGGGGCTTGGGGACACCATTTCTCTCTCCTCTGACATGTTATATCATGTCGGAGGAGAGAAAAATGATTTTTACAGGGCTCTCATTTTTTTTCACAAGATCAACATTGAAAAACGGCGATCACATGATCGGGGAACAGGAAAAACGGGCCCTGATCGTGTTTTCCATGGTCTAGGCTACCTCCAGTAGCTGAGACCCCGATGATTTTAGAACTCTAGGTGGAGCTATTGCTATATTCCCGATCGCCATTTTAAAATGGTAATGGCCAGCGTTTTTATATGTATTGGCGGTCGTTAAGAGGTTAAAATGCCAGAAAAGTATTTTTCTGTAAATTTCGAAATGTCATTGCGGACCACATGTGGCCCCTGGGCCACAGGTTGTGCACTCCTGCTTTAGACTACCTTGTGGCTATAGATATATTTAGATGGGCAGCTCATGACCTGTTAACGAGCAATGGTCAAATATATACAAGTTGATCAGCGCTCGTTTATTGGCCCATTTACAAAAGCTGACCAATTCTAATGGGAAAAGTTCCTATACAGAGTCATGTTACTGACAGAACATTAATAAAATGATTATTTCCCTGCTCTCATAAGTAATGTTGAGCATTCCGATACCGCAAGTATCGGGTATCGGCCGATATTCGCTGTATCGGAATTCCGATACTTAGTTCCGATATTTTTCCAATATCGTATACCGGAATCGGAAGTTCTCATAATTCTTTGAGAGGCAATGTGATTTTAGTCAGCCAATGAGGAATCTTATGAAGTGTGGGCACATCCTGTAATGCTGCGGTCATCTTAACTAATGGCATGGCTGTGATTGGCTGCTGAAATGATGTCAGAATGCACTATAAAAGGCGCCGCCGCCATTTTAGCGTCACTGTGCTGTGAACTCAGTTAGGGACAGAATGCTGTTCTGCTGACTTTGAGGGACAGTTAGACATTGCGATTTTGTGTACTGTGCTTTAGGCAGGCTAGTTTACCAACCGCTGTGTAAAGCTTCCTTTTGCCAGTGTTGTTTTAACAGCTCTGTGCAAGGTGTGAGTGAGAGTGCAGGTGACGCTGCAGTTTGCTCTGCATCCACCGCTGTTTGTAGGCATCTGCACGTGTCACTCACTGACCTTTTTTTTATTTTATTTTGTGGAATTGGTGCAGCTCCATTATATTTGAAAAAAATCTAATCTATTAGTGTGACGCGCTTCCATCCGTATACAATACATTGGTTGCAAACACTATAGAAGTACAGAAAGGAGCCTTTCACAGATAGTGAACAGTTGTGTTTCAGTGTTCACTGCAGTCTGTGAGGTTTTGATTTTTTGAGTGCAGATCACGCTCCAGTTAGTTCTTCAACCACTGCTGGTTGTAGTCTGCTGAGCGTGTGTCACTGCCTCATCCTTCACATTTTTCTCTAATTGGTGCTGCTCCATTATATTTGAAAAAAATCTAATCTATTAGTGTGACGCGCTTCCATCCGTATACAATACATTGGTTGCAAACACTATAGAAGTACAGAAAGGAGCCTTTCACAGATAGTGAACAGTTGTGTTTCAGTGTTCACTGCAGTCTGTGAGGTTTTGATTTTTTGAGTGCAGATCACGCTCCAGTTAGTTCTTCAACCACTGCTGGTTGTAGTCTGCTGAGCGTGTGTCACTGCCTCATCCTTCACATTTTTCTCTAATTGGTGCTGCTCCATTATATTTGAAAAAAATCTAATCTATTAGTGTGACGCGCTTCCATCCGTATACAATACATTGGTTGCAAACACTATAGAAGTACAGAAAGGAGCCTTTCACAGATAGTGAACAGTTGTGTTTCAGTGTTCACTGCAGTCTGTGAGGTTTTGATTTTTTGAGTGCAGATCACGCTCCAGTTAGTTCTTCAACCACTGCTGGTTGTAGTCTGCTGAGCGTGTGTCACTGCCTCATCCTTCACATTTTTCTCTAATTGGTGCTGCTCTATTATATTTGAAAAAAATCTAATCTATTAGTGTGACGCGCTTCCATCCGTATACAATACATTGGTTGCAAACACTATAGAAGTACAGAAAGGAGCCTTTCACAGATAGTGAACAGTTGTGTTTCAGTGTTCACTGCAGTCTGTGAGGTTTTGATTTTTTGAGTGCAGATCACGCTCCAGTTAGTTCTTCAACCACTGCTGGTTGTAGTCTGCTGAGCGTGTGTCACTGCCTCATCCTTCACATTTTTCTCTAATTGGTGCTGCTCCATTATATTTGAAAAAAATCTAATCTATTAGTGTGACGCGCTTCCATCCGTATACAATACATTGGTTGCAAACACTATAGAAGTACAGAAAGGAGCCTTTCACAGATAGTGAACAGTTGTGTTTCAGTGTTCACTGCAGTCTGTGAGGTTTTGATTTTTTGAGTGCAGATCACGCTCCAGTTAGTTCTTCAACCACTGCTGGTTGTAGTCTGCTGAGCGTGTGTCACTGCCTCATCCTTCACATTTTTCTCTAATTGGTGCTGCTCCATTATATTTGAAAAAAATCTAATCTATTAGTGTGACGCGCTTCCATCCGTATACAATACATTGGTTGCAAACACTATAGAAGTACACAAAGGGGCCTTTCACAGCTACTGAACAGTTGTCTGCAGTGTTCACTGCAGTCTCTGAGGAATAACCACACTTAGGCCTTATAACTTTTCTGACTTTCTTTATCAATCTACCAAGATGAAGAAGGCAGGGAGTAAGGCACGTGGTCGTGGCCGTGGAGTTTCAGCAGGGAGAGGACGTGGGGATTCTGTGGCTGCTGCCGCACCCAGTGACACAGCATCCACCAGTTTTCCCCGTGAGCGTTCCTTTATGCGCACTTTTGTAGGAGCTCAGCGTACCCCCCTGCTGCGGGAAGAACAAATTGAAGCCGTTGTTGGTTGGATGGCAGCCAATGCATCGACTTCAATTGTTTCCACCTCCTCTCAGGACCACAGCACTGTTGAACAACCATCTGTCTCTTCACCGCCTGCCAAATTGCCCAGGCAGTCAGAGAGTTCTGAACTGGAGCCAGCTGAGTCTCTGCTTCTGTTCTCAGAATCTGTTGGCTTGCAAACAGGGGCCCAGCCAAGCAGCATTCTGGAATGTGAAGAAGAGGCAGTATGCAGTGATGCGCAACAGCTGTGTCTCTCTGAATGTGAAGAGGCGGGTGAGCCAGTGCCGATGGTCAGCACACCGCAGAACGCATCTGATGATGATGAGACTCAGGTGCCAGTTTCTGTTGAGCATGGTGCTGGCCAGACCACCCAACAGCAGCAGGTGTTGGAAGAGGGTAGTGGAGATGATGAGGTCCAAGACCCAACATGGCGTGAGGAACAGGAAGGTGGTGGTAGCAGCTCTGAGGAAGAGATTGCCCCAACGGTCCAAACAGTAGGGAGAGGTAGGCTGCAGACTCGGTTGCCTGTAGCCTCCAGTTTGGCACCCGTTCGGAGCAGTTCTCTTCCAACAGCCAAAACGGGCGCTCCCAGGACTTGCACTGCGTGGTCCTTTTTTGACACACTTGTAGATGATATTTGCTATGTCAAATGCAAGCTGTGTAATCAAAAAGTAAAAAGAGGTAAAAGTGTCAGTAACTTTAATACCACAAATATGTGGAAACATGTGCGGTCAAAGCACGTGGTTGAGTTACAAAGACACACTGGAGATGTAGGCCAACCTACAGCAGCACCTACATCTTCAGCTCGTGTTGGAGCCTCTTTCTCCAGCTCACACACAGCTGGTTCGGCTTGCTCACAGGATCGCCATGGAAGAACCTCTGTCACTGTTGTCCAGAGACCCAGTGTTATTCCACCCACAGCTGCAAGTTCCCTGTCATCCTCACACTCCCAGGCCACAAAACAGCCATCGGTAGCACAGGCATGGGATAAAAGACGGCCATACTCGGCAAACCATCCACGAGCACAGGCTCTGAATGCTGGCATTGCAAAACTCCTGTCCCTTGAAATGCTGTCATTCAGGCTGGTGGAGACTGACAGTTTCCGTAACTTAATGGCATTGGCAGTCCCACAATATAATGTGCCCAGCCGATTTTATTTCAGCAGGCAAGCCGTCCCTGGTCTGCAAAAGCATGTTGAGGAAAAATTAAACATGCGCTACTAAACGCCGTCAGTAGCAAGGTCCACCTGACCACCGATGCGTGGACCAGTACCCATGGCCAGGGACGATACCTTTCCCTCACTGCCCATTGGGTCAATGTTGTGGAGCCGGGTACAGATCTTGCGAGTGGCGCTGTACGTGTTCTGCCAACTCCAAGGATTGCAGGAATCAAGTCTGTCCACATTGACTCCTCCTCCTACTCCAGTTCCTCAGAATCATCGCTGCAGGAGCCGTCACGGTCTACCTCCACATGGACCCGTGAACGCTTACCTGATGCGACCGATATGAGCACAGCCGTGGCCAAACGTCAACAGGCCATCCTGAAATTAATTTCCATGGGGAATCGAAGCCACACAGCGCAGGAGCTCTGGAATGCCATCAAGCAGGAGAGCGACGTGTGGTTTTTGCCAGCGAATCTCCAGCCAGGCTTGGTAGTGTGTGACAATGGCCGAAATCTGGTGGCAGCTCTGGGCCTTGGCAACCTCACTCACATACCATGTCTGGCACATGTGCTCAACTTGGTCGTGCATAGTTTTTTGAGGGACTATCCGGATCTTGATGCACTGCTGCACAAGGTCCGCCTAGAGTGCGCTCACTTGCGACGTTCCAGCATCGCCAGATCGCGCATTGCAGCTCTGCAACGCAGATTTCGCCTTCCTGAACATCGCATCATATGTGACGTACCCACCAGGTGGAATTCCACGTTACATATGTTGGAGCGGTTGTGTGAGCAGCAGCCAGCAGTAATGGAGTATCAGCTGCATCAGGCGCAATCAACTCGCAATTTGCGCCGTTCACACTTCACCACTACTGAGTGGGCCTCTATGAAGGACATCTGCCACGTTTTGCGTGCGTTTGATGAGTCAACGCGGATGGCGAGTGCAGATGATGCACTAGTCAGCCTGACTGTCCCCCTTATCTGCCTGCTTTAAAAAACACTGCAAGCACTAAGGGATGAGGTTTTGGAAGAGGTGGAGGATGAGGAGTCACAAATTCCATCACCTTCTGGACAGTCAGCGCAACGTGGTTCCTCACAAAGGGCTGGGCAGGGCTCACTTTGTGAGGAAGATGAGGAGGAGTCAATGGAGGAGGAAGACATCGCTCCATAGGGAGGTACACAACGCTCTAGTCAGTATGTAGAGCGAGGGTGGGGTGATGCAGAGCAGGCAGAGATGACGCCTCTTGCAGGGGACAGCGTTTCTTGGCCAGTTGGGAGTCTGCAGCACATGGTTGATTTCATGCTGCAGTGCCTGAGAAACGACCGCCGCATCGCCCACATTCTCACCACGTCTGATTATTGGGTGTACACCCTCCTAGACCCTCGCTACCGGGACAACTTACAAAGCCTCATCACACCGTTGAACCGGGAGCGTAAAATGCGGGAGTACCAAGACACACTGGTGCAATCCATAATGTTCTCCATTCCAGCCGAGAGCACTGCTGCTGCTACTGCTTTACAAAGCAGCTCTGTGCGTCGAGGCAGTGGAGACAGCTCTGCAACAATAGGGAGCACAAGCAGCGCCTCTTCAAAAGGCAAGACCAGTATGTTCCAAATGTGGCGAAGTTTTGTGGCAGCGCCACAAATGTCTACACCATCCGAGACGGCTCCAGTCAGCAGGAGGCAACGTTTCCGTAAGATGGTGACAGACTACATGTCTTTCCCTCTCAGTGTACTCCCAGATGGCTCTTCCCCATTCAAGTTTTGGGTCTCTAAGCTGGATACATGGCCAGAGCTTAGCCAGTATGCATTGGAGGTGCTGGCTTGCCCTGCTGCCAGTGTATTATCGGAGCGCGTCTAGTGCTGCAGGTGGTGTACTAACAGACCGTCGCATGCGACTATCCTCCGATAATGTAGACCGGCTTACTTTTCTGAAAATGAACAAGGCATGGATCTCGCCAGAATTTGTCTGTCCGTTTTCAGATTAAATAACTGGTTCGCAACGTTATCCATGTCTCCTGTTATGTTCATCTTTCTACCACCTGAACTCTACTCCCTGGGCTACAACACTGCCAGTTGCTGCTCAGAAGTGTCGTGTCCACAGACCAATACACAAGCTATAGTGTTAGTGGGGTTCAGTAACGCCAGCTGTTCCCCTGCTGTGTGTCCGGCAAGAAGTCTCCTGTTCCCTACACATGCACAGAAAAACCCATGTCGAACATGCTCCAAATAGGGAAGAGCCGTCACCCTGATTGTTATGCTTAAAACAGGAAATTGTGAAGTTTTCCAGGCCTAGAATGATAAATTTTTATGACAAATATGGACAAATAATAATTTGTCATCACAGCGCATATCTGCACATGTCTATTAGAAATGGTAACAAAAACTAAAACATAGTCTTCACTTTTTGAAATTAATGCATAAAAGTACATTTCATACTTATCAATTAATGCTTTTTAAGGAACTTTATCTGTACCTGTAAGATAATGCAGTCAATGGATGTACGAATCATAAAATCCTCATCATCATCATCACGAGTTTTATTTATGACAGACATTATAAAATACACATACTGATGCCAACTGTAACTTCACACACCATATATGAAATGGCCAGCATCTAAACCTGGTAATAATGTGCAATAATAAATTATTACATCTAGAAAGTGCATCATGCATACTGACAATAGGTAGTTATACCTGCAAGTGCTGTTGAAACAACCACAACAGATATAAATTAATAATGGTATATAGGTATCACAGTGCATAGTTACTCATGGACAATGTCGATGTAATACTGTACCTCAATAAAGTCAGCGTCAACCATTATGCTTGTAGATTGTTAAAGAGGGAACATTTTTTTTTTGTTGGTCATAGGTGGAGTATTAGACAGTAAATGATTACTGCTGTCGTATTTTTGGCGTCCCTAGGGCGCAATAACGCTGCGTAACGTCACATTTTATAGAGTCATCTAATTGACACACGCTACCCTACCCTACGCGTGACAGTAGGAAGGTAGTGTTGACGGATAAAGCCTTGCGCAACCAGACATGCTTTTACCCTCTTCAACACTGTACAAGCAAAAAATGCATGATTGCAGCCGCAGACTTTATTGACGTACAGTATAACATCGCCATTACCCATCAGAGGCTGTCCACTGTCTGATACAGACATAGAATATACCTTTGCTATCCGTAGCCTTTGTTTCACCTACACTTGCAGGCACACACTTAAATTGTGACAATGCATTATGTTTTTTTAAATGGTTATTTTTTATCGTACATTATTGTGTCATCACATTGATGAGTCCATGCTGGACATGTCATACATGCTGTACAAAGTAACGATTTTATTAACTTAAATAATTGAAATGTCTGTGACTGTCACATCTAAATTGCAATGATGATGATGATGAGTGACTATTACAAAATCCATTGTCTTCACTATGTTATGGTTTAACATAGCGTTCCTTAAGCATTATTCATAAATACAAAAATGGACTTTTATTCTTAAATTTACAACACTATATTTTGTAACCAATTTTTTGGTGGTGTGTTGTTCCATTTCTTGTTGGCATGTGCATATATGCGTTTATATTTGCAGTGTCTTTATTTTTATTCTTGAAGTTAGGAAACGTGTATCTTCGTACCGTGTTAGCCAGTAGATAGAAAAATATTTAGACTTGAGAGTCTGCAGTGGTTGTTACCTTTTAATGGATAACTGAAAAGATGGTAACAAATTGCAAGCTTTCGAGGCTACTCACGTCTCTTCATCAGGCAAAGACTAAAACAAAAAATGAAGCATCACATATTTCTATACACAACAGGACACAGGAATAGTGAAATAGGTAAGACAAGTAAGTGACGTGTAGCAGAACTGTCATTATCACAGAGGGATGAACATAAATATTGGAACAGTTCCTCGATAAGGATAGAAAGTTTTATTGCCCTCTGATTGGGGTCTGGTTTTGTGTTTTCATGCCCCTGGAAGGGCAGAGACGCAGATTCCTTAATTGATATAGAATGACATAAATCCGTGTGATCTATTCATTCCATCACTAACAGTGTCAAAGGTCATGATGAGCTTATATTCTGAAACCTTTGTATCTTTCTCATATTTGAAGTTATATTTTAATACCAGTAATTCCATATCCATCATGCTATGACCGGGCATACAAAATTGTTTTGCCACAGGTAAATCCATTATTTTTTCTCTTATTGTGTGGCGCTGATAATTCATCCTTGTTCTCATTTTTTGGCCGGTCTCCCCTCACTTGTCCCTCCCTCACTTGTCTTACCTATTCCTGTGTCCTGTTGTGTGTAGAAATATGTGATTCTTCATTTTTTGTTTTAGTCTTAGCCTGATGAAGAGACCTGAGTAGTCTCGAAAGCTTGGAATTTGTTACCATATTTTCAGTTAGCCATTAAACGGTATCAACCACAGAGGACTCTCAAGTATAAATATTTTTCTATTCTTGGAATTGAAATTCATCATTTTATTGTCCTAGTAAAACTTCATTTATTCTTGTTTGAAGTACATACATTTGCAATGGCCACGTAACAAGGCAATAACTCAATATTTTATGCCTACACCCTCCTTGACCCTGGGCTTCAACACCGCCAGTTGCTGCTCAGAAGTGTTAGATGCACAGATGAAAACAATCGCTGATGTGTTTGTGGGTTCAGTAACGCCTGCTGTTCCCCTGCTGTGTGTCTGGCAAAAATTACTGCTGCTAACTACAACTTCAACTTCAAACATCTCATACTAGGCCTCTGCCTACACCCTCCTTGACCCTGGGCTTCAACACCGCCAGTTGCTGCTCAGAAGTGTTAGATGCACAGATGAAAACAATCGCTGATGTGTTTGTGGGGTTCAGTAACTCCTGCTGTTCCCCTGCTGTGTGTCTGGCAAAAATTACTGCTGCTAACTAGAACTTCAACTTCAAACATCTCATACTAGGCCTCTGCCTACACCCTCCTTGACCCTGGGCTTCAACACCGCCAGTTGCTGCTCAGAAGTGTTAGATGCACAGATGAAAACAATCGCTGATGTGTTTGTGGGGTTCAGTAACGCCTGCTGTTCCCCTGCTGTGTGTCTGGCAAAAATTACTGCTGCTAACTACAACTTCAACTTCAAACATCTCATACTAGGCCTCTGCCTACACCCTCCTTGACCCTGGGCTTCAACACCGCCAGTTGCTGCTCAGAAGTGTTAGATGCACAGATGAAAACAATCGCTGATGTGTTTGTGGGGTTCAGTAACTCCTGCTGTTCCCCTGCTGTGTGTCTGGCAAAAATTACTGCTGCTAACTACAACTTCAACTTCAAACATCTCATACTAGGCCTCTGCCTACACCCTCCTTGACCCTGGGCTTCAACACCGCCAGTTGCTGCTCAGAAGTGTTAGATGCACAGATGAAAACAATCGCTGATGTGTTTGTGGGGTTCAGTAATGCCTGCTGTTCCCCTGTTTGTGTTACTGCTAGCTACCTAATCATGGTGAAAAAAACAGGACATGTCAAAGTGTCTAGTGCTACACATAGATATGAGGCTACACCCTGATTTCTAAGCTGTAAACATTTGAAACGTCAACTTTAAAACCATAAAATGATTAGTCTTTGTCACAAATCTGTTACAAAATAATTGTGACATATTATTACAGATATGCACATGTCGAAAACAAATGCAAACACAAAAGCCTACTTATGCTATAGGATACTGATGGTCAACCTTGTCACTCCATAGCTTAGACAAATCCAACTCACATCATGACTCAAATTCTGCAATGTTGGAAGTGCATAATGTGGGTTGAACTTTGACAACTGCTGCAGTGCGAAGGTTATACTTCAGTGTTCTTGCCTTTTAAATAAAAGCATACAAGTAAATATAATAATCCAATGTTGATTAAGGGACGTGATGTACACCTGTAATATTGTGCAAACAATGCATGTAGGAATAGTCCTCTTCAACATTACTTATATTTGTGTCATTTTAAAAAATACATATTTAACCCCTTCCCGACCCATGACGCCACGTAGGCGTCATGAAAGTCAGTGCCAATCCGACCCATGACGCCTATGTGGCGTCATGAAAGGATCTCGTCCCTGCGGGCCGGGAGACCGGGGTCACTCAAAGGTCACCCGACCGCAGTTACAGGACCCTTTGTGCTTCACCACAGGGGGGTTGGCTTAACCCCCCCGTGGCCACGATCGCTCTGATTGGCTGTTAAAAGTGAAACAGCCAATCAGAGCAATGTGTAATATTTCACCAATTTAATATTACAATCCAGCCATGGCCGATGCTGCAATAGCATCTGCCATGGCTGGAGACCGAGCCCTGACCCCCCCCACACCGAGTCACGGCGGTGATCGGCCGCCGCCACCGAAAGATGGCAGCGATCGGTCACCGCCGTCACTTACAGCTCCCCTCCTCTTTTGGTCCACTGCCCCCACTTCCTATCCCCCCCCCAGCCTTCCGACCCCCCTACTCACCTCTCCCGATCCACCGATGTCCCACGATCGGGCCCGGCGTCCGCCCGGGCCTCTTCATGGGCGCCGCCATATTGGAAAATGGCGGGCGCATGCGCAGTGCGCCCGCCGGCCGGCGCATGCGCAGTGCGCCCCCCAGTGTTCAAAAATTTATTTTGATCACTGTGATAAACTGTCACAGTGATCAAAATAAAAAAAAGTAAATGAACCCCCCTTTATCATAGGTAGGGACAAATAAAAAAAATAAAGAATTTTTTTTTTTTTTCCTAGCGGATTTTGCTGCTGATCCGCAGCTGATTTTGCTGCGGATCCGCGGCGGATATCGCTGCTTATCCGCGGCGGATTTCGCTGCTGATCCGCGGCGGATTTCGCTGCTGATCCGCGGCGGATTTCGCTGCTGATCCGCGGCGGATTTCGCTGCTGATCGGCGGCGGATTTCGCTGCTGATCCGCGGCGGATTTCGCTGCTGATCCGCGGCGGATTTCGCTGCTGATCCGCGGCGGATATCGCTGCTGATCCGCGGCGGACTTCGCTGCTGATCCGCGGCGGACTTCGCTGCGGATCCGCGGCGGATTTCGCTGCTGATCCGCGGCGCATTTCGCTGCTGATCGGCGGCGGATTTCGCTGCTGATCCGCGACGTATTTCGCTGCTGATCCGCTGCGGATTTCGCTGCTGATCGGCAGCGGATTTCGCTGCTGATCGGCGGCGGATTTCGCTGCTGATCGGCGGCGGATTTCGCTGCTGATCGGCGGCGGATTTCGCTGCTGATCCGCGGCGGATTTCGCTGCTGATCGGCGGCGGATTTCGCTGCTGATCCGCAGCGGATTTCGCTGCTGATCGCGGCGGATTTCGCTGCTGATCCGCGGCGGATTTCGCTGCGGATACGCGACTGATTTCGCTGCGGATCCGCGACTGATTTCGCTGCGGATCCGCGGCGGATTTCGCTGCTGATCCGCGGCGGATTTCGCTGCTGATCCGCGGCGGATTTCGCTGCTGATCCGCGGCGGATTTCGCTGCTGATCCGCGGCGGATTTCGCTGCGGATCCGCGGCTGATTTCGCTGCTGATCCGCGGCGGATTTCGCTGCTGATCCGCTGCGGATTTCGCTGCTGATCCGCGGCGGATTTCGCTGCTGATCCGCGGCGGATTTCGCTGCGGATCCGCGACTGATTTCGCTGCGGATCCGCGACTGATTTCGCTGCGGATCCGCGGCGGATTTCGCTGCTGATCCGCGGCGGATTTCGCTGCTGATCCGCGGCGGATTTCGCTGCGGATCCGCGACTGATTTCGCTGCGGATCCGCGACTGACTTCGCTGCTGATCCGCGGCGGATTTCGCTGCTGATCCGCTGCGGATTTCGCTGCTGATCCGCGGCGGATTTCGCTGCTGATCCGCGGCTGATTTCGCTGCGGATCCGCGACTGATTTCGCTGCGGATCCGCGACTGATTTCGCTGCGGATCCGCGGCGGATTTCGCTGCTGATCCGCGGCGGATTTCGCTGCTGATCCGCGGCGGATTTCGCTGCGGATCCGCGACTGATTTCGCTGCGGATCCGCGACTGATTTCGCTGCTGATCCGCGGCGGATTTCGCTGCTGATCCGCGGCGGACTTCGCTGCTGATCCGCGGGGACATCGCTGCTGATCCGCGGCGGACTTCGCTGCGGATCCGCGGCGGATTTCGCTGCTGATCCGCGGCGGATTTCGCTGCTGATCGGCGGAGGATTTCGCTGCTGATCCGCGACGGATTTCGCTGCTGATCAGCGGCGGATTTCGCTGCTGATCCGCGGCGGATTTCGCTGCTGATCGGTGGCGGATTTCGCTGCTGATCCGCGGCGGATTTCGCTGCTGATCGGCGGCGGATTTCGCTGCTGATCCGCGGCGGATTTCGCTGCTGATCGGCGGCGGATTTCGCTGCTGATCCGCGACGGATTTCGCTGCTGATCCGCGGCGGATTTCGCTGCGGATCCGCGGCGGATTTCGCTGCTGATCCGCGGCGGATTTCGCTGCTGATCCGCGGCGGATTTCGCTGCTGATCCGCGCGGATTTCGCTGCTGATCCGCGGCGGATTTCGCTGCTGATCCGCGGAGGATTTCGCTGCGGATCCGCGGCGGATTTTGCGGTTGATCCGCGGCGGATTTTGCTGCTGATCCGCGGCGGATTTTGCTGCTGATCCGCGACTGATTTTGCTGCTGATCCGCGGCTGATTATCTGCTGATTCATCTGCGCTAGCGGGTATAGCATAACGCGATCGCGTTATGCTATACCGTTACCAGCCGGTCAACGCTACGTGTTGAACGGGCTGGTAAAATGCAATATGAACCCAGCCTTAGGGTTAGAACTAGGGTTAGGGTTAGCATTAGGGCTAAGGTTAGAATTACGGTTAGGGTTGGAATTTGGGTTAGGGTTGGAATTAGGGTTAGGTTTGGAATTAGGGTTAGGCTTGTAGTTAGGTTTATGGTTAGAGTTGGGATTAGGGTTAGGGTGTGTTGGGGTTAGGGTTATGATTAGGGTTTGTATTAGGGTTAGGTGTGTGTAGGCGTTAGGGGTGTGTTGGGGTTAGGGTTGGAGTTAGAATTGAGGGGTTTCCACTATTTAGGCACATCAGGGGGTCTCCATACGCGACATGGCGCCACCATTGATTCCTGCAAATTTTGCGTTCAAAAAGTCAAACAGTGCTCCCTTTATTCCAAGCCCCGACGTATGCCCAAACAGTGGTTTATCCCCACATATGAGGTATCAGCGTACTCGGGAAAAATTGCACAACAACTTTGGGGGTTCTAATTTCTCCTGTTAACATTGGAAAAAAAATTGGGGACTAAAAATTATTTTTGTGGAAAAAAAATGATTTTATATTTTCACGGCTCTGCGTTATAAACTTCTGTGAAGGACTTGGAGATTCAAAGTGCTCACCACACATCTAGAGGAGTTCCTTGGGGATCTAGTTTCCAAAATGGGGTCACTTGTGGGGAGTTTCTACTGTTTAGGCACATCAGTGACTCTGCAAACGTAACATGACGCCCGAAGACCATTCCATCAAGTGGGCATTTCAAAAGGTCACTACTTCCCATCCGAGCCCCGACGTGTGCCCATACAGTAGTTTTCTCCCACATATGGGATATCAGCATACTCAGAACAAATTGGACAACAACTTTTGGGGTCTAATTTCTCATGTTACCCTTGCGAAAATAAAAAAATTGGGGACTAAAAGATCCTGATTGTGGAAAAAATATGATTTTTTTATTTTCATGCCCGGGCGTTATAAACTTCTTTGTAGCCCTTGGGGGTTCAAAGTGCTCACCACACATCTAGATAAGTTCTTTGCGGTGTCTAGTTTCCAAAATGGGGTCACTTGTGGGGAGTTTCTACTGTTTAGGCGCATCAGGGGCTCTGCAAACGTAACAAGATGCCCGCAGACCATTCCATCAAGTTGGCATTTCAAAGCGTCACTACATCCCTTCCGAGCCCTGACGTGTGCCCAAACAGTGGTTCCCCCCCACATATGGGGTACTAGCGTACTCAGGACAAACTGGACAACAACTTTTGGGGTCCAATTTCTCCTGTAACCATTGTGAAAATAAAAAATAGTGGGCTAAAAAATCATTTTTTGAGAAAAAAAAATGATATTTTATTTTCACGGCTCTGCGTTTAAACTTCTGTAAAGCACCTGGGGGTTCAAAGTGCTCACTATGCATCTAGATAAGTTCCTTAGGGCGTCTAGTTTCCAAAATGGGGTCACTTGTGGGGAGCTCTAATGTTTAGGCACACAGGGACTCTCCAAATGCGACATGGCAACCGCAAAATATTCCAGCATATTTTCCATTCAAAAAGTCAAATGGCGCTCCTTCCCTTCTGAGCCCTGCCGTGCGCCCAAACAGTGGTTTATGACCACATATGAGATATCTGTGTACTCAGGAGAAATTGCCCAACAAATTTTAGGATCCAATTTATACTGTTGCCCATGTGAAAATGAAAAAAACTGAGGCTAAAAGAAAATTTTTGTGAAAAAAAAGTACTTTCTTTTTTTTACGGATCAATTTGTGAAGCACCTGGGGGTTCAAAGTGCTCACTATGCATCTAGATAAGTTCCTTAGGGGGTCTAGTTTCCAAAATGGGGTCACTGTGGGGGAGTCCAATGTTTAGGCACACAGGGACTCTCCAAATGCGACATGGCAACCGCTAAATATTCCAGCATATTTTCCATTCAAAAAGTCAAATGGCGCTCCTTCCCTTCTGAGCCCTGCCATGCGCCCAAACAGTGGTTTATGACCACATATGAGGTATCTGTGTACTCAGGAGAAATTGCCCAACAAATTTTAGGATCCAATTTATACTGTTGCCCATGTGAAAATGAAAAAACTGAGGCTAAAAGAAAATTATTGTGAAAAAAAAGTACTTTCTTTTTTTTACGGATCAATTTGTGAAGCACCTGGGGGTTCAAAATGATCACTATGCATCTAGATAAGTTCCTTAGGGGGTCTAGTTTCCAAAATGGGGTCACTTGTGGGGGAGCTCCAATGTTTAGGCACACAGGGACTCTCCAAATGTGACATGGCAACCGCTAAATATTCCAGCATATTTTCCATTCAAAAAGTCAAATGGCGCTCCTTCCCTTCTGAGCCCTGCCGTGCGCCCATACAGTGGTTTATGACCACATATGAGGTATCTGTGTACTCAGAGAAATTGCCCAACAAATTTTAGGATCCATTTTATCCTGATGCCCATGTAAAAATGAAAAAATTGATGCTAAAAGAAAATTTTTGTTGGAAAAATTAAAATGTCCATTTTTTCCTTACACGTTGCTTTAGTTCCTGTGAAGCACCTGAAGGGTTAATAATCTTCTTGAATGTAGTTTTGAGTAGCTTGAGGGTGCAGTTTTTATAAAGGTGTCACTTTTGGGTATTTTCTGCCATATAGACCCCTCAAAGTGACTTCAAATGTGAGGTGGTCCCTAAAAAAAATGGTTTTGTAAATTTTGCTGTAAAAATGAGAAATCGCTGGTCAACTTTTAACCCTTATAACTTCCTAACAAAAAAAAATGTCGTTCCCAAAATTGTGCTGATGTAAAGTAGACATGTGGGAAATGTTATTTATTAACTATTTTGTGTCACATAACTCTCTAGTTTAACAGAATAAAAATTAAAAATTTGAAAATTACAAACTTTTCAAAATTTTCGCCAAATTTCCATTTTTTTCACAAATAAACGCAAAAATTATCGACTTAAATTTACCACTAACATGAAGCCCAATATGTCACGAAAAAACAATCTCAGAATCGCTAGGATCCGTTGAAGCGTTCCTGAGTTATTACCTCATAAAGGGACACTGGTCAGAATTGCAAAAAATGGCAAGGTCTTTAAGGTCAAAATAGGCTGGGTCATGAAGGGGTTAATTAGAAAGTTAACAGCCCATATCATAAAGGTCCTTCATGTAAACATGATAATCGCTAACAAAAATCATGCATTACCTTGGTAAAGTCAATAGTGCATAGTCACAATAGCAAAATATATACCTGTAAGTGGTGCTGAAAGAACGACAACTGATAGAATAGGTGAATGATATCTATTTATCAGACTGAATAGCGACACCTGTACAATGTCGATATAATACTGTACCTTAACAAAACAGCTGTGTCACACCTCACACTCGTTTTTCTTGTAGCTTGTTATGTAATAGGGCACATGCGTGTATGTTTCATCATAAGTGCATGTTTACTGAGTAAAGCAGTCATGACAACGCCTTTGTGTTGTCGGTACGCTTGCGATGATGAACGATGCGCACCGTCAATGTTAGTCTGCGTCAGAAGACGTACAGACGCTCCAATACCCAACGCGTCACAGCAGGAAGCCAGTCTGTGCGTCAAAACAAAGGCGCAACCATACATGCACGTAACCTTTTAAAAGCTATATAAAAAAAAGGATGTAGTAGTAATGCACACTTTATTGAGGTACAGTATTACATCGCCATTCACCATCTGTGGCTATGCAGTCTCATCTATATATACCTTATCTATCCGTTGTCATGCTTGCAAGTCCACAGTCAGGCATAAATATCTGTTTTCACTCTGCACTATGCACTTTTTAAATTTTTTGTTTGTTAATATAAATGATTGGCACATATTATCAGTATTCCATGATGGAAATTTTAGATATTTTTAAAAAATTTTTAGTGATATTATTCACCAAATGTAAAGTTTTATGAATGTCAAAGATAACTTGTAATGCTGATTATGTTTTTAAGTCAGCCATTCATTGTCTACATAATAAAAATGGTGTACATACTGTTACTTAGCCATCATTAATGGATTCTGATATGTACTTGTATGCTTTTATTTTAAACCGTATAGCAGATTATTTAACCTATTTTAATTGTGGTTTGCATTGCTTTTCAACATGTTAATGTATGCGTTTATGTTTGTAAATTATTAATTTACATATATTTTTTTAAGTAAAATCATCATCTTATGGTACTAAAGGTTATATTTCTCTTGTTTGGAGTATAGACATTTTTAATTGACACGTAACAAGGAAAATACTTGATATAGTATTTAAACATCCTCCTTGACCCTGGGCTCCAACACCGCCAGTTGTTGCTCGGAAGTGCTGTTAGCGCAGTGAACACTTGCTCCTGTGTTACTGGGGTTCAGTAATGTCAGCTGTTCCCCTGCTGTGTGAACGGCAAAAAGTCCTGCTGCCTCCACCATGTTCTCTTCTCATTCCTGGGCTACAACACCGCCAGTTGTTGCTCGGAAGTGCTGTTAGCACAGTGAACACTTGCTCCTGTGTTACTGGGGTTCAGTAATGTCAGCTGTTCCCCTGCTGTGTGAACGGCAAAAAGTCCTGCTGCCTCCACCATGTTCTCTTCTCATCCCTGGGCTACAACACCGCCAGTTGTTGCTCGGAAGTGCTGTTAGCACAGTGAACACTTGCTCCTGTGTTACTGGGGTTCAGTAATGTCAGCTGTTCCCCTGCTGTGTGAACGGCAAAAAGTCCTGCTGCCTCCACCATGTTCTCTTCTCATCCCTGGGCTACAACACCGCCAGTTTTTGCTCGGAAGTGCTGTTAGCACAGTGAACACTTGCTCCTGTGTTACTGGGGTTCAGTAATGTCAGCTGTTCCCCTGCTGTGTGAACGGCAAAAAGTCCTGCTGCCTCCACCATGTTCTCTTCTCATCCCTGGGCTACAACACTGCCAGTTGTTGCTCGGAAGTGCTGTTAGCACAGTGAACACTTGCTCCTATGTTACTGGGGTTCAGTAATGTCAGCTGTTCCCCTGCTGTGTGAACGGCAAAAAGTCCTGCTGCCTCCACCATGTTCTCTTCTCATCCCTGGGCTACAACACCGCCAGTTGTTGCTCGGAAGTGCTGTTAGCACAGTGAACACTTGCTCCTGTGTTACTGGGGTTCAGTAATGTCAGCTGTTCCCCTGCTGTGTGAACGGCAAAAAGTCCTGCTGCCTCCACCATGTTCTCTTCTCATCCCTGGGCTACAACACCGCCAGTTGTTGCTCGGAAGTGCTGTTAGCACAGTGAACACTTGCTCCTGTGTTACTGGGGTTCAGTAATGTCAGCTGTTCCCCTGCTGTGTGAACGGCAAAAAGTCCTGCTGCCTCCACCATGTTCTCTTCTCATCCCTGGGCTACAACACCGCCAGTTGTTGCTCGGAAGTGCTGTTAGCACAGTGAACACTTGCTCCTGTGTTACTGGGGTTCAGTAATGTCAGCTGTTCCCCTGCTGTGTGAACGGCAAAAAGTCCTGCTGCCTCCACCATGTTCTCTTCTCATCCCTGGGCTAAAACACCGCCAGTTGTTGCTCGGAAGTGCTGTTAGCACAGTGAACACTTGCTCCTGTGTTACTGGGGTTCAGTAATGTCAGCTGTTCCCCTGCTGTGTGAACGGCAAAAAGTCCTGCTGCCTCCACCATGTTCTCTTCTCATCCCTGGGCTACAACACCGCCAGTTGTTGCTCGGAAGTGCTGTTAGCACAGTGAACACTTGCTCCTGTGTTACTGGGGTTCAGTAATGTCAGCTGTTCCCCTGCTGTGTGAACGGCAAAAAGTCCTGCTGCCTCCACCATGTTCTCTTCTCATCCCTGGGCTACAACACTGCCAGTTGTTGCTCGGAAGTGCTGTTAGCACAGTGAACACTTGCTCCTGTGTTACTGGGGTTCAGTAATGTCAGCTGTTCCCCTGCTGTGTGAACGGCAAAAAGTCCTGCTGCCTCCACCATGTTCTCTTCTCATCCCTGGGCTACAACACCGCCAGTTGTTGCTCGGAAGTGCTGTTAGCACAGTGAACACTTGCTCCTGTGTTACTGGGGTTCAGTAATGTCAGCTGTTCCCCTGCTGTGTGAACGGCAAAAAGTCCTGCTGCCTCCACCATGTTCTCTTCTCATCCCTGGGCTCCAACACCGCCAGTTGTTGCTCGGAAGTGCTGTTAGCACAGTGAACACTTGCTCCTGTGTTACTGGGGTTCAGTAATGTCAGCTGTTCCCCTGCTGTGTGAACGGCAAAAAGTCCTGCTGCCTCCACCATGTTCTCTTCTCATTCCTGGGCTACAACACGGCCAGTTGTTGCTCGGAAGTGCTGTTAGCACAGTGAACACTTGCTCCTGTGTTACTGGGGTTCAGTAATGTCAGCTGTTCCCCTGCTGTGTGAACGGCAAAAAGTCCTGCTGCCTCCACCATGTTCTCTTCTCACCCTGGGCTACAACACCGCCAGTTGTTGCTCGGAAGTGCTGTTAGCACAGTGAACACTTGCTCCTGTGTTACTGGGGTTCAGTAATGTCAGCTGTTCCCCTGCTGTGTGAACGGCAAAAAGTCCTGCTGCCTCCACCATGTTCTCTTCTCATCCCTGGGCTACAACACCGCCAGTTGTTGCTCGGAAGTGCTGTTAGCACAGTGAACACTTGCTCCTGTGTTACTGGGGTTCAGTAATGTCAGCTGTTCCCCTGCTGTGTGTACGGCAAAAAGTCCTGCTGCCTCCACCATGTTCTCTTCTCATCCCTGGGCTCCAACACCGCCAGTTGTTGCTCGGAAGTGCTGTTAGCACAGTCAACACTTGCTCCTGTGTTACTGGGGTTCAGTAATGTCAGCTGTTCCCCTGCTGTGTGAATGGCAAAAAGTCATGCTGCCTCCACCCTGTCCTCCTCTCATCCCTGGGCTTCAACACCGCCAGTTGTTGCTCGGAAGTGTCATTGGCACGGGTACTCACTCCTGCCCAGACTGGTTACAGCACGCCATCTGTTTCCTGTCAGTGTAAACGTCACTTAGCCTCCAATAAGTTGTCCTGTCGTGTTGCGGTCGGGTTAGCCGACCCTATGGTGCTTGGAGTTTAGGTGCTTCCATTGTGCTGCGGGATATGCAAATAAAGGCTGTTTCCGTTGTGACAATAGGACAATCACCCACTGTAGTACTGTGGGATCGTAACTGCGGCCGGCTCGTGCCTGTCAACTTAAATTTCATGGTACCTCTGCTACCCGTCCGGGTTCCAGTACCGTCAGCTGCTTCTCCGCAGTGCCTTTGGCCTAGGTGCCTCCATCTCGGTATCCGAGTTCCAGCAACGTCTGCTGGTCCTTGGTAGTGCTTTGGAGCACAGGTACCTCCTGCTTAGTAACTGTGTCCCAGTAACGTCAGCTGGTCCTCAGTTGTGCCATTGGCTCTTTTCCTTCTGCTGCCCCTCCGGGTTGCAGCACAGTCAGCTGTCCTCGTTACTTGCATTGGCTCTTGTACCTTCTGCTACCCGTCCGGGTTCCAGTACCGTCAGCTGGTTCTCCGCAGTGACTTTGGCCTAGGTGCCTCCATCTCGGTATCCGAGTTCCAGCAACGTCTGCTGGTCCTTGGTAGTGCTTTGGATCACAGGTACCTCCTGCTTAGTAACCGTGTCCCAGTAACGTCAGCTGGTCCTCGTTGTGCCATTGGCTCTTTTCCTTCTGCTGCCCCTCCGGGTTCCAGCACAGTCAGCTGGTCCTCGTTACTTGCATTGGCTCTTGTACCTTCTGCTACCCGTCCGGGTTCCAGTACCGTCAGCTGGTTCTCCGCAGTGCCTTTGGCCTAGGTGCCTCCATCTCGGTATCCGAGTTCCAGCAACGTCTGCTGGTCCTTGGTAGTGCTTTGGAGCACAGGTACCTCCTGCTTAGTAACCGTGTCCCAGTAACGTCAGCTGGTCCTCGGTTGTGCCATTGGCTCTTTTCCTTCTGCTGCCCCTCCGGGTTCCAGCACAGTCAGCTGGTCCTCGTTACTTGCATTGGCTCTTGTACCTTCTGCTACCCGTCCGGGTTCCAGTACCGTCAGCTGGTTCTCCGCAGTGCCTTTGGCCTAGGTGCCTCCATCTCGGTATCCGAGTTCCAGCAACGTCTGCTGGTCCTTGGTAGTGCTTTGGAGCACAGGTACCTCCTGCTTAGTAACCGTGTCCCAGTAACGTCAGCTGGTCCTCGGTTGTGCCATTGGCTCTTTTCCTTCTGCTGCCCCTCCGGGTTCCAGCACAGTCAGCTGGTCCTCGTTACTTGCATTGACTCTTGTACCTTCTGCTACATTTACAAATTGAAAATTTTTTCAATGCTTTTTTGGGTAATCACTCTGGATCTCCAACAATTAAGACAACGACCCTGATGACCACCCCGAAGAAGATGACGACCACAAGGACGACGAGCATCAAGCCAACCAGCCTAAACACCATCACAAAGAAGAAATAAAAGTTTACCAAACAGGACTAAGAAGGTTAAGACAAACTACAAGATACAGAACAAGAGACTTAAGAACAATAAGCAGAAGATCAAAAAGCAGAAGAACATGAAGTATAAGACCAAAATGAAGAGCAAAATATATGCTCTAAATTATAAGCAGAAGAAGACTAAGCAGTGTATGGGGGTGAGTCCGTTCCTCCTCGTGGTGCCCCTGGAAAATGCCTGCTGCTGCAGGCTAAACTGAACACGGACAAATACTGTTGTAATTTAAATATTTTGTGACAGCAAGAACGGAAGGATGAAAAATTCATACTTTGACAGATTACAAGTACAGGATTCTCTGTCACAAATAAGAATATGATGAAGAAGATGAAGTACAATATGAATAAGAATAATAGTTTAATAAGAAGAATATGAGTAATGTTAACAAAAAGATGAATAGCAAGAAGTTTAAGAAGAAGATAAAGAAGGTGAAGATGAAGAATAATTTGATGAAAAAGATGATGCTGCTGAAGATTATGAAGGAGAAAGTGTGTCAAAAGTTAAAAAGGTGAAGAGCATGGAAGTTGTGAAATATACATATTTGCCAAAATAGAAAAAACGTTAACAACATTGTCAATTTCTTCGTCAATCCGAACATCTTTAAAAAAAAAAAATATTTATGCTATTCCATTTGATTGGGTTAAACATCTATGCCTTTAATGTCTCCTCAACCTTCCCCAATACATTCTACATTACTCTTTGTTGTTTTCCTTCATGTACAATTAACCAACAAGGAAAGAATGGGGTTTTTTTAATTCCGATATTTTGTTCCCATAGACTTACATTGGATTTCCGGTATCGGTATCGGGTATCGCCGATATTTTTTGGGTATCGGCGATACCATTCCGATTGCGATACTTTTGGATATCGGAAAGTATCGCTCAACTCTACTCATAAGCAATACTAATATTGGTCAATGGGGCAATATTCAGAAATAAGCGTTAGCCAATCGTTGGCTTATCTAAATGCACCTTAAGATTTATCTTTAATGCAGAAAATGTCAAGATTCAAAATCACAGTACAAAATTTGGATTAATGGAAAGGATAAATTGATTTTCAAATATGTTTTTAGCGTAAAATAGTAGGATACGAATGTAGGTTGAAAGTAAATTTCGTAGTAATTAAATTTGCAAGCTAAAATATCAAGTATGGACATCAATAAAGCTTATATATTTATTAATCTGTGAGTGAGTTTAGAAAGTTTTAAAAGGGGAAATGTCAAAATATAAGTCTTTCCTAACTATTGAAACAGCATAACATGACCAAAGCAACTAATTCAGTTCCTTCTGTGTTTTTTTTTTTCGTCTGGTTCGTCAATTTCTCTATCGATTTTGGCCAAGTACTTTGCAGCGTATGACATGTTACCATCCCATTTCAGAATGGGAAACTATATTTCCCAGAAACTATATTTTTCAGAATGTGAAATGCTGAAATACGTGCTCAAGAGCATGAGGACCAGTGATCTGTCAGAGGAACAAGACAAGCGCAATTTCAGCAGTAGCAGATTTAAGCCAAAGAAGCTACTGACAGAGCAAGAACCAAGTCACCAGTCAGCTGTTCCATACAGAAAAAACAGTACTTGAGTTTGCACACCGAGGTTGCTGTATAAATCATATTTATCAGTAATATATATTTTGATTATATTATCAATATATATGTATAATAATGTATAACACACTCCCCAATTGAAATATAAAAGGGGGATGAAGAGATCCATAAAAAAGAATTTTATTAATAATTCAAATAGATAAAATGTTACAGATTAAAAATCAGGGGGCCTCACATAGAGGACGGACCAGGCTACCAGAAGCCAAGAACTAATGAATGCAATACATGTAACGTGGATAAATTGTAATAGTAAATACTAGAAAAACTACTTTATGTACATGATAAATAAACCAGATATAGAATATCTATAGCAGAATGAATAGGGTTTTTTATAAAAAAAATTCAAAAAAAACCCCAAAAACCATCAAACTAAAGAGTAAAACATTAAGCCCACGCTGACAAAGTAAAGCCAGAGTACATGTAATTAACTTATGTTTAAGCAATAGTAGCCAAAATTGCATAGACAAATGGAAACCTATAGTGCAGAACCACTTATGAGATCTTATAAGGTAAGCACCAGATAAATGGAGCTGTAGAATAGTGAAATAAGATCCATCAGTGAGATGCGCCAAAGAAATGGTATACTCAGACCAAATACTCAGCCATGCACATAAATAAGTGAGGGACAGTGCCCGCAAAGACAGGAGACCGATTCACCTTGCTATCTGGAGCCTGAAGCGACGTCCTCTCACCTGACACACGTTTCGCCACTGGCTTCTTCCGGGGGCGTGGCTAGGTGAGGGGCTGTGATAATTTATGCAAGTGCGCAACCAATGGGAATGACCAACCTAAAGGACCAGCCGGACCTATCGACGCATGCAGCCAATGCCACGCCCCCGGTGTGACGTAGCTTCCTCAGATATGCATGGTGACACGCAAGCGTGGAATGCAAGCGGTCACCACCGAAGCATATCTGGAAGCTCCCCGGGGTCTGGGAAAACAGCGCATGCGTACTGCCGGCACGAACCTTATAAATACTAAGGACAGTGACCAAAGAAAGGAAAAGTGTCTGTGCCACAGTGGGTGACATAAATATCATTTATTAATAAAGTGCTGAAGTGCGTATGACAATAAATATCAAAAATAGTAAGGTGCAAGAATAATTTGTGAACTAAAATATATATTGGTGACATGAATAAAAGAATTAAAGCGACAAGTGCCATATTAATCAAATGTTGCATAAATACATTATTCAATATCTCAAACAAACTAAATTCCTCCTACTATAAATGGAATATATAGTAAGCCCCAAAGTGCAATATATCATAATTAACAAAATTCAATGTATGAGTATATTAACTAGCCTGAGATAGAATATAACATGATAATACAGAGAATATTCCATCATAAATAAATATAATCAAAAAAATACAATATGATAAAGAAATAAATCTAAAAATAATAAATCTAATAATAATCAATATATACCATGTGTTAAAAAAATCAATAGTTAAAAAATGAAAATATGGCAAAAATTAAAATGTCAAAACTCCAATAGTCACAGGAGATAATTCACTAAAATTCACAAAAGGGCAACCAGCTGGTTTTTAAGATCTAGCAATATTGAAAAATCATTGATAGACCTCATTATCATCCAATTGGATTTTGTACTCAACCACAATGTGTTTACATTTAAGGCCGGGATCACACATGTGAGGAATACAGCTGAGTCTCCCATGTTAATACCCGGCACTGCCACCGGCCTTGGGAGTGGAGCGTGCGGCCGCATAACAAAACATGGAGCTGCACACTCCGCTCTCGAGGCAGGCAGCAGGGCATTAACATGCGAGACTCAGCGGTATTCCTCGCATGTGTGATCCCGGCCTAATAACAAAATCTTTCTTCAGCTACAAGGCACTGCAATGGGGGCATCATGTGCCCCCTCGTATGCTAATTTATTTTTAGGAGCCTGGGAAAGAAGCATCTTTCTGGATGACACTATTCCAGAGATGGAAAAGGTTCAAAATTGGATTCGTTATCTAGACAACGTTTTTTTCATCTGGGAAGGTACAGAGCAACAATTGGATGGATTGATGTATACATTAAACTCTAACAATCTCAATATTAAACTTACTCATAAATCAGGGAGAACGATTTTATGGACATGAAGATTACAGAATCAGATGAGGGGTCCTTAGATACCGACATATTTCGAAAACCTACTGCAACCAATTCCCTCCTGAGGGCAGACTCATCACATCCACAATCTATGATTCAGGGCATCCATATCGGGCAATTTCTGAGAACAAAACTTATCTGCCCTGATGATCATACATTTCTAAGTGAAGCCATGGACCTTGCTCGCAGATTCCAACAATGAGTATATAGCAATAGGATGATTAGAAAGGGATATAAAAGAGCTGTCAAAACCAACAGAAATGAACTTTTATATAATCATAACATCAAGAAGGACAAGGAGGATTTGGGACAAGTTAGGTTTATATCCACTTATTGCACAGAACGGCAGGAGTTGACATCAATTGTCAAGAAGCATTGGAACATTCTGCACACGGACCAGTCTTAAGGCAGATTTTACTTATAACCCCGTCCTGTGTTGCTAGACGATCCTCCAATTTGAAGGATCAACTAGTACACAGTCATTATGACCCTAAAAAATTCTCTAAAAAAATAAAGAGGGCAATGAAGGCTTTTTTTCCATATGGGGGCTGCAAAGCATATCTTAATCGTGCTAAATCCACTTTGTTCAAAAATCATGATGGATCACATACATATGATATCAGAAAACATCTACACGTGCTTCCAAAGCAGTCATTTATAATGCAGAATGTCCGTGTGGAAAAGTCTACGTGGGTTTAACCACAAGTGAGCTCAAGATTAGGGTAAGGGAACACATTCGAGACATTGAAAAGACTGGTGCAGTACAAGATATTTCTCTTTTAAAGATCTTACCGCGACATTTTATATGCTACCATGACTGCAAATCCAAGGGGCTGAAAATTAAAGGGATTGACCAAGTTAATCTTACTTTAGAAGTGGTGATACAGCAAGAATCCTGGCACAATTGGAGAGTAAGTGGATCTACAAACTTGGCACTCTTAGCCCTTAGGGCTTTAATGAGTGTTTTGGGTTTCCAGCATACTTATAGTTGGTTATCATGTATTTTTAGGGGTGGGGATTTTTTTATGGTTCATTTTTGTCATTATTTAGTGGTTTTATGTAGTGCTAATATTAATATTGATATGTATTTTATGTATTTTTTTGTAGCTTTACCTGGCGGCTCTTTTTCTGATTGTGAACCATCTTAATGTGGAGGGACTTGATATCCATACTGACAACATCTCGTCTATGGCAACACTCATAAATATCTTAGAGGTGCATCTGGATTTTTTACAAGCATTGTTGAAGTCTTTTGTGAATCTTAGTGAATTATCTCCTGTCACTATCGGACTTTTGACATTTTTTATTTTTGTCGTATTTTCATTTTTTCCACTATTGATTTTTTTAACACATAGTATATATTGATTATTATTATTATTTTTATTTTTAGATTTATTTCTTTATAATTTTGTATTAGTTAATTACCGTATATACTCGAGTATAAGCCGACCCGAGTATAAGCCGAGGCCCCTAATTTTGCCACAGAAAACTGGGTAAGCTTATTGACTCGAGTATAAGCCGGGTGTATAAACCGCCGTCCTGCTGTGCTCCCCATCCAGCTCTGTGCTCCCCCATTCTCCTCTGTGCTCCCCCTCCTGCTCAGTCCTCCTCTGTGCTCCACCCTCCTGCTCTGTCCTCCTGTGCCCCCCCGTCCTGCTCCGTGCTCCTCTGTGCTTTCCATCCTCACCCTCATCCTGCTCCGTGCTCCTCTGTGCTCTGCGTCCTCCCCCGTCCTGCTCCATGCTCCTCTGTGCTCTCCATCCTCCCCCCGTCCTGCTCCGTGCTCCTCTGTGCCCTCCATCCTCCCCCCCATCCTGCTCCATGCTCCTCTGTGCTTTCCATCCTCCCCCTCATCCTGCTCCGTGCTCTCTATCCTCCCCCCGTCCTGCTCCGTACTCCTCTGTGCTCTCCGTCCTCCCCCCCATCCTGCTCCGTGCTCCTTGTCCTCCTCCATGCTCCCCCCATCCTCCTCCATCATACTCACCCTCCCCGTGCCATCGCTGAACATCCCGGCAATCCTGCGTTGTACCCGGCTTCCTGCAGCTCTCCTGTGCTGAGCGGTGACGTAATACCGCTCATTAAGGCCATGAATATGGATGCCACGCCTATGGGAGTGGCGTCCCGTCCATATTCATAGCCTTAATGAGTGGTTTTACGTCACCGCTCAGCACAGGAGAGCTGCAGGAAGCCGGGTACAACGCAGGATTGCCGGGACGTTCAGCGATGGCACGGGGAGGGTGAGTATGATGTCCCAGCCACAGGCTCCTGCACCCCCTCCCCCGTTGGTTTCTGCCCAATGACTCGTGTATAAGCCGAGGGGCATTTTCAGCACAAAAAAGGTGCTGAAAATCTCGGCTTATACACGAGTATATACGGTATATTTATTATTATGGTATATTCACTGTATTATCATGTAATATTCTATCTCAGGCTATTTAATATACTCATACATTGAATTTTGTTATTTATTATATATTGCATTGAGGGTTTAATATATACACACATGGTCAAACTTGTTGATACCCCTCGCTTAAAGAAAAACACACAATGATCGCAGAAATAACTTGAATCTGACAAAAGTAATAATAAATCAAAAATCTATGAAAATGAACAAATGAAAGTCAGACATTGCTTTTCAACCAGGCTTACACAGAATAAAAAAAAAAGTAAAACTCATGAAATAGGCCTGGACAGAAATGATGGTACCCTTAACTTAATATTTTGTTGCACAACCTTGTGAGGCAATCACTGTGATCAAATGATTCCTGTAACTGTCAATGAGACTTCTTCACCTCTCGACAGGTATTTTGGCCCATTCCTCAAGAGCAAACTGCTCCAGTTGTCTCGTGTTTGAAGGTTGCCTTTTCCAGACGGCATGTTTCAGCTCTTTCCAAAGATGCTCAATAGAATTTTAGATCAGGGCTCATAGAAGGCCACTTCAGAATAGTCCAATGTTTTCCTCTTAGTTATTCTTGGGTGTTTTTAGCTGTGTGTTTTGGGTCATTATACTGTTGTAAGACCCATGACCTGGGACTGAGACCAAGCTTTCTGACACTGGGCAGCACATTTCTCTCTAGAATCCCTTGATAGTCTTGAGATTTCATTGTACCCTGCACAGATTCTAGACACCCTGTGCCAGATGCAGCAAAGCAGCCCCAGAACATAACAGAGCCTGTTCCATGTTTCACAGTAGGGACAGTGTTCTTTTATTTATATGCTTCATTTTTCATTTAGTTGGACCATCATTTATTTTTCAACAGGACAATGACCCCAAACACACCTCCAGGCTGTGTAAGGGCTATTTGACAAAGAAGGAGAGTGATGGGGTGCTACGCCAGATGACCTGGCCTCCACAGTCATCAGACCTGAACCCAATCGAGATGGTTTGGGGTGAGCTGGACCGCAGAGTGAAGGCAATTGGGCCAACAAGTGCTAAGCATCTCTGGGAACTCCTTCAAGACTGTTGGAAGACCATTTCCGGTGACTACCTCTTGAAGCTCATCAAGAGAATGCCAAGAGTGTGCAAAGCAGTCATCAAAGCAAAAGGTGGCTACTTTGAAGAACCTAGAATATAACACATATTTTCAGTTGTTTCACACTTTTTTGTTAAGTATATAATTCCACATGTGTTAATTCATAATTTTGATGCCTTCAGTGTGAATGTACAATTTTCATAGTCATGAAAATACAGAAAAATCTTTGAATGAGAAGGTGTGTCCAAACTTTTGGTCTGTACTGTATATATATATATATATATACATATATATATATAGTATCAGGCTGTAAGATTGATTGTTGAGACTGCTATTAAAGTGATCACTAATAAAGATTAATCTTTCCCATGTGCATCATCCCTGATGAAGAAAGCTGATTACTTCCGAAACGCATAGGAATTGGTCCATTCAGCTATCCCTACAGCTATTGTGACGTCACGGAGCATTGGGTAACTGGAGGTTCTCAGGATATTCGGTCTTCAACACAGCTGAGTGGGAATCCCAACGGGGGTTTCAGCTGTCAAGTTCTTTAGGTGTGTGCCACCAGCAGGGGCACCGCTCGTAAACTGGACTAACAATTGTGGAGTACTTCCATTTACTCAACACAGTCTATAGTGGACTTTCGACTGCAGCCTACTTATTCAAGACACACAGGTATCAAGAACTGTCACGGTCGGCTTAAATACAATATATCTGATTGTCAAATTGCATGTGCCGAATCTTTGTGCATATCGATTTTTTTAGCAAAGGTAGCGGGTTTAAAGTGAAAAAGTGGTGTAAGATGTTCCCTAAACAACAATTGCAGTTAAACCGGTCTGTTAGAACCCATTCATGAAAGAGAATGACAAGTTGTGTACTCAGATATTTTACTTGGGGCAATGGGATTGTACCTGATTGCAATATGGCTTCGCTGTTTGTTAGAACATTTCTAGGTGTGTTTCTGTGATCTGATTTCATCAAGTCATTTACGTATTTAAAACCTCCATATGTTGGAGGTTTTTCCTTGATCACGTCTTCCTTGTTATACTCTGTACACGGTTGCATAAGCAAAACCCTCAAGTTTGCCAATTTATCAAATACTTTCCCCGGTTTGTCTAGGAGCGATGACCGTGCTTTGTTCAAAGATTTTAATTTTGTGGAGAATCATGAAAACACTTGTCATTAAGAGGGTAATAAAAAATGGCAAATAAAACAAGCACATTGACTTACTATAAAAATAAGTACGGTAAATAAAAAGCATTTATTGAATAAATCTAGGGCTACATGTCGCATTACCAAAGTTTGTAAGTTGCCACTGCGACATTGTAGGGAAATTTAGATCAATGGGGTCACATTGAGACTGCAAGAATTCGGTGACCATGACATGCAAATTGCAAGATGTCCAACTATGTCGGATTTTTGCCAACTTGCTTCTTGCAGTCGCAGTAGTACTCTCAGAGTCGCAAAGCAATACCATTCCCTTGTATTTGGTTGTGCGACAGGTTTCTCGGCCGCAGTCACTGTGTCGCCCCAGCCTAACAGTCTTCAAAAATAAAAAGGTATACAAATTGTTATTCTTATAATTGTATGTTACAGAATCGTTCTTATGAAACTATATACTTTATGCCATAAACCTGTGCAAATATGTATATAATGTAGTATAAGTGTGGTGATATATTCATATTATATATTGCCAACTTTCCCAATTTCTAGCGCAGCTTTGGTCCTCTTCTCACTCACATGACTGCAATTCCATCAATACACTGGGGTTTATAGGTAAGCTGAAAGTCGCTTTTTAAAGGCGACTTCTGGCTCACACTTGAACCTCATCATGATCTGGCAAGTCAGAATTGCAATCATGTGAGTGAGAAGAGGACCAGAGCGGCACAAGGAATAAGTCTACGCTGCTACTGTTCACCTGTAACATGACCACTGCATCTTGAGATTGGCTGCAGTAGTCTAGTGACTTAAATGGTGTGTGCGAGAAACAACCACTGTTCAAGTCACCTGATCGAGTCAGTCAATTATATTCTACAGAGACCCTGTGGCTTGTGAAAGGTAAGGATTTCCAGTTGTGGTACAGACCATTGCTTTGTCCACTCTGGACCATTGGTGGTGACAGCAGATGAGTATACGGGAGTCTTTTATTTTCTAACAGACAGAATTGTGTTTAGCTCAGACAATTCCTTAAGGGTATGTTAACATTTGAGCTTTAAATCAGACATGTATTGCAAAAATCCAAAGTTGACCCTCAGATTTCTACTGTGGATTTGCTTCAGAGGTGCTTATGGCTATAGAGCAGATACACCTTAGCTTCAAGGGAATCTGTTACCCCCCGGGATGTATATGACCTATTAATATGGGCATACAGGTAATAGAAATGTTAGACTAGTCCTACCTGTATGCCTCTTATTAATGGTCTTGTTGCTGTGAAATGTTATATTCTGTTTTTATGTTAATGATTTCTTCTATTGATATCACTGATATGCATGTAATGAAGACAGGAGGCTCTGGGGTGTGCGGTGCCTGGAAGAAATCCCTGCCTCCTCTCCTAATTACAGTACTACTCCCCTCCCATGCACATCAGTGATCTCAATGGCAGAAATCATTAACACAAAGACAGAATATAACATTTCTCAGCAACAAGACCATTGATATGAGGCATACAGGTAAGACTAGTGTAACATTTCTATCACCCGTATGCCCATATTAACAGGTCATATACGTCCCGCGGGGCGACAGATTCCCTTTAAGCCACATTCACTGGGGCTAATCCTTAGCTTTTCAATGAAAAAAATAAATGCTATTTACGACCACAGAATTAAAATACTACTTAATACCATTATTTTTACCACAAAAAAATCTGCCTGGAAATTATCCATTGCATGTGTTGTTGCAGATAGTAGGTGAAATTTCTTCAAATTCAAAACGAAGCGCACTCCGACAAATCAAAAAAATAAATAAATAAAAATGTAAACGGGGATAAAAGGGTTAAACAATACAAAGAACTGGTGATTTACAAATAAAGCAACATATTGATGCAATACCAAATGTTGCTTAACATTGTACTAAAATGTGACTTCAGTGTAAAAAAAATATAGACATCTTTTCTAAGTATCTGATATTGTTGCTTGGACAAAAAAAGGAATTCCAGCTGACCACAATAAAATTGTATGGCATTTTGCACTACATCCAGTAATTATATATTTCTACATGGAGTTTTCTAATCTATGTAAGGTTTTACATAAAGCTTATTTCTGCTGACCATGGGGTAATACTCATATTTCTTTCCTAACATTAATTGTATGATGTCTAGTGATGAGCGAGTATACTCGTTGCTCGGGTTTTCCCGAGCATGCTCAGGTGTCCTCCGAGTATTTTGGCGTGCTCGGAGATTTAGTTTATGTCGCCGCAGCTGCATGATTTGCGTCTGCTAGACAGCCTGAATACATGTGAGGATTTTCTAACAAACAGGCAACAGGCAAGCAGGCAACTACTGACCATAAGAGCTTACACTCTAGAGGCAAGAGACAATAGAGAAAACCCCACTGACCATAAGAGCTTACACTTTAAGGGCTCATTCACAAGTCAGTTTTCACATACGAGTTCTATCCATGTTTTTCATGGATAGCACTCGAATTTATGGCAGTCTACATGTCAGTGATTTTTTGCGGACCGAGTGGTCCCTGCAAAAATTTGAAGACCTGTCCAATATTGACCCTAGTTTTGGATAAAACTCGGCAATGACAGTCTATTGGCTAGTGACAAAATCAGACAGCATTCGAATGCTATTCGTGTGCTGTCCGTTTTTCACTGATAGTTGCAATCAAAATTATTCAACCTAAATTGTAAATTATTTCTACAAGCAATTTTTACAAACTTAAAATAATTAAAAAATGTTAAGAGATCAATGCCTTGCATAAAGAAAAAAAGACAAACACATTGGATGTTCCTGAAGATACAGTTGGAAACATAGGGCTCGATTCATTAAGACTGGCTTATAGTACGCCAGTCTTAAGGACTGGTATGCAGGAAAAAATTGTGCCTACTTTATTACATGGTACACTCCACTTAATGAACCTCATCACTTTCATGCACCTCTGTGTGCCTCGCCACGAATGTTACTCCAGTCAAAGACTGGATTAACATTTCTGGCATAAGTTGTCCCCACAACTTTTGATGAATTTCTCAGACAGACTTTGTGTCTCGACTATTGTTGCCGGGAGTCCCGAGACCATGGGCTCCTTCCCTTTCCCTAATGGTAGGGACCCTCCAGCTTGTCCTGTTTCCAGGATTACTTCTGATGGTGAAGATGCCGGGGCCACGAACCTAGCCTTAGGTCCTGAATCCACCATCAGTCTGTACCCTTCCCTCACCCAGGGAAGAGGGGAGAAGTAGTGTACCATAATACATCAACCAGACAAACAAGGGAATATGAACAGGGGTATTGAAAAATAACAAACATACAAATATACTCAGATAAACAACAGAGGTAAGCACCGGGTAGTGAGGATGTAGTAAAACCAAAGTAGGAGAAGAAAGGGAATTATCACACACTCAAAACCTAACAAGTCACAGATAAATCCACCAGCCGCCTACTCCAATAACCACCAACAACCTCCAGCCATGCAGCATAAGCTACTCTGACAATGAGTGCTAGCCAGGGCCCAGATTATATAGGAAATGGGAGTGGGTAACAGTCCACAGCAGAGAGCCTTAATGCAGGAAAGTTTCCAGGATCTCTCAACAGAGCCGAGTCCATCCTGCACTGCTAAAAGAAATTTAAACAGTTTAATATGAAGGTGAAGTGCTTCTAATAAGTGCAGGAGTAGGAGAAATCTGACACTGTGGTCTTTTGGCTCTTTTCTGTCATAGGATTATTAGTAATCCCATGACACTTCGCCACAATTCATTCCATCCCACCTCAGTCCAATTTGGTGGACCTGGCTGAAATTTGCCTGACAATACCAAAAGTAGCTAAATTTTTTAACAACTTTTATGTACATACAAACGTTGTGACAATTGAGCGTGTTTTATGTTATTATTGTGTTGACAACACCTTCTTGCTTAGGTCCCCCTCTATTTACAAAAGCAAAAAAAAGCCAATAAACAATGGCTCTGGTGTACTGACGAGCAAGCTGTTGATGTATAACATGGACAGCTGGCGATCTAAAAGCGCACCATTATACACTAATCACAAAAAAGGGAAACATTTGTTCAGCTCACCTTTTATAGGAATTTATATGTATGTGCACAAGGTTTGCAAGGATGAAAGGAGTCAGAAAATGGAATGAATGGTCCTGCAGTGCACTCGATCTCCAAAATATATAATTTAAACACTGAAAATCTATAGATTCATAGGCTATTGCTATTTTTTCTATTATGCCTTGTATTTAACAAGTCTAGTTCAAGGTTTTGAATGGATCAATAAATTTCACTTGTCAACCCCAAACATTTTTTTTTTCTTTCACAAAAAAATTACCTAGATTTAACCCTTTCATTCCATAGCCTGTTTTCACCTTTGTGACCAGGCCAATATTTTCAATTCTGACTAGTGTCACTTTATGAGATAATAACTCTGGAATGCTTCAATGTATCCCAGTGATTCTCTTTTTTTTTCATGACATATTGTACTTTGCAATAGTGGTAAAATGTGTTCGATATAACTTGTGTTTATTTCTGAAAATAGCTGAAATTTGGAGAAAATGTAGAAAATTTCTCAGTTTGTAAAATTTTAATTTTTATGCACTTAAACCAGAGAGTTATGTCACACAAAATAGTTCCTAAATAACATTTACCACATGTCTACTTGACAAAAGCACAATTTTTGAAACATCATTCTTTTGCTTTCGAAGATAGAAGGATTAAAAGTTGATCATCAATTTCTTATTTTTCTATAAAATTAACAAGACCATTTTTTTATGAACCACATCACATTTGAAGTAACTTTGAGGGTCTATATGACAGAAAATACCCACAAGTGACACTATTCTAACAACTTCACCCCTCAAGGTGCTCAAAACTACATTCAAGAAGTTTATTAACCCTTCAGGTGCTTCACAGGAATTAATAGAATGTGTAAGGAAAAAATTAACATTTAACTTTTTCCTATAAAAATGTTACTCAATCCTCAAATTTTTCATTTTCACACAAAGTAACAGAAGAAAATGCACCATAACTTTTGTTGTGCGATTTCTCCTGACTACGCCAATACCACATATGTGTTGGAAAACCACTGTTTGGGTGCATGGCAAAGCTCAGAAGGGAAGGAGCACCAAATGGAATGTTAAATTGTCTGGAATCAGTAGCGGACACCACGTCGCGTTTGTAGGTCCCCTGATGTGCCTAAACAGTGGAAACTCCCCCAGAAATGACCTTATTTTGGTAACTACACCTCTTAAGGAATTTATCTAGATATGTGAAGAGCATCTTTAACCCTCAGGTGCCTCACAGAATTTTATAATCAATCATCGAAATGCCTATGCTACTATATACCTCCCCATAAGGGGCTTGTGACATTTATGTCGATTGTATCAAAAACTTTTTTTAATGAATTATGAATAAAAAATAATTTTTATGGATATCATGGAGCTGGACTTTCCTTCGTGATCAATTAGTTTTCCTGCTGCACCGCTGTCTTCCGTGCTCCGGATTCCTGTTTACATATGGGTGAGATGACAAAACAACTTTTTTTTTCTCTTCTGTAGAATATTATAATGTTGAGCCGTGAAAAATAAAAAAAAAATCACGTTTCCCACAAAAACTTTCTTTTATCCCCAATTTTTTTATTTTCACAAGGGTGTTAGGGGAAAACGGAACCCAAAATTTGTTGTGCAATTTTCCCTGAGTATGTCAATACCCCATATGTGGGGGAAAACTACTATTTGGGTGCATGGCAGGGCTCAGAAGGGAAGGAGCACTGTTTGACTTTTTGAACACAAAGTTGGCTAGAATCGATAGTGGATACCATGTTGCATTTGAGTAGCCCCTAATGTGTCTAAATAGTGGATACCCCCCACAACTGACCCCATTTTGGAAATTAGACCCCACAAGAAATTTATTTATGTACAGTGAGGACCTTGAATTCACACGTGCTTCACAGAACTTTATAACATTGAACCATGAAAATAAAAAAATCAAGTTTCCCACAAAAATGTTCTTTTATCCCAAATGTTTTAATTTTTACAAGAGTAACAGGAGAAAATGTACCATAAAATTTGTTGCGCAATTTCTCCTGAGTACGACAATATCCCAAATGTGGTGGAAAACTACTGGTTGGGCACACAGCAGGTTGTAAAAGGGAAGGAGCAACGTTTGGGTTTTGAAATGCAAAATTAGCTGGAATCGATAGTGGACACCATGTCGCCTTTGGAGGGTCCCTGATGTGCCTAAACAGTGGAAATCCCCCACAAATGACCTCATTTTGGAAACTACACCCCTTAAGGAATTTATCTATAACTGTGGTGAACATTTTGAACCCTCAAGGGCTTCATAGAATTTTATAATGTTGAGCCGTGCAAATAAAAAAATCACATTTTTCTCCACAAAAATGTTGCTTTAGCCCCAATTTTTTATTTTCAAAAGGGTAACAGGAGTAGATGGATGCCAACGATACCCAATATTTGTTGGAAAATAACTGCTTGGGCGCATGGCAGGGCTGGAAAGGGAATGAACGCTATTTTGGCTGGAATAGGTTACGGATACCATGTCACATTCGAAGAGCCCCTGACATGCCAAAACAGGAGGCACTCACATGATGCTCTTTGACAATTCTCTTAGCCATGAGACCGCTATCGATGAGTTGGATGATGCTGTGTCTTCATGGCTTCTCCTCAATTCCATCCAGTAACCTTTCACTTGGAATTCAACCTAATAATACACTGAACTGTTAGGGAATGTGAGAACAAGTTGTATTTTGTAGTATAGAGGAAGAAAAAGATTTTTGCACCACCAGGAGCAAAACAGTAACAATGCAGTGAGATGACAAGAATCTGCATAACTAATCACATGCTAAATAGTTGCAAGTTAAACTTATTGATGAGATACCAAAGAACACTGTCTATAAAATGATTGTTGTCTCAAGTTCAAAGCAGTAGTGGATGGTGAGATAAGGAGCCTGAAAGTCAAAAATTCAAAACATTGTTACCCTTTGGCTCGTCAGTGTATATGTTGGCACTATATAAATTATCATTATTTCAAATTTGCCGTAATAACCGACTCCCCCTCACCCCCAACCCCCACCAAGCCAGCAAACTAATTGTGACCACAACATGAAACTAGGATGGTTAAAAGCCTGATGTCTGTGCCAAATGAGTACGTGCAATGGTGCAGGTCAGCTGCTGTCAGGTGCATTACATGTAAATGTTTCTATAAAAAGGATAAGGCGAACGGCAGCATTACATGGACTTCATACTGTAACTCTCTCAGCTCAGACAAAGACTTCTTTGACCAAGGAATTGCTGTCTAGTCTGGCTAACTTTAATGCTTCAGTCACCACTGCTTCAGTCAAGTGCAGAAATTAATCAGGAAACTCATAAACAGTTGACACAAGAACAGATGACTGGTGGAGAATATCTCCACTGTAGGGGGTCTAATGCATTACTAGTGATGGGCTTTGCCACTATAAATCCACTAAAACATAAGGATGTATAAGGCATATATTTTCTTGTTTGAATTTATGTAATAGCAGCCATGACACAGTAAGAAGGACCGGATCAGGGGTATCTCTCTTGAGCCGGGTCCGAAACTGTCGGGGCTGTCACCTTTGTTGCCCGGGGAAAAGCTTAGAGACCCGGACTGACCTTTGCACTGAACAGCAGGGGTCATGATGACTAAGTTAAAAAGGGCAGAGTGTGCGAAAGAGAGGAGAGACTTGGCGGGAACATGCATCACGCAGCAGGGGAAGTGTGGTGCTCCATCCTCTGAGCACCATGACATCGCAGGCCCGTGCTATAGAATCCCCGCTGCCAGGTACAGAGATTGTGACCGGAGACCTGCCGTGTGCTCATTGGCTCCCGCAACTGAAGGTGCCAAACGCTCCGGGCCGTTAACTATCGTGCACATGCCGCCTAAGAAAGACCGGGTTACTTACAAAGAACTGTGCCCTTTCTCACCCGCATACGTCTGCCGAGCTACGTCAGATCCCGACGTTGCTGGGAACTGCACTTCACTCTTCATCACGAATCCTGATCCCTGAACCCAGCACAGGATGCTGAGGACCCTCCGTCACCGCCAGGAACCGGATCGGGTGACCCGACATGAAATGACACTTGGTGTACATAGGGTTAACCATGTCTTTTCATGTCCTTTGCTATCTGATTTGCACAAACAATTAAATCAGTCTATGTTTGCAAAATTTCACACCTGTAGGGGTTAATTAAAGGTGTAAATTCGTTGTAAAAAAACGGACTTTTTTGCTACGAATTTACACCTTTAATTAACCCCTACAGGTGTGAAATTTTGCACACATAGACTGATTTAATTGTTTGTGCAAATCAGATAGCAAAGGACATGGTTAACCCTATGTACACCAAGTGTCATTTCATGTCGGGTTCTGCATTTTCACAAAAGCCGGCAATTGAATTAGCGGCTATTATACTATGTAGAAGTGTATGAACTATAAATATATATATATGTGTCACAAACTCAATGACATGTATATATATATATGAGGTGTAAAATTGCTGAAAAAAAATGTGTGGGCTCCCGCCCTATTTTCGCAACCAGACAGACAAAGCCAGTGAGTGGGGGCAGATAATAATAGCCCAGAGAAGGACCATTATTTTTGGCCCCCCCCCGGCTACTAACATCTGCCCCCAGACACCCCAGAAAGGGCAAATCTCTAATTAGATTTGCCCTTTCTGGCACTTTGCCCGTCTATTCCCATTGCCCTGTAGCGGTGGCGAATGGGTTAATAAGGGGTTAAAATGACCTTGCAATTGAAAGGTCACTTTAAGCCAGGTTAATAATTGAGAGCTGTCAATTAGACAACTATCAATTATTAATCCTATTGTATGAAAGAAAAATCAAACACACACACTTTAATAAAAAAGAAGTTTAATGAAATAATCACACAGTTTTTGACCATATTTTATTTACCTGCTAAAACCATTTCCTGTAATAAAAATAAAATAATAAAGCAAAATTATTCTTACCAATCCGATGCACAGTCAGGTCCCACGGTGTAATCCTTCAGAAAGGGTTAATGTTTACTGCAGGGACCGCAGCTAATGCTGCAGCCTCACAGTAAACCCCCAAATGAATGAGTTCCTCTCCTGGCTGACAGGAGAGGAAGTGGAAAGCTTAATTGATTGCTTTCCACTTTCACTTCAGGTCAGCCAGGGACACCATCAGTGACGTCAGAGGGAACTGATTAACAAAAATAGGGGTTCCCTTCGAAAAAAAAATGGCGTGGGGTCCCCCCTATTTTTGTTAACCAGCCAGATGAAGCAGACCGCTGAGGCCTGGATTTTCAGGCTGTTAAGGAGCCAAGATCCATGGACCTTGCCAGCCTGATAATACCAGGCCACAGCAGTCTGCATATCTTGGCTGATTGACAAAAATAGGGAATCCCCTCGAAAAAAAAATGGCGTGGGGTCCCCCCTATTTTTGTTAACCAGCCAGATGAAGCAGACCGCTGAGGCCTGGTTTTTCAGGCTGGTAAGGATCCAATATCCATGGACCTTGCAAGCCTGATAATACCAGGCCACAGCAGTCTGCTTAGCTTGGCTGGTTAACAAAAATAGGGGATCCCCTCGAAAAAAAAACGGCGTGGGGATCCCCCCTATTTTTGTTAACCAGCCAAGTAAAATGCAGACTGCTGCGGCCTGGTATTAAAAGACTGTCAAGGCCCATGGATTTTGGCCCTCAACAGCCTGATAATACCAGGCTACAGCAGCCCCACATTTGGCGCATCAAAAGATGTGCCAATTGTGGCACTTTACCCGGCTCTTCCCACTTGCCCTGTAGCGGTGGCAAGCGGGGTAATAAGGGGTTATTGTCACCGTTGATTGCACGGTGACAATAAGCCAGGTTAATAATGGAGAGGTGTCAATAAGACACCGATCCATTATTAATCCCAAAGTTTTTAAATGTTTAAAAAAAAGACACAGCAAGAAAAAAGTCTTTTAATCAAATAAAAGAGACAACACAGTTTTCATTTTTTTTATTACTCTCTCATTCCTGCGACGCCATCGATCTCCTGTAAAAAAATAAAAAAAACAAACCAACAGTATACCACCTGTCCGACGCAGTCCATAGTAACGACAGTCCCACGACGATCCAGCTCTGCTACATCAGAATGACAGGCAGAGCCTGACATCCCGGCGCAGCACAGCTGCTTACCAGCTTCCCCGGCGGTGACGTCATCGGACTGCTTTACGGCCGCGATTACCCAGCAGTCACTGCAGTTATCGCGAGAAACTGCATGTGACCGCCGGGGAGAAGAGGATGGCGGCCATTAAGCAGCCCGGGATGTGACCGCCGGAGATCTTCTGCCGGGTAAGTGCCGCTGACTCCTGACAGACCCGACCGACGGACACTGACAGTGACAGTGACATTCCGATTCCGGTATCCGATATGACGAAAATATCGGAACTCGGAATCGGAATTCCGATACAGCCAATATCGGCCGATACCCGATACTTGCGATATCAGAATGCTCAACCCTACTCCTGAGTACGCGGATACCAAACATGTGGTTGAAAACTACTTTTGAGGGACAGTGCAAAGCTCAGAAGGGAAGATGCGCCATATTGGAGTTCAGGCTTTGCTGGGATGGTTGGAGTGTGCCATGTCACATTGGCAGAGACCCTGATGTGCCATAACAACAGAAAACCTCCATAAATGACCTCATTTAACAAACTATACCCCCCAATTAATCTAGGGGTGCAGTGACCATGTAGACACCACATGTGCCTCACAAAATTTTATACCATTGGGTGGTGATGAAAGAATAATTACATTTTTACCCAAAAAAATTTTGTTTTAGCCCCAGATTTTTCATTTTCACAAGGGGAAATGGGTAAATATGGCACCGAAATTTGTCACACAATTTCTGCTGAGCGTAGAAATAACCTATATGTGGCTGCACAGTACTGCTTAGCCAAGAACGGTGCCGATCCTGGCAGTGAGAGCCGGTGTCAGCTTTCATCTTAGCTGAGCACCCAGCAGTGATGGCGCATGTACTGCCCCAGTTCCCGCTCAATCACCAGGATGTATCCATACGTTCAAGGTGTAATCCACTCTCCCCTCACCATGTGCTTTTATACAAGCCCTTAAGGCCAAAGAGTTACTGAAATTCTCTGGTCTTTAGTTGTCATTATCTCATCCCTTTAAAGGTATTTCAATTGCCATAACTAATTGCATCAATATATTTTGGCACTCCTTTCTTAAAGTTCTTGCAGAACATTTTCATTCATTCTAAAAAAACAAGCGCCAAATGGAAACCAGAAGGACCCTATAATAATTAATGGGGCCTCTCTGCTTCCGTTTACATAGCTGATCAACAGATTACTTTTGCACTTGAATTCAGTTTGTCTCTTCTTAAAACGGAACAGATAAATTCAATGTGCCAAAGGACGTTTGAATATTGCCTCATCAAGCTGCATAGTAATTCATTATAGAATGATTCAGCATTAGTTACATAAAGAGAAAAATTGCTTTCAAGGCAATACTGATTCCAGTGATGTCTCACTTACTGGGCTGCTTTCTGTAGTATTGATAAAATCACTGTTTTATCAACAGGAGATTACATTAGAGGACTAGTAAACCTACTGCCTGATAGTCCTCCACATTCATGATGTCTGTAAAATCCTGCCTCTACCACTGATTGCCTGCTTTCAGCCTACACACAGTGCACACTGAACACTGCCAATCAGTGGTATGGGCAGGGTTATGCAGAGCTCAGCATTAAGAGAACTGATAGATCTGCAGCAGATAAAATGCTGATTCCATTAAAAATACAAGATGCAGATCAATAAGTCACAATTCACTGGAATCAGGGTCTATGCCCTTACATCATGCTGCTCTCAGATGGCATAGCAAAAACCTGGTGAAAGATTCCATTTAATGATCAACACAATCGACTTTTATGAGACATGTTTATCAACGCTTACCTATTGATTTTCTTCTAGAAATGTATCTAATTTATTGGTGTTGCACAGCAAGTATGGGTTTTGAATTAATATAAACTGTGATATATACATCTATTTCCCATGAGACTAGGTTATGACACATTAGAGCAATAACTAGTTATCAAATATACCGTGAAAAATGCTGCAGTAAGATCTTTGTAGAATGCAATGTTTTCCCGACACACAGATTACATTCCAGGCTCACTTTTGGATGGCAGCGCCTCTCACTTAACACCAATTCATAAGCTTGACCTGATCAGAAAAAAAGATTATACAAATAGAATAAGTGGAGATGAAAGGCTGGGAGACTGACTGGGCATTGCCTGGAAAAAGTGGGAACTCTTGGACTGTCTATTGCAATCAGCTTCCAGGACCTTCACTTATGGGTGAAAAAATGATTAAAAACTACATACACACACTTTAATTTTAATTAACTTAGTGCATGCATAATTAAAAAAAAATCTAATTTGTTTGATTAGTTGAATCCTTAATATACAAATCACTTAAAGGGAATCTGTCACCCCATTTTTGCCCTATAAGCTGCGGCCAACGCCATCAGGGGCTTATCTACAGCATACTGGAATGCTGTAGATAAGCCCCCGATGTCACCTGAAAGTGAAGCGAGTTATAAAATACTCACTCAGGGGCGGCCCGTCGTCAGATCCGCTCCGGAGGGAGTTGCGGTCCGGTTTGGCGCCTCCCATCTTGAAGCGAAGCCGGCCTCTTCTTTCTGTCCCATCGCGGCTCCTGCGCAGGCGCACTGCTCTGCCTGGTGATGGCAGCGCAGAGTACTGCAGTGCGCAGGCGCCTGACTTCTCTGACCCTTCCCGGCGCCTGCGCACTGCAGTACTCTGCTCTGCCCTCCCCAGGGCAGAGCAGTGCGCCTGCACAGGAGCCGCGATGGGACTGAAAGAAGAGGCCGGCTTCGCTACAAGATGGGAGGGGCCGAACCGGACCGCGACTCCCTCCGGACCGGACGGCAGAACGCCCCTGGGTGAGTATTTTATAACTCGGTTTTCTTCACTTTCAGGTGACATCGGGGGCTTATCTACAGCATTCCAGAATGCTGTAGATAAGCCCCTGATGGTGGTGGCTGCAGCTTATAGGGCAAAAATGGGGTGACAGATTCCCTTTCTCTAAAAATTTGGACATTAATGCCTCGGAAATGTTCCAAACCTGAGGATTTTAATAAAGAGGCAGAGGCAATAACGTCCAAATACCCACTTATTAAGGAAAATAGTGAATAAACACTGGGCCCTACTGAAAGAAGATAAGGTCCTGGGAGGACTGGTTCCCACTGCCCCGAGGTTCATATATAAAAAATCCCGAAATTTGGGCAACATTATTGCACCCACTGTTCAGAACAACAATAAGGTGAAATCATCCACTCTGTCTTTTGGTGACCAATCCACAGGCTTTTTTCCGTGTCTGAAATGTATTATGTGTAAAAGAACACACACCACAAAACAAGTGGGTATTTCAGTCAACGGTCAATATTTTAACATTAAGGATTTTATCACATGTTCCTCTACTGGAGTTATTTATCTGATTAAATGCCCTTGCAGTAAATTCTATGTGGGTCGCACGAAACGCCCACTCAAAGTTAGGATAAGGGAGCATATTAGAAATATCAGGAATAAATTTACTGGCCACCCTCTCTCCAAACACTTTATTGAACATCATATTTGTAATACACACTGCATGGAAATAACAGGGTTTGCCATTGTCCCAATACCATGGAGGAAGGGTAATTATATAGCTCTGATGTCCCGGATAGAAACTAAATGGATCTTCACACTAGACACTTTGATTTATAAAGGACTTAACAGCGAAATTGAACTTTTTGCATTTTACTAGGTCAGCTGACAGCATGGTACGGATATAAAAGGACCCAAATTCCAGAAAGGACCATCCCTGATGAAGGAAACCGTGTTTCTGAAACACGTTGGAACTTTTGTGGTCCTTTCTGCACTCCGTATCTGTTCACCCACTGTCCTTTGTCTGCTTTCGCATTAAGTGCGCCGGCATAGCTGACACAGCATACCTGCCGTTCAACGGACTCTAACCACGGCTACCGGAGGCCCAAATAAGGATACCTTTCTTATCTTTTCAATCAGGACAGAAGACACTGCCTGTCACCGCAGACCGCGAGGTAACTCGTGGTTTGGCACGTCATGGCAGGTCTTGCGCAGACTTCTGCTTTCAGTGAGGAATCATCTTCTACCGCCGACATACCACAGCAGGCCAACGGAGGCCTCAGGAGGTCGTCTCCTAGCATCGGACTCACCAACCATCTACAGGCCACAGGAGGCTGGAAGAGGATTACTTACAGCGACTGACCCATTGGGGTCATAAGGTAACACCTGCTCACGCAGGTTGTACAACAGTGACTATCGCCTACTTGAGCTGTTGTGGAGCCCAGCTGCGACTGGATCCATATCTTCCAGAAGGGTGCACTGAAAGAATATACCACTAGAGGTCATTATGCACATTCACACACGTTCACTTATCCCAAAGACCACCAGAGGGAGCTGTTTAGACATATAAAAGCAGAGTGAACACAGAAACATCAAGGCATTCAGCCAGTAAGCCACTCAAGGCAGTCACCTCAGAGAGCTCAGTCAGTCTGCAGTAAGGTGAAGTGCAGAGCTGAGATTAGAGAGGCTGCAGAGCTATTCAGCTCAAGAGAGAGTGGAGTCTAGTAAAGGGTGGAACAGAAACCACTCCAGCCTAGTCAGAGCTTCAGGAAACGCTCTGACGTCAGAGCACTGGCGACGCAGGTCCTTCTACACCGCTGTGCCCTGCAGAGTTGCAGCCTACAGGAGAAGGTAGGCCACGCTTAACTAGGGAGGTGCAGAGATGTCGCAGCGGCAAGCTGACAGCGCGGCCCAGGCCGACAGCCCCAATGACTTACCCACCGGCGCTGCCGCACAGGCTGGAAATGCTGGCCCCTCACCTGGTCCTGTGGCCCCGATAGTACCGCTGACGTTGCCTTACATGCCTGGAGCAAAGTGGCTCCCTCAGTACAGCGGCAAGCCAGATACCCTGTCAGGGTTCAAGCGCAAAATATGTAGTATAATGGATATGTACCCTATGTCAGAAAAGCAGAGAGCTGCAGTGGTAGTGGGACAATTGACTGGTGCTGCAGAGAGAGAAGTAGAGACATGGTCAGCTGCAGACCAGGAGACAGTGCTTGCAATCTTCTTAAAGCTACAGACTATCTTTGAGGACCGCACTGAAACAGACCTCCGAATGAGGTTTTACCAATGCTCCCAGAAACCAGATGACAGCATTAGGGACTATGCTTGCCGACTACAAGGGGTCCTGCGAGCTCTCAAACAAGTTAACCCCATGAGTGTCACCAATGAAAATAATATGTTAAAGGAACAATTTGTACGAGGACTGAGGTCTCAAGCTGAAAGCAGGACTGTGCACTGGTGGTCCTTGGATCATCCTGATGCTACCTTTGATGCCCTTAACCCCTTCACCCCCAAGGGTGGTTTGCACGTTAATGACCGGGCCAATTTTTACAATTCTGACCACTGTCTCTTTATGAGGTTATAACTCTGGAACGCTTCAACGGATCTTCGCGATTCTGAGATTGTTTTCTCGTGACATATTGTACTTCATGTTAGTGGTAAAATTTCTTCGATATAACTTGCGTTTATTTTTGAAAAAAACGCAAATATGGCGAAAATTTTAAAAATTTTGCAATTTTCAAACTTTGAATTTTTTTTCCCTTAAAACAGAGAAATATGTCACACAAAATAGTTAATAAATAACATTTCCCACATGTCTACTTTACATCAGCACAATTTTGGAACCAAAATTTTTCTTTGTTAGGAAATTAGAAGGGTTGAAAGTTGACCAGTGATTTCTCATTTTTACAACAAAATTTACAAAGCCATTTTTTTAGGGACCACCTCACATTTGAAGTCACTTTGACGGGTCTATATGGCAGAAAATACCCAAAAGTGACACCATTATAAAAACTGCACCCCTCAAGGTACTCAAAACTACATTCAAGAAGTTTATTAACCCTTCAGGTGCTTCACAGGAGCTGAAGCAACGTGGCTGGAAAAAATTAATATTTAACTTTTTAGCCACAAAAATGATCTTTTACAAACTTTTTTTTATTTTCACAAGGGTAAAAGGAGAAAATGGACAGATAAAGTTGTTGTGCAATTTCTCCTGAGTACGCCAATACCCCATATGTGGGGGAAAACCACTGTTTGGGCACACGGCAGAGCTCGTAAGGGAAGGAGCGCCGTTTGACTTTTTCAAACTAAAATTGGCTGGAATTGAGATTGGACGCCATGTCGTGTTTGGAGAGCCCCTGATACGCCTAAACAGTGGAAACCCCCCACAAGTGACACCATTTTGGAAACTAGACCCCCTAAGGAACTTATCTAGATCTGTTGTGAGCACTTTGAACCCCAAAGTGTTTCACAAAAGTTTATAATGCCTGGGTGTGAAAAAAAAACAAAACAATTTTCCACAAAAATGATTTTTTAGTCCCAAATTTTTGATTTTTCCCAAGGAAATTGGACCCCAAAACTTGTTGTCCAATTTGTCTTGAGTACGCTGATACCCCATATGTGGGGGGGGAAACTGTTTGGGCGCACGGCAGGGCTTGGAAAAGAAGCAGTAACGTTTTGGAATGCAAACATTGATGGGGGTCATGTTCCGTTTGTAGTGCCCCAGATGAGCCTAAACAGTGGAAACCCCGCACAAGTGACCCAATTTTTGGAAGCTAGACCCCCTAAGGAACTTATCTAGATCTTTGGTGAGCACTTTGAACCCCCAAGTGCTTCACACAAGTTTATAATGCCCGGGCATGAAAATAAAAAATCCTATTTTTTTCCCACAAAAATTATCTCTTAGTCACTAATTTTTTATTTTCCCATAGGTAACAGGAGAAATTGGACCACAAAATGTGTTGTCCAATTTGTCCTGAGTACGCTGATACCCCATATGTGGGGGGGAACCACTGTTTGGGCGCATGGCAGAGCTCGGAATGGAAGGAGCACTATTTGACTTTTTCCAACCAAAATTGGCTGGAATTGAGATTGGACGCCATGTTGCATTTGGAGAGCCCCTGATGTGCCTAAACAGTGGAAACCCCCCACAAGTGACCCCATTTGGGAAACTAGACCCCCTAAGGAACTTATCTAGATCTTTGGTGAGCAATTTGAACCCCCAAGTGCTTCACACAAGTTTATAACGTAGAGCCGTAAAATTAAAAAATTATATTTTTTCCACAAAATTGATCTTTTCACCCCAATTTTTATTTTCCCAAGGGAAACAAGACTCCAAAAGTTATTGTGCAATTTGTCCTGAGTGCGCTGATACCCCATATGTGGGGGTAAACCACTGTTTGGGTGCATGGCAGAGTTTGGAAGGGAAGGAGCGCCGTTTGACTTTTTCAACGCAGAATTGGCTGGATGCCATGTCGTGTTTGGAGAGCTCCTGATCTGCCTAAACAGTGGAAACCCCCCACAAATGACACCATTTTGGAAACTAGACCCCTCAAGGAACTTATCTAGATGTGTGGTGAGCACTTTGAACCCCAAAGTGCTTCACAGAAGTTTATAACGTACAGCCGTAAAATAAAAAAATTCTTTTTTTTTTTTACAAAAATGATTTTTTAGCCCCCAATATTTTATTTTCACAAGGGTAACAGGAGAAATTGGACCCCAAAAGTTGTTGTCCAATTTGTCCTGAGTATGCTGATACCCAATATATGGGAGTAAACTACTGTATGGGCGCACGTTGGGGCTCGGAAGGGAAGTAGTGACGTTTTGGATTGCAGACTTTGATGGAATGGTCTGGGGAGTCATGTCGCATTTGGAGAGCCCCTGATGCGCCTAAACAGTGGAAACCCCCCACAAGTGACCCCATTTTGGAAAATAGACCCCACAAGGAACTTATCTAGATGTGTGGTGAGCACTTTGAACCCCGAAGTGCTTCACAGAAGTTTATAACGTACAGCCGTAAAAATAAAAAATCCTTTTTTTTTTTTACAAAAATGATTTTTTTCGCCCCCAATATTTTATTTTCACAAGGGTAACAGGAGAAATTGGACCCCAAAAGTTGTTGTCCAATTTGTCCTGAGTACGCTGATACCCAATATGTGGGAGAAAACTACTGTATGGGCACACGTCGGGGCTCGGAAGGGAAGTAGTGACGTTTTGGATTGCAGACTTTGATGGAATGGTCTGGGGGCGTCATGTCGCATTTGGAGAACCCCTGATGCGCCTAAACAGTGGAAACCCCCCACAAGTGACCCCATTTTGGAAAATAGACCCCACAAGGAACTTATCTAGATGTGTGGTGAGCACTTTGAACCCCGAAGTGCTTCACAGAAGTTTATAACGTACAGCCGTAAAAATAAAAAATCCTTTTTTTTTTTACAAAAATGATTTTTTCGCCCCCAATATTTTATTTTCACAAGGGTAACAGGAGAAATTGGACCCCAAAAGTTGTTGTCCAAATTGTCCTGAGTACGCTGATACCCAATATGTGGGAGAAAACTACTGTATGGGCACACGTCGGGGCTCGGAAGGGAAGTAGTGACGTTTTGGATTGCAGACTTTGATGGAATGGTCTGGGGGCATCATGTCGCATTTGGAGAGCCCCTGATGCGCCTAAACAGTGGAAACCCCCCACAAGTGACCCCATTTTGGAAAATAGACCCCACAAGGAACTTATCTAGAAGTGTGGTGAGCGCTATGAAGCCCCAAGTACTTCACAGAAGTTTTATAACATACAGCCGTAAAAACAAAAAAATCATTTTTTTTTTTACAAAAATGATTTTGTCGCCCCCAGTTTTTTATTTTCCCAAGGGTAACAGGAGAAATAGGCCAAATTGCACAATAACTCTTGGGGTCCAGAGTATGCTGATACCCCATATGTGGGGTAAACTACTGTTTGGGCGCATGGCAGAGCTCAGAAGTGAAGGAGCACCATTTGACTTTTTCAACGCAGAATTGGCTGGAATTGAGATCAGACGCCATGTCACATTTCGAGAGCTCCTGATGTGCCTAAACAGCAGAAACCCCCCAATTCTAACTCCAACCCTAACCCCAAACACCAATAACCCTAGTCCCAACCCTAACCACAAACCTAACCCTAACACACCCATAACCCTAATCCCAACCCTAATCCTAACGTTAGCGCCAACCCTAACCCTAATACTAACGTTAGCGCCAACCCTAACCCTAACCCTAACGGGAAAATGGAAATAAATACATTTTTTTAATTTTATTATTTTTCCCTAACTAAGGGGGTGATAAAGGGGGTTTGATTTACTATTTATAGCGGGTTTTTGTGATTGGCAGCTGTCACGCTAAAAGACGCTTTTTATTGCAAAAATAGTTTTTTGCATCGCCACATTTTGAGAGCTATAATTTTTGCATATTTTGGCCCACAGAGTCATGTGAGGTCTTATTTTTTGCGGGACGAGTTGACGTTTTTATTTGTACCATTTTTGAGCACGTGACGTTTTTTGATCGCTTTTTATTTCGATTTTTGGGTGGTTAGAATGAACAAAAATCAGCAATTCATGAATTTCTTTTGGGGGAGGCGTTTATACCGTTCCGCGTGTGGTAAAATTGATAAAGCAGTTTTATTCTTCGGGTCAGTACGATTACGGCGATACCTCATTTATATCATTTTTTTAGGTTTTGGCGCTTTTATAGAATGAAAACAATTTTATATAAAAAATCATTATTTTTGCATCGCTTTATTCTGCGAGCTACAACTTTTTTATTTTTTCGCTCATGATGCTGTGTGACGGCTCGTTTTTTGCGGGACAAGATGACGTTTTCAGCGGTACCATGTTTATTTATATCGGTCTTTTTGATCGCGTGTTATTTCACTTTTTGTTCGGCGGTATGATGATAAAGCATTGATTTTTTGCTTCGTTTTTTTTTTTTTTTTTTTTTAGGGGTTCACTAAATGGGTTAACTAGTGGGACAGTTTTATAGGGGGGGTCGTTACGGACGCGGCGATACCAAATATGTGTACTTTTATTGTTTTGTTTTTTTTATTTACAGGAAAAAATGAATTTATTGGGGAATATTTTTTTTTTTTTTTATGATTTTTTTTTACACTTTTTATTTTTACTTTTTTTACTTTTTTACTTTGTCCCAGGGTGGGACATCACTGTATTTTAGCAGATCGCTGGTGTGACAGTGTGCACAGCACTCTGTCACACCAGCGATCGCTCTGGCAGTGCTGCAGGCTTCTCAGTGCCTGCTCTCAGCAGGCACTGAGGAAGCCGCCTCCCTGCAGGACCCCGGCGCCATCTTGGATCCGGGGACCTGGAGGGAGGACGGACCCTCGGAACAGCGCGACACATCGCGCTGCTCTGAGGGTCTCAGGGGGGCGCGCAGGGAGCCCCCTGCCTGCGCGATCCTCCCCTGTGCCCCGGGTACACCGCGATCATGTTTGATCGCGGTGTGCCAAGGGTTAATGTGCCGGGAGCGGTCCGTGACCGCTCCTGACACACAGTCACGGGTGTCAGCTGTGATAATCAGCTGACACCCGGCGGCGATCAGCTGCGCTCCCCACGGGAGCGCAGCTGATCGCCCATGACGTACTATTCCGTCCATGGGAATTAGGTCCAGGGTCACATGGACGGAATAGTACGTCTGATGGCAGAGAGGGGTTAAGGATATGGCTATAAAAGGACTGCGACCCCTGGAAACACCTGAGATGGCAACCCAGTGTCACCCGAGTGAAGCCACTCTAAAGCCAGCAGCATCCACCTTTTCCCCGCTGGTTGCAGAAGCCAAAACGCAGGTGGCGCCCCCTACTGAGCTGGACTGTTTGCGCTCAGAAGTGCGCCAGCTGACCAAAAACCTGGCCACTGTAATGAGTGCCCTGCAACTGCCGACGGAGGAAGAAGGAAAGATCCTGCTAGCTGACTGCCCAGAGGATGTCCCCTGGATGAACCGGAGGAGAAGGAGGACGTCACCCCACCGGAGGAGGACAACGCCACCCCCAGGAAGGACCCATGACCAGCATCATCCTCGCCGAGAGATCATCTGCTACCGCTGCCACAGAGAAGGTCACCCAGCACGTCGGTGTCCTTTAAACGAGCAAATCCTGGGTCCGAGGGCCAACACCCAGGAATAGACTCCTTAGGCCCCTCAGACTGGAACCGCAGGTTTGTGGGAGGAAGACCATACCTGTCCATTAGTGTTGAGCGATATTGCTCGATATCTAAAAATATCGTATCGAAATTGTATCGCCGATAGCACTAAATATCGTCGATATCCGATTTCGATAGCGGAAGTCCCATGTAAGTCTATGGGATCAAAATATCGCAACAAAAAAAAACCCTTTCTTACGTTGTAAACACAAAATATACACACATAGAATACATATATATATATATATATATATATATATACATGTCATTGTGACATATATATACATATATTTATAGTTTATACACTTCTACATAGTAAAATAGACTCTGATTCAATTGCCGGGTAAAGCCGTGACATACCCCATAGAAGTCGACGGGCTCGGTGCCGAGTACCCCCAAAACCTCTGGCTCTGTGCGACTCAACTTGGGCGTCACGAACAGGATTCTGTAGCTCGCTATAAGCGAGTCCTGTGTGCCTGAATTGAACTGGTTTTGTGCTTGAGAATTGCTAAAATCATCAGAGAATGTATTTGCCATTTTTCCGCCATATCTGCGTCACGACGAGGCACTGGTGAAGAAGAAGGGCGTGCTCTTTGTGGGTGTACACTCACTCAGTGGCGCAAAAACGATGGCCGACCACTCTAAATGGTACTGCAATGTAAGATCGTACCCCACAGCTCTTCAGTTCCGCCTCCTCATCCTCCTCAGTATGCGGAAACTAACACGAAGGTCCCGCCTCACTACAAAAGAGGGGCCCTCTCCAGATGCTAATGACACATGTGACTTGGCAGAGATGGCTAATGGACACGAGCAGAAGTGTGAAGGGATGGAGCAGTCAGAGCTCTCCCCCCACGGAAGAGACCCGATCGCCACGGAACCACCGTTGGGCACCCGGCCTGGAAACCCTCCTACGCTGCAAGAAGCGGAGGATACCCTAAGAGGCCTGGCCCGGCACCGGGAGGAGGTCGCCAGGATGGAAGCGAGCTGGCGTGCCCTAAAACTAAACTTGGAGCGGCGCCAATCCCTCTTACCTGAAGTGTCTGTACAGGAAGGTGAGGCACCCGTTCTAGTAGAGGAGTCCTTGCAATGTGATCCGGTTGACGTTGTCGCAGTGGAGGCACCTGCAAAAACCGCAGCACCGTCAGCACCCCAGATCCCGCTGTCTGCCCCCGTCGCTGAGACAGAAGAAGCGACACCCGTCCTCATGGAGGAGGCCGCGCAGGCACCAGAACACTACCTGCCTGTACCGGAGCCCCGACTGTCATCTGATTTAGAGCCGTCTGCTTCCTCCGCAGGGGAGCGCCGCCAGGACTGGGGGGCGCCAGGAGAGCTGCCGCAAACCGGATACTGTAAGCTGCAGTGGAGTGGTGGAGACATGGAGCAGCTGGTGGAGGAGAATTACAACCGGCGTCAGGAGGAAGAGTGGAGACGTTGGGAGCGGGAAGCAGAGCGACAAAGGGAGAAACGTCACCTGGAGAAGGACCGGGCAGATAAGGACCGGATGAGAAAGGATAAAGGAACCCTGAGGGAGCCGCGGCGTAAGGGTGCAGTACGGAGCTTTAAATTGAAAGGTGGTTGGGGCTTCATCAAGGAGCCTGGACTTTATTTAGAAGTCTTTGTGAACCGGCGGGACGTGGAGGCTCACCTCCCAGAAGGACACCCGGGGAGGGACCTGTTGCCAGGAGACTTGGTGACTTACACCCGACACTGGGGTTACAATGGATGGTACGCCCTAAATGTTACCAGGTGCGACCCCTACTCCCCAGTGTGTCAGGAACCTGTGAGACCCTCGGAGCCTTCAGCCTCCCACATCCAGGCCTCTGCAAAAGTGCCCACCCCACGCCGTAAATCTCCCAAGCCTCCCTCAGTGGTCTCCTCAGCAGCCCCAGCTATGGACATGATAAGTATAGCTGGCCCGTACCCCGCGCCTGTTAGGCCCCCTGGGGTTCGTTCAGTCCGGGACATAGGGCTCCAGACCCGGAGGGAGATGAAAGAGGTGGCCACACAGACCCAGATAGCGGGTCACGACTTGACTGTACAGGCCACACGACGTCATCAGGTCCTGGTGGTCCTTGGTGCCTCGGATGTTTGGCAAGCATCAGAAGAGTACCAGGTGGTACCTGGAACACCCCTGCCAAAGAAGTATAAATAACCCGGACAGGGTCCCTGTATGTAAAAAGTTAAATTGTTGATAAATAGTTAAATTGTTTATGTACCCGGACGGGTGAATGTTTATAAAAAAGTTTTTTAATTTAATAAAAAAAAAAAAACACAGTTTTCATTACTTTTATTACAGTCTCATCCTGCGACGCCATCGATCTCCTGTAAAAAAAGGGAAAAAAAAAAAAAGTATACCACCTGACCGACGCAGTCCATAGTAACGAGTGTCCCACGACGATCCAGCTCTGCTACATCAGAATCCCGGCGCAGCACAGCTGATTACCTGCTTCCCCGGCGGTGACGTCATCGGACTGGTTTACGGCCGGGATTACCCTGCAGTCACTGCAGTTATCGCGAAAAACTGCATGTGACCGCCAGGGAGAAGATAATGGCGGCCATCAAGCAGTCCAGGACGTGACCGCCGGAGATCTTCTGCCAGGTAAGTGCCGCTGACTCCTGACAGACCCGACCAACGGACACTCACAGTGACAGTGACAAATCCGATTCCGGTATTCGATAAGACGAAAATATCGAAACGAATTATCGAAAGGCCGATAGCCGATATTTGCATTATCGTATCGCTCAACACTACTGTCCATCATACTAGACGGGATCGCAATCCCTGCCCTGCTGGACACTGGATCTCAGGTAACCGTCATACCTGATGTTCTTTACAATAGATACTGGTCCAGTGACGGTCTCCAACCCCCAAACCCTGACTTTACAGTATACGCCTCTAACGGCCTCCCTCTTGACTTACTGGGAGCTAAAAATGTAGACGTAAAAGTGGGGATAGTGGAGCTAAAGGATCAGAGACTTCTTGTATGAAGACTGTTAACGAGGAAAATGGGTTGAATGTGGTTCTAGGCACTAACATTATTAGTAACTGTTTGGAGGAGGTTGTGTTTTTACTCCAACAGTTCGCCGATATTGCCAGACCAAAGCACAAGAGAGCGATCCAGAAGGAGATCCGCGCCCTGATGTGCCAGCAGCAAGTGAAACTGACCGGTGGTGAGATTGGTAATGTACGGGTAACAGACCCGAACCCCATTGTGATACCCCCAATGAGTGAAATGCTTATTTTGTGTAGAGCAGAAATAGGTCTGAGAGGACAGAACTACCAAGCAGTAGTAGAGCCCCAATGTTTGGAGCACAGACCTACACTCTTGACTGCCAGAGGGGTAGTGGAGGTACATAATGGGAGGGTGCCAGTGCGTCTTCTCAATTGGGGAGAGGATGAAGTCAAATTACCACGTTATGCCACTGTTGCTAAGTTACATGCTGTGGATAATAACTCCATTCACCCGACAAAGCCCTTAACCTCCCCACAACCAGTGCAGGATAACGGTCAGACCACCCAGGTGGAGGATTGGTGTCAGCAGCTCCATGTCGGGACAGACACCACTCCAGCCCACCAGAAACAAGGAGTATATCGAGTAGTTCAGGAGTATGCACAGGTATTCAGCAAACACCCACTCGACATTGGGAAAATTAAAGGGGTTCAACATCACATCCCCACAGGCAATCATCCTCCCATTAAAGAACGGTACAAGCCTATACCACAAGCACATTACCAGAAAGCCAAGGAGATGTTGCGTGATATGAAGGAAGCAGGGGTGATAAGGGATAGTTGTAGTCCCTGGGCAGCTCCTCTAGTCCTAGTCAGGAAAAAGGAAGGAAGCATGAGAATGTGTGTAGATTACAGACAAGTAAATCGCATTACACATAAAGATGCATACCCTTTACCACGCATTGAGGAATCCTTAGCTGCATTAAAGACTGCTAATTACTTTTCCACCCTTGAGCTCACTAGTGGGTACTGGCAAGTAGCTGTGGCTGAGGAGGATCGGGAGAAGACGGCTTTCACCACCCCGATGGGACTCTGTGAGTTTGACAGAATGCCGTTTGGACTCAGCAGTGCCCCTGGAACGTTTCAGAGAGTGATGGAGAGCTGCCTGGGACATCTCAACTTTGAAACTGTGTTGCTGTACCTGGACGACGTAATTGTGTACTCCAAGACGTATGAAGACCACCTGAAGCACCTGACGGAGGTATTCGAGTCACTGTCCAAGCATGGGATGAAACTGAAGCCTTCAAAGTGCCATCTGCTCAAACGAAAGGTACAGTATCTGGGACATATTGTCAGCTCAGAGGGAGTAGCGCCAGACCCCGAGAAGGTCACCGCCATCCAGAAATGGCTGGAGCCGAAGAATCTCAAGGAAGTACGTCAGTTCCTGGGAATGACAGGATACTACCGGAGGTTTGTGAAGGATTACACCAAGAAAGCAGCGCCTCTGCAAAACCTCCTGGTAGGACAATCCCTCAAGAGCAGAAATTCTCCATTCCACTGGGGTAAAGAACAGACTGAGGCATTTAAGGAAATGAAGGAGATCCTGACAGGTGATGAGATCCTAGCTTACCCTGACTACAGCCAGCTGTTCCTGCTGTATACTGATGCCAGCAATGAAGGATTGGGGGCTGTCCTCAGTCAGAAGCAAAATAGCGTGGAGAAAGTCATCGCCTATGCAAGCAGGAAGCTCCGCCCGACCGAGAGGAACCCAGAGAACTACAGCAGCTTCAAGTTGGAGTTCCTAGCACTGGTCTGGGCCATCACGGAGAGGTTTAAGCACTACCTAGCCTCCAGCAAGTTCACTGCCTACACTGATAATAACCCTTGACGCATCTTGAAACAGCTAAGCTGTGAGCCATGAAACAACGCTGGATGGCTCGGCTGTCAAACTACCAATTCACAATCAAGTACTGAGTGGGCCGCAAGAATGCCAACGCTGATGCCCTATCCAGGATGCCTCATGAATCGGACACAGAGGAAGAAGTGGATGATCTGGAAGAGATTGAACTACCTGCCTTTCACAGGAATGGGATGATCCACGAGCAACAAGCCTGCAGGAGGCCGCGTGGTAAGACGTTAAATCCTTTACCTCACCACAGCTGGAAGGAGACCCAGGACAGCGATCCAGTTGTCAGCCGTATCAAGGAGCTGATAACTCAGGAAGGTTCTTCCTTGGAGAAGGATGCGTCTCCGCAAGCCAAGCAGCTGTGGAATGAGAGAAGCCGGCCGTTTATCTATCGAGAGAAGCTGTGCCGGAGGTACGTTAATCCAAGAACCCACGAGATGGTTTGGCAGATAGTAGTCCCCAGAGCAGACATCCAGATGGTGTTGGAAGCCTACCACGATCAAGCGGGGCACTTTGGCTGGAAGAAGCTGGAGACCCTGTTGAAGTGTCGTTTCTACTGGGTGGGAATGCGCAGCTCCATTGAGAGGTGGTGCCAGAACTGTGGACCCTGTGGCCTCAGAAGAAAAGACTACAGCAGTCAGAAGGCACCCCTGCAACCCATCAAGATGACTCGTCCCTTGGAGATCGTGGCCCTGGACCATGTCAAGTTGTCACCCAGCCGGTCAGGATACTCCTTTGCCCTGACCATGGTGGATCACTACTCCAGGTTCCTGGTGGTCGCCCCTGTCAAAGATCTGACAGCAGAGACAGCAGCAAAGATGTTCCAAGCATATTTCTGCAGACCACACGGATACCCTGAGCAGGTGCTAACTGACCAAGGCCCAGCCTTCGAGGCCGAATTGTTCAAAGAGTTCTGTCACTTGTACGGATGTAAGAAGATAAGAACCACTCCGTACCACCCCCAAACTAATGGTCTCTGTGAGAAGATGAATCACATCTTCATTGACCTTCTGAAGACTGTACCACTCGAGGAGAGAAATCGGAGGCCAGACTTACTACCTGACCTGGTAGATCTGTACAATCACATACCTGTGAGTTCCACCAATTGCACCCCAGTTTATCTCATGCGGGCCAGACCAGGAAAGCTGCCCATGGATTTGGAGCTTGGTGTTATAGAACCAGAAACAGATGTGACTACTGAAGACTGGGACACAAACAGACAGGAACAGTACAGAAAAGTACAGGCCTGCGTTGAAGATAGTCTCAATCGAGTAAGGGACAAACAAGAAGATCACTACAACAAAAGTGCACCAGCTGAACCTTTCGCACCTGGTGAAGTCATGCTGAAAATAAAGAGGAGGATACACAAACTTGATGACCAATGGGAAAGAGAGCCCTACATTGTACAGAATTCAAGGTTTGACAACAAGAAAACGTGTATAATTAGCAAAGATGGAGGAAGAACAACTACCACTGTATCCAGAGATCACCTAAAGTTGTGTCCGGATCCGTTAAAGCTTCAAGAGGAAGAACCTGTTGTCAATCAGAAAGAGCGTGATAAAGCAGTCATACATACAGACTTAGGAGATTTCCCCACGGATTGGCCTCGCATTGGAGAAGCTGTAATCATTCCCGTACTTCAATTATATCAACAACAAGGAGAACCTCTACATCCAGTTGCACCGGTTGTTGCAGTAGAGTCAGTTCCAGAGGAACCCCAAGAAGCAGAACCCCAAGACGCAGAATCCCAAGAAGCTGAATCTCAGGAAGAAGGATCCCCTGCAGAAGTCGAGCCAGTCCACCCAGCTCACAGTGTACTTGCCAATCCTGTAGAGAGGTTAAGGCAATTCTATAATTCACTTTCACGCAGAACAGGGAAACTGCTACCTCACAGGTCACTGCACCACGCAGATCAGAACGTAGCACAAAAGGACACATCCCTGCTAGGTTTAGAGATTAGTTCAACCCTTGGCAAATGTAAATAATTGTCTAGAGTCATTGTACATAAATGTATACATAGTTGCTTATAATATGCCTTAATATACCGTTATTTATTAATCTGTTTTCCTTTTTGATATCGAAACAAGTGGAATGGACATTATTTTTACTTGTTCCCTCTACCCTTTGAGCATCCTTTTTCCAAAAGAGACTGGGACTTTTATGGTTGCTCATTTCCTCATTGTTTTACTAATGTATATAGTTATTCATTCATCTGTTATGTAACGTTTAAGATCCTCACCTCCCGTAAGGGAAGAGTTAAATTATACAATGTTTTATTGTTATCTGTTTTTGTATTTCAGCCCCGGAGCGCTGAGTTCTACTGGGGGGGAATGTGGAGCCCAGCTGCGACTGGATCCATATCTTCCAGAAGGGTGCACTGAAAGAATATACCACTAGAGGTCATTATGCACATTCACACACGTTCACTTATCCCAAAGACCACCAGAGGGAGCTGTTTAGACATATAAAAGCAGAGTGAACACAGAAACATCAAGGCATTCAGCCAGTAAGCCACTCAAGGCAGTCACCTCAGAGAGCTCAGTCAGTCTGCAGTAAGGTGAAGTGCAGAGCTGAGATTAGAGAGGCTGCAGAGCTATTCAGATCAAGAGAGAGTGGAGTCTAGTAAAGGGTGGAACAGAAACCACTCCAGCCTAGTCAGAGCTAATCTAGTGAGTGCAGCTCAGTGAGAAAGCGTGCCGACGCTTAGAGAGCGGTGAAGAGGCAGCCCACCAACTGCCAGTGTGTGATCGTGTGAGGGCCCGGGTAGGCCGAAGGCGAGTGGAAAGTTAATGAGACAGAGGAGCCTTCATAGCTCACCTCAGCAAGTATTCCCGGACACCGGGGTCCGAGCCTATAGGGATCTCCACAACCTATTAGGAGAACACCGGAGTTCCTGGAGGACTACAAGTCCCAGGAGTACCACAGAGCTGATATGTAGCAGGATCAGGAGGACGGAGTCTGGCAGGATCCGCCATAAAAGACCCTGTCCTTTCAGAGAGAAGGTCCAACCACAAGGTCAGCCAGGTACAAGACGGAGATCAAGCTAGGCCCAGCTACACGCAGGCCAAGACTTCATTATAAAAAGGCAGAGAAAAGGAGGCCACACACCTACTCAGTGGAGGAATCTGGATGTGCACCCTTCACCCTACAGTGCTCCGGGGAGTGCCTGCAACATCTTCAGTAAAGGTACCAAAGTGACTTATGTGTGTGTCTACCTTATTATCCCTAACTGCCGGGTCCCCGTCTGTCCTGCACCCCTACACATCTATCTGCCCTGGAGGACTCAGCCTTTCCTGTGGAAGGCCTAACATCTTTCTGCACAATATTAACCCTTCAGTGGATCTGCATAGCAGCACTGGTCACCCTGACCAGGTACCACAGATGGCGTCACGAATCCCCATACCAATATTCAATTCACCTGTAAATTTCCCACATTAAAGAATGAGCACCAGAGCCACGGACTGAGCTGTGTTGCCGTGACATCCCCCATAAAAGTCTATAGGCTCAGATCCGAGTTCCCATTGCTCTGGAGGGTGACTCACTGTCACCGGCCGGGACAGTCTCAGGACTAATTAGAGCGTGTTGTAAGAAGATTCAGGAGTGTTTCACTGACTCATATTCTCCTTTTCGCATATTGCCTTATCATGCAGTGGATTTTCTTGCTATTTTTGTGGTGTGTTCACACACATACTCACCATTCCCTGTTATTTACCAAGATTCAGAAGTTCTTGTGCTAACTCTGTTATTTACGTGCATATCGTCCATTTATTAACCTTGGGAAAACTTCTATTAAACAAAGGCTTTCCTATTCACTTTTTCCCACGGGGCTTAGTGCAATACACCTCCAGTGCAATATTCTGATTTTATCTACATATACTTTTTATTGATAGAGTGTAATCTATTGTTGTTTGCAGTCTTTTATTAATACATTCAACCTGTTTACTAATAATTCTTTTTGTCACTTTAGTTTTTTATGTGCGCAAACTACCTTTTCATTTTCAAAAATCAAGGTTCACCACCTGATATAACTAGTTTAACACAAAAAGAAGTACACTTGCGTCTGAGCAAATTAAACATTGGCAAATCCCCAGGCCCAGATGGCATTCATCCACGGATACTGAGGAAATCGAGCTCAGTAATTGACAGACTGCAACATCGCATATTCTTAGACTCTTTTGTAACAGGGTTGGTGCCACAGGATAATGTCTGATGTGGCATCGATATTTAAAAAAAGGTAAGAAGGTGTATCCATGTAACTACCATCTGATAAGTCTGACATCAGTAGTGTGCAAACTTTTTGAGGGCATTATAAGAGATGACCTGCAGAGATATATTGCAGAAAATAATATAATATATGACAACTAACACGGATTCATTAACGGTAGGTCGTGTGTAACTAATATGTTGGGTTTCTATGAGGAGGTAAGTGCAAATCTGGATGTCTGGATGTTGCGAATGCAGCTGATGTGATTTATCTGGACTTTGGAAAGGCATTTGACATGGTACCACATAACAGCCTCATACTGAAGCTACAGAAGCAAGGACTGGGGGAAACTATATGCAGATGGGTTAGGAAATGGCTAAGTGACAGGAAACAAAGAGGCGTCATAAACGGTACGGTCTCTAAATGGGATATAGTCAGCAGTGGGGACCACAGGGATCTGTGCTAGGACCGATTCTTTTTAACGTCTTTTTTAATATTGATGATTATGGCTTACAGCCAATGAAAACCCAAAAGTCATTATCTCAGTAAATTAGAATAATTAACAAAAACACCTGCAAAGGTCCCTTAGTCTGTTTCATTAGGCTCCACAATCATGGGGAAGACTGCTGACTTGACAGATGTCCAGAAGGCAGTCATTGACACACTCTACAAGGAGGGTAAGCCACAAAAGGTCATTGCTAAAAAAGCTGGCTGTTCACAGAGTGCTGTATCCAAGCATATTAATGGAAAGTTGAGTGGAAGGAAAGATTGTGGTAGAAAAAGGTGCACAAGCAACCAGGATAACCACAGCCTTGAAAGGATTGTTAAGAAAAGGCTATTCAAAAATTTGGGGGAGATTCACAAGGAGTGGACTGCTGCTGGAGCCATTGCTTCAAGAACGACCACACACAGACGTATCCAGGACATGGCCAGAAACGTCTTACCTGGGCCAAGGAGAAAAAGTAACTGGACTATTGCTCAGTTGTCCAAGGTATTTTTTTCAGATGAAAGTAAATTTTGCATTTCATTTGGAAATAAAGGTTCCAGAGTCTGGAGGAAGAGTGGAGAGACCACAATCCAAGCTGCTTGAGGTCTAGTGTGAAGTTTCCACAATCAGTGATGGTTTGGGGAGCCATGTCATCTGCTGGTGTAGGTCCACTGTGTTTTATCAAGACCAAAGTCAGCGCAGCCGTCTACCAGGAAATTTTAGAGCACTGCATGCTTCCTTCTGCCGACAAGCTTTTTGGAGATGAAAATTTCATTCTCTAGCAGGACTTTGCCCCTATTTTTTTCTTTTTCCTTTATTGGGTATATTATTTATGTTTTTGATATTTTCCCAATTGGAAAACTCTTTTTGGTTTCTCTTTTGTTAGTTTAGGAGTTTTCGTCATTGATGGAGTTTCATATAGGTTGGTATCATCCATAAATTTGCTTTTAAATCGAGAAGTGCGGATCAGAGCTGGAGGGGCACAGTGCTTCTGCTTCTTCACATCAGTGATCAGTTTGGCTCTCAGCACCCAGACTGAGTAATATATGTCAAAAGTGTCAGGCAATGACAGTAATTCTGTTTGGGTGTGTTCCATCCCACAGGACTTCTTTATGATAAATGTTTGATCAATCACTGGAATGACCTACATACCTTCTATCTATGCAACACTATATAAACCAGGGGAGGAGTCCTGAGGAGATCATTTGCATATTCCCAGTTCATTCTGGGATAAGTGAAGAGTCTCCGCGAGCTCCAAGAACACTGGGTTTTGGCTGTTGCAGCTGAAAGGAGGACATCGGTAAAACCGCGCGCCTGGCGGCACGCAAATTTTGGGACTTTTTTCACCACTGTGATATCTCTTTAACAATAAGAGCATGGAAGAGGCTAGGAGCCATGTGGTGAGTTGCATTTCTTGCTACATGTTCACAGATTTACCAGTGGAAAAGCCAAATTTCACATGCCACAAATGCAAGCTTGTGTCCATGTTGGAGGAAAAGTTGCGAAATCTAGAAGAGAGGTTAGCTACATTGAAGATCATTAAGGAACATGAAGAGTTCTTAGACAAAGCAGAATTATCTCTTCATGGTGCAGAAAGAGTAGAAATTCGACCTGCACCTGAAGAAACAGAGGAATGGAAGCATGTGACCCAGAGAAGCAGGAGGATCGTGAAGCAGTCAGCACCCATACTGCTCAGGAACCAGTACCAGGCTCTCACACAGGAGAATGATGAAGAAATACATCAGGGTAAGACTTTGCCCACAAAGAGCAACCTTGTAAGCCCTCAGAGTCCTCCCGAATGGAGAAAGAAAACTGTTGTGATGAAGAAACGGAGAGTTGTTGTCATGGGGGATTCCCTGTTGAGAGGAACAGAGGCCGCTATCTGCAGACCGGATATAACCTCAAGAGAAATGTGCTGTCTTCCAGGTGCAAAAATTAAAGATGTGTCTGACAGGATATCAGGACTCTTCAGACCTAAAGATGACTACCCATTCCTGCTAATACATGTGGGGACAAATGACACCACAAGAAGTGACCTGGAAACCATCTGCAGTGACTTTGAAAACTTAGGCAAGAAAGTGAAAGAACTGGGTGCGCAGGTGGTCTTCTCATCCATCCTCCCAGTGGATGGCCATGGAACAAGGAGGTGGAATAAGATTCTGCAGGTGAACAACTGGCTACGTCGATGGTGCCGTCAGCAAGGATTTGGATTTCTGGATCACGGAGTGAATTACCTATACGATGGACTACTTGCTAGAGATGGGTGCACCTTACGAAGACTGGAAAACATGTATTTGGAAGTCGACCTTGCTACACTCATCAGGAGAGCTTTAAACTAGAACAATGTGGGAAGGGAAGCAAAACGCCAGAAAAAGCCATACACCTGACAAATGCTAGCTATGCTAGAACTCGGCTATTAGAAGTGGAAAGGAAGAACGAAGACAAAACAACCTAAATAATAAAAATATTGGAGGAAGAGAAACCAAGCACAAACTAAAATGTTTTTATACAAATGCACAAAGCATGGGCAACAAACAAGGAGAATTGGAACTACTAACGCAGGAGAAGAAGTATGATGTCATTGGAATCACTGAAACTTGGTGGGACGATACACATGATTGGAATACAAGGCTAGAAGGATACAACTTATTTGCAAGAAACAGACTTGATAAATGAGGAGGAGGTGTCGCATTGTATGTTAGAAAAGCGTATATCTGCACAGAGATTGACGCTTCAGAGACTGGGAGTTCTGTGGAAACTGTTTGGGTAAGAATACAAGGACAGAACAATGGAAAGGACACCATTGTAGGTATTTACTACAGGCCGCCTATGCAAGCTGAAGATATGGATGAACTCTTTATGCATCAAATGGCCAAGTTCTCCAAAAAATATGACATAGTGGTCATGGGTGATTTCAACTATCCAGACATTTGTTGGGAATCTCTCTCAGGCAAAATTAACAGGTCAAGGAAATTCTTATCCTCTCTTGCTGATAACTTTATCTTTCAAAAGGTAGAGGAGAAAACAAGGGGATCTGCTACCTTGGATCTAATCCTTATAAACAGGGAGGAAATGGTTGAGGAGGTAAGAGTGGCTGGGACCCTAGGAGGTAGTGACCATGCTATTTTAGAATTTTGGATAACAAGAGGAGGAAGACCTGTGAAGACTCAGACGTCAAGGTTAGATTTCAGAAAGGCAGATTTTAAGGGACTCAGAAAGAGAATTGGAGGGATCCAATGGCAGGATATTCCTTAAGGACAAAAATGTCCAGGAAGGATGGGACATCTTGAAAAATGAGATTCTCAAAGCACAATCGTTAACAATTCCAAAAAGAGGGAAGAATGGGAAGCATTTAAGGAAACCAGGATGGATGAACACAGAACTTAAACACATGCTAAAAAGGAAGAAAGAAATGTTTATCAAATGGAAAGAGGGAGGCATATCTAAAGAAGAATATAATGCCATCTGCAGAACCTGCAGGGCACAAATCAGATTATCTAAAGCTGACAATGAATTAAGGCTTGCAAGAGATGTCAAAAGCAACAAAAAAGGATTTTGGGGATACGTCAAAAGTAAAAAAAATGTCAAAGATGCTATAGGATTTTTACAGGATGAAAATGACGAAATGGTAAGAAAGGATGTTGAGAAGGCTGAACTTTTAAATTCCTATTTTGCATCTGTTTTCTCTCAGAAAGGAAATGTAACATCAACTGATCTTCACTGTCCTATTAAAGCAATAGAAGAATCCAGGATATCTATAAACAGAAAGACAGTGAGGAAACACTTAGCTAGCCTAAATGAATTCAAGTCTCCAGGTCCAGATGAATTACACCCCAGAATACTGAAGGAGATAGCAGAAGAAATTCTTGAACCACTGTCCATAATCTTTGAAAATTCTTGGAGAACAGGAGAAGTCCCAGAAGACTGGAGAAGAGCAAACGTTGTTCCTATCTTCAAAAAGGGGAAGAAGGTGGACCCAGGGAACTACAGGCCGGTGAGTCTGACTTCTATACCAGGAAAGATCTTTGAACAAATTATTAAAGAACATGTATGTAAGTACCTGCATAAGAATGAAGTGATTAAACAGAGTCAGCATGGGTTTGTAACTAATAAGTCATGTCAGACTAACTTAATTTCCTTCTATGACAGAATCACTGACTGGGTGGATCAGGGAAATGCTGTAGATATAGTATATCTTGACTTCAGCAAAGCATTTGACAAAGTATCTCACACAATCCTTATTGAAAAAATGACTAAGTATGAAATGGACAAGGCAACTGTTAGGTGGATTCATAACTGGCTTAGTGATCGGACTTAAAGAGTGGTCGTAAATGGGTGCACATCCAGTTGGAAGAATGTCTCAAGTGGGGTACCACAAGGCTCTGTTTTGGCCCTGTATTGTTCAACATCTTTATCAATGATTTAGATGAAGGAATTGAGGGTAAACTGATCAAATTTGCTGATGACACAAAGCTAGGAGGGGTAGCTAATACTAGAGAAGAGAGAGAGAGGATTCAAAAAGATATAAATAAACTGGAGCAGTGGGCAGCAACTAACAGAATGGTTTTTAACAGGGAAAAATGCAAAGTACTACATCTGGGCAATAAAAATGAAAAAAGCATATACAAAATGGGAGGAATAGGGTTAAGTAACAGCACATGTGAAAAAGACTTGGGTATACTAATTGATCACAGACTGAACATGAGTCAACAGTGTGATGCAGCAGCAAAAAAGGCAAATACAATTCTAGGATGTATCAACAGTAGCATACAGTCTAGATCACGTGAGGTCATTATTGCCCTCTACTCCTCTTTGGTCAGACCTCATCTGGAATACTGTGTCCAGTTTTGGGCGCCACATTTTAAAAAAGACATCAACAAACTGGAGCAAGTTCAAAGGAGAGCCACCAGAATGGTGACCGGTCTGCAAACCATGTCCTATGAGGAACGGTTGCAGGATTTGGGAATGTTTAGCTTGCAAAAAAGAAGACTGAGAGGAGACTTAATAGCTGTCTACAAATATCTCAAGGGCTGTCACATTGTAGAAGGATCATCTTTATTCTCATTTGCACAAGGAAAGACTAGAAGCAATGGGATGAAACTGAATGGGAGGAGACACAGATTAGATATTAGAAAAAACTTTTTGACAGTTAGGGTGATCAAGGAGTGGAACAGGCTGCCACGAGAGGTGGTGAGTTCTCCTTCAATGGAAGTCTTCAAACAGAGGCTGGATAGACATCTGTCTGGGATGATTTAGAGAATCCTCTGCTTTGAGCAGGGGGTTGAACCAGATGGCCCAGGAGGTCCCTTCCAACTCTACCATTCTATGATTCTATTCTATGATTCTATATTTTTCCTGCAGCAAAATAGAAATTGTTCAAAAGAAATATATCACTTTCACCTACAGAATACCAGACAGACTTCAAAGTTCAAAGATGCTCAATTTGTGAGGTACAGTTTGTACCGTACATTCTCATATGAGCTAAAGGGTACCTGTTGTTTGACAGTAGTGCTTCAGACATTTCACAGTGAATTTAAAGAAATTAATTGTGATGAGTGTATCCAAAGAGAGGGGCACTGATAAATGAAAGGTCAATCGATCAGGTTACCTCCAACTGGAAAGTTTTTCAGGGTCTTTACCCACAAAGAGAAATTTTTCTCATGTCCCCGTTCTATGTATCTAGTACTTGTAATTTTAAAGAAGCCCTCCTCCTCTCATCAAAATTTGTATCATCTTAATATATTGCAATCATCCTATTATATAGCACAGTGAAATTACAATTGCTCATTTTGTCCTTATACCCCGTTAATTATTCTCTTTTCCATTAGGTTTTTCACATCACATTAAGAACAGAACAGCTGAATCCTTCTAAGCTCTATGTAGAAACAGGAGGTCAATTTTCTCTGCATGACTCATAAGTCACTGCAAAAGTCCATGGCAGGGTGAGGAGAGAATAGCTGGGGCAGGAGTTGGAGAGGAATGATAAATGCAGGGAAAATGGCACATAGCACTGTACTCACTTGCAGGCCGGACACCTCTGCTGCATCCACATCCTTAGGTCCAGGATCAGCCACATACACCTCAGGGGACACCCGGTTCATTATAACAAGTTCAATTTTACTAGACAGCTCAGTCCTTAACACGCAGTATCAGACAAACCACCCTTCAGTTCCAGTTTTATCAACACAGTACATTTCAAGCTCTTGCTTACTTTCAGCTCGGACTATCCCTACGCTTGATTGTCCTGTCAACCCAAGGATTTCCTGTCAGGCACCACCACACTCCAAGATCCATAACATTTCCCTCACACGTTTACCCATCTGGCTCTGTATGGAAAGGATTAAAGCACTATTGCCCAGTTTGGGCCATAGGCCCTGGACATTACAGGAATTTGGGCAGGAAATTCGGTATGACAACATGCTGTCAGAACGCTATGTACTCCACGTGCCTCTAAACAAATATAGCACAAAAAGAGGATTTAGAGATCCTCCAAAAATTCAAAAATACTTGGCAGAGATGCTTACCTGTCTAGGCCTCCAAACAAATGCACTATCAGGATGCAGTGGACGCATGTAGTTAAGATGGCGGCAACACAGGTCCAGAAATACAGATGAGGCAACCACTCACAACCTACCAATCCCAATGCCCAATGGAGGAGGTGGCTGCTTGGCATATTGCTGCACAAAAAAGACTTGTATGTGGCGCTGTTCACTAATGGAAATGCACAGCATCCAGGTTAACAGCCTATTAGTGACGCCCTTCTATTAGATAAGGCGGGCTGCCCAGCTCTATCCAAATGCGTCCCATGTGAACAAACACCACAGTTTACAAGACCAAATGGGCCAAACTGCACCTTGAAGAAAAGTGCAAAAAACACATATAAAAATATGTGAGGTATTAGTTAATATTTTGGCCAAAATACGCAAGCTCGTAACCCATGTCAAGGATCCCACGCTTACGAGTCCTAACACTAAACAAATATAGCACAAAAAGAGAATTTAGAGATCCTCTAAAATTTCAAAAAAATACTAGCAAAAGGCAGAGATGCTTACCTGCCCAGGCCTCCAAACAAATGCACTATCAAGATGCAATGGACGCATGTAGTTAAGATAGCGGCAACACAGGATTGGTAGGTTGTGAGTGGTTGCCTCATCCGTATTTCTGCACCTGTGTTGCCTCCATGGGTCTACTGCAATAAAATCAAGAAATGATTCCCCTTTTTACTTGACCTATCCTCTCTCAAGCTGGACGGGTCCCAAACATTTATCTGTCTCCTATTCTATTCCTAATCTGTACACTAATAACATTCACCACTGCCTATCTGCCCTAATGTTCCTATCTATCACCAACTAAACACTAAACCATGTTCTATATTGTTCCTGCCCCTGAGCTGAGTGTACCAGGTTACCTTAGGCATTGCCAATACGGTACCCACACAGCAATATTAGTATTTATAACACTCTATGCATTTTACATTATACCATAAAAGCACAATACATCTACATGTTAATATTTACACTATCTTCAGGGGAAGGTATATGACAGGCCTCATCACACCCTTACATTTCCATCTGAGATAAATAGGCTGATTATTTTTATCAGGTGTCATCCTACGTGGTTGCATCCTAATTGCTTCTGTTTTTTTTTCTATTGGTGAGATAAGCATACTCCCAAAACAATATAAAACCATTGCAAAGACAAAGTATTCAGACCCCTTTAAATTTTTCACTCTTTGTTTCATTGCAGCCATTTGGTAAATTCAAAAAAGTTCATTTTTTTCTCATTAATGTACACTCTGCACCCCACCTTGACTGAAAAAAACAGAAATGTAGCAATTTTTGGAAATTTATTAAAAAAGAAAAACTGAAATATCACATGGTCATAAGTATTCAGACCCTTTGCTCAGTATTGGTAGAAGCACCCTTTTGAGCTAGTACAGCTATGAGTCTTCTTGGAAATGATGCAACAAGTTTATCACACCTGGATTTTGGCATCCTCTGCCATTCTGCCTTGCAGATCCACTCCAGTTCCGTCAGGTTGGATGGTGAACGTTGGTGGACAGCCATTTTCACAGGTCTCTCCAGAGATGCTCAATTGTGTTTAGGTCAGGGCTCTGGCTGGGCCAGTCAAGAATGGTTATTTTAGCAATGTGCTTAGGGTCATTATCTTGCTGGAAAGTGAACCTTCGGCCAAGTCTGAGGTCCAGAGCTCTCTGGAAGAGGTTTTCATCCAGGATATCTCTGTACTTGGCTGCATTCATGTTTCCTTCAATTGCAACCAGTTGTCCTGCCCCTGCAGATGAATATCACCCCATAGCATGATGCTGCCACCACCATACCACCATGTTTCACTGTTAGGATTGTATTGGGCAGGTGATGAGCAGTGCCTGGTTTTCTCCACACATACCGCTTAGAATTATCACCAAAAAGTCTGGGAGTTCTTCATGTGTTTTTAGAAAACTCTAGGCTGGCTTTCATATGTATGGCACTGAGGAGAAGCTTCCTTCGGGCCACTCTGCCATAAAGGCCCAACTGGTGGAGGGCTGCACTGATAGTTGACTTTGTGGAACTTTCTCCCATCTTCCTACTGCATCTGTGGAGCTCAGCCACAGTGTTCTTGGGGTTCTTCTTTACCTCTCTCACCAAGGCTCTTCTCCCATGATTGCTCAGTTTGGCTGGACGGCCAGGTCTAGGAAGACTTCTGGTGGTTCCAAACTTCTGCTATTTAAGGATTATAGAGGCCACTGTGCTCTTAGGAACCTTGAGCTGTGAGGTCTTATATAGACAGGACTTGATTTGTAAAGGCATACACCTATCAGTTTATAGACAGGTGTGTGCCTTTACAAATCAAGTCCTATCAGTTTAATTAAACACAGCTGGACTCCAATGCAGGAGTAGAACCATCTCAAGGAGGATCACAAGGAAATGGACAGCATGTGTCGTAAATATGAGTGTCTGAGCAAAGGGTTGAATACTTATGACCATGTGATATTTCAGTTTTTCATTTTTAATAAATTTGCAAAAATTTCTCAATTTCTTTTCTTTTTCTGTCAGGATGGGGTGCAGTGTACATTAATGAGAAAAAAATGAACTTTGTTAAATTTACCAAATGGCTGCAATGAAACAAAGACTGAAAAATTTAAAGGGGTCTGAATATTTACCGTACCCACTGTAAGTAACAGATCCGTGAAACACAGATGCGAAATGCAGATGAGTCCGATTTGCATTTGTGCCTCATGGATCCCCAAAGATTTAATGACCGAATCTGATCCACAAATCAGATTAGAATAGGACCTGCTCTGAGTCTCACAGATTCACTCTCAGATCCATGATTTTAATGTGCGAATACATCAATTCTGCTCTATGGGTCTGAGAAAAAAATCAGACAGCACTGGGACACGTCCCACGGATGTGTGAATATAACCTAAATCTAAGGTGGTCAGGAGACTCAAATCATTTCAGATGTTGCTGAACTGGATGAGTGAATTGGAGCTGAATTTGTTTGAAGAATCACAATATGTATATAGCAGAGCCCATCATGTGCAGTAAAGCTGAATTTATCAGAAAACACAGAACCTGAAAGTAGTAGAGCCCAATAGGTGCAGCAAAGTTTGATTTGTCAGAGAGTTCACAATCTGGATGTAGCAAAACTTATCATGTGCAGTAGAATTGAGTATGTCAGGAGATGCACAATCTGGATATAATAAAGCCCAGCGTGTGGAGCAGAGCTGGATTTGTCAGGAGACACACATTCTGGATGTAACAAAGCCCAGCATGTGGAGCAGAGCTTGATTTGTCAGGAGATACACAATCTAGATGTAGCAAAGCCCAGCGTGTGCAGCAGAGCTGGATTTGTCAGAAGATACACAATCTGGATGTAGCAAAGCCCAGCATGTGGAGCAAAGCTTGATTTGACAGGAGATACACAATCTAGATGTAGCAAAGCCCAGCTTGTGGAGCAGAGCTGGATTTGTTGAGAGATACACAATCTGGATGTAGCAAAGCCAGCATGTGGAGCAGAGTGGGGTTTTCATGAGACTGAGAATATGGATATTGCAAAGAAGAGTGGAAAGTGATTTGGACGTCAACTACCTGGTTGTCCAGGAGGTACCAAGCCACCTGAGCTGGCCTATAAGGTCCTGGAGTGAGACATCACTATAGAGTCAAATAAATTGTTGTTGCATCAATTCAAACAAAATCCCATTGAAGTTTATGCCTGTTTAAGGAATCAGTCCTGAAATCCCAAAGATTAAAAGAGTACAATTGCAAAAAACCCACTAGGCTACAACATTGGGTAGAAATGGGGGGAGCGCTCACCACCCAATAAAGATAAAGGATAATGTGAACAGGATCCTAGGCTTCTAGGTTTCCAAGTACGGTAATCAGTCCAGTAGAAAATCCATAGTGAAACAGCTGGTATCCCTGTAAACGTCACGATTAAGATGAAGTAAAATGGATAAATACAGGTGACAAGTTACCTAAACCGATAAAACGGAATATAGTGCAGACTGGATAAGTAGGGAAAAGGTATTTATTATACTCACCAACAGCTCTTAAAGGGAACCTGTCATGTCCCCATGCCACCAGCATTTTTATATTTCTTGTTAGATTCTCGGGCTAACCAGGCTTTACAGTGTTTGACACCTAAACATGTGTGTAAAAAAGTATTTTTACTCAACGTTTTTCATATGCAAATTAGCCCTTTGACTAGTCCTTGGGGTGTTGGTTTCTCCAAACTAGTCATCCCACTCAGCATGTTATCGCACTCATGTGGGCGTGATAACATGACTTGTAAGAGCCAGCGTCACCACCAGCTCTCTGTAAATCTCACACTAGAGCATGACTTTCTTTACCCATGTCATTGGGCATCTGAAGTTGGCTGTACGCCTCTCAGCTTCAGAGGCGCACTGCGCATGTCCGGAAGCAAAGGAGAAGTCAGATAATTGGCTCCTTCATTGACTTCAGGCTTCTTCTTCACTTCTGGACATACGCAGTGTGCCTCTGAAGCCAAGAAGTGTAAACGTGGCTTAAGAGGCGCAATGACGTGGGTGAAGAAAGTTGAGCAATTTCTAGTAATTCAAGATCTGACTGAATTCATATTCAATTCCTGGATCTTTGGTCAGCACAGAAGAAGTCTTAAAGGTGTATTCCTATCTTCGGCATCCTATCCAAATGTGTAGTAGGTGTGCAACGCTGGTGGGTGTGAACCACTGGGCCATGGGCCCGGATAACCCTGGAGGGGAGTGACTACCTGATTTTCGCCAGAGCCTCTGTTGGTGAGGATAGGCTTGGCGGCAGGTAGTTGCCAAGTACAACTCAAGGGCAGTCCCCGATGCTGCAGCAGCTAACCGAAGGGTCAGAGGCATGGGTATACTGTACAGGAGGGCAAATACAAGATATGGTCAAATGGTTTGAGGTCGGGGCAGGCAGCACAGGGTCAGTAAATGTACAGTGCTCTTAGCCATAGCCATACTACCAAGGAACATCTCTCTTAGCCATACTACTTTGGGACAGTGCATTTAGCCCCACTACCGAGGAACACCTCCCTTAGCCACACTACTCTGGGACATCACTCTAAGCCCCACTACCCAGAGACAGCTGTCTTATAGCCCTACTATCCAGAGACAGCTCTTTTATAGTACCTGGCCAGTCTGTGCATTGCAGTCCGTGCTCGAACCATGTTGCACGGACATCTGTGGGGCACCCACCAGGGCCGTGGGGAGTACTCAGTACCGGGCCGGTTCTTAAGGAAAATAAAAAGGAAGGTGCTCATCTGAGCAGGCTGTGTGCAGGCACAATTCCTATGAACATAAATCCTATAAAAAATGTATTTAAACAAGTCAAGTATAATATCATAATTTTATTAATCCAAGATCAATAACATGATAAATTGTAAGAAATACACGAGTGCACAACAGACAATTAAAAAACGAAATATAAAAATGAGGGGAAAAGGATGTGCCAGATGAAATCAATATGTTATAAGGAGAGAATATCATATGCATAGATTGTAAGAGAATACATAGTCAAATACATATATGAATATAATATATCATAGATGGACCAGGGGACCAAATTATTGCTATAAAGTATACACTCTCAGCAGAATAAAAAAGTGCTTAGTGCAATAAAGTAAAAATGTATTCAAAGAGAAATGTATACAACATAATCGTTTATTGATAAATATAAAAAAACATGATTACACAAGAAAAGGGAGATTAAAAAACGAAATATAAAATAATAATGTATGCAGTGGGCAAGATATGTCAACTGAATTGGCAATTAATAGATCAAAAAATGAATAAAACATTCATGGTAAGAAATGTATGGAGACTGCTGTACATAAATATTTACTAATGGTAAAATTCATAAATAATAATGAAAAGTGCACAGAGCAATAATTAGTTGATGTAAATACCAATGTAGCTTGAATAATATCAAGGGTATATGATAAGTATTTAAATAAGTATAAGGCAGATATTTAACTTAGATATATGACAGACAAAAAGTGAATCCATGCTGGAAATATATATTAATCACTGAAAAAAGTGCAAAGTGAGATCATAGCCTTACAAGCTACAAAAAAGTTTTTCACGAATTTCCGAAATTTTTTTGACCACTTAAATATAAAAAAAACTATGCATGTTTGGTGTCTGCGTACTCGTACTATGTTGGAGAATCATATTGCCAGGTTAATTTTACCATATAGTGAAGATAGTAACTGAAATAAAACAAAAATTTGTGAAATTGCAATTTTTTTGCAATTTCAACAGACTTGGATTTTTTTCCTGCTTTTCAGTGTATCACCAGATAAAACAAATGGTGTCATTCAAAAGTACATCTTGTCCTGCAAAAAAACAAGCCATCATATGGCTATATTGATGGAAAAATAAAAAGTTATGGTTCTTAGAAGAAGGGGAGGAAAAAACAAAAAAACAAAAACGAAAAATGGTCATAGTGTGGAGTTAAAGCTCTGATTCTTTAAAAAAAAAAAAAGCGTACGCAATGCTATATAATATGATGACTGAAATATATTAAGAGGATAAAAACATTGAAGGGAGTAGTTTGTTAAATTATTATGATAGTTTAAAAGAGTATTACACTTCCAGGATATAAATATACAGTAGTTCGGAAAGTATTTAGACCCTTTTAAATTTTTCACTCTTTGTTTCATTGCAGCCATTTGGTAAATGCAAAAAGTTATTTTTTTTCTCATTAATATAAACTCTTGCACCTCATCTTGACTGATAAAAACCAGAAATGTAGAAATTTTTGCAAATTTATTGAAAAAGAAAAACTGAAATATCACATGGTCATAAGTATTCAGACCCTTCGCTCAGACACTCATATTTAAGTCACATGCTGTCAATTTTCTTGTGATCCTCCTTGAGATGGTTCAACTCCTTCATTGGAGTCCAGCTGTGTTTAATTAAACTGATAGGACTTGATTTGTAAAGGAACACACCTGTCTATATAAGATCTCACAGCTCACAGTGCATGTCAGACCAAATGAGAATCATGAGGTCAAAGGAACTGGCCAAAGAGCTCAGAGACAGAACTGTGGCAAGGCACACATCTGGCCAAGGTTACAAAAGAATTTCTGCAGTACTCAAAGTTCATAAGGGCACAGTGGCCTCCATAATCTTTAAATGGAAGAAATTTGGGACCACCAGAAGTCTTCCTAGACCTGGCCATCCAGCCAAACTGAGCAATCAAGTGAGAAGAGCCTTGGTGAGAGAGGTAAAGAAGAACCTCAAGATCACTGTGGCTCCACAGATGCAGTAGGGAGATGTGAGAAAGTTCCACAAAGTCAACTATCACTGCAACCCTCCACCAGTCGGGCCTTTATGGCAGAGTGGCTCGACAGAATGCTCTCCTCAATGCAAGACATATGAAAGCCCGCAGAGAGTTTGCTAAAAAAAAAAAAAAACACTTGAAGGACTCCCAGACCATGAGAAATAAGATTCTCTGGTCTGATTAGACGTAAAAGAACTTTTTGGTGATAATTCTAAGCGGTATGTGTGGAGAAAACCAGGCACTACTCATCACCTGCCAAATACAATCCCAACAGTGAAACATGGTGGTGGCAGCATCATGCTATGGAGGTGTTTTTCAGCTGCAGGGACAGGACGACTGGTTGCAATTGAAGTAAACGTGAATGCAGCGAAGTACAGAGATATCTTGGATGAAAACCTCTTTCAGAGTGCTCTGGACCTCAGACTTGGCCGAAGGTTCACCTTCCAACAAGTCAATGACCCTAAGGCTAAGTTCACAAGTTGCGGAATTGCCGCGGAAATTTCCACGGCAATCCCGCACTTCTCTGCCGCGGGAAATACGCATTTTTTTTGGTATGCGTATTCCAGCCAGAAACTAGCGTTTTGCAAGCGTAATTAGCTTGCAGAATGCTAGCATTTTCCTAGCGATCTGTAGCATCACTTGGAAAACTGATTGACAGGTTGGTCACACGAGTCAGACATAGTGTTTAACACGTGTGACCAACTTTTTACTATTGATGTTGCCCTATGTCGCATCAATAGTAAAAAGATCTAATGTAAAAATAATAAAAAAAAATAATAAATCGTGATATTCTCACCTTCCGGCGGCCCCCGCAGCCTTCCCGCCTCTCAGCGACGCTCCCGGCCAATCCCATTCCCAGTGATGCATTGCGACAGACCCCAGATGACGTAGCATCACGCGAGACCGCTACGTCATCTGGGTGATTCTCGCAATGCATTACTGGGAACGGAATTGGCTGGGAGCGTCGCTGAGAGGCGGGAAGGCTGCGGGGGCCGCCGGAAGGTGAGAATATCATTATTTTTTATTTTAATTATTGTTTTACCAGGGATATGGTACCCAGGGCCTGGAGGAGAGTCTCCTCTCCTCCAGACCCTGGGTACCATCCGCACATGAACCGCTTACATTGGCATGGTGGGAATAGCCACATGCGGAAAGTAAGCGGTTCAATGCATTCTTATGGCGGCATAATCGCCGCGATTACGCGAAATTAATGAACATGTTGCTTTTTTTTCCACTAAGCGTTTTTTTCGCGGAAAAAAACGCTGCATGTGCACAAAAATTGCGGAATCCATTTAAATGAATAGGATGCTTATTGCTTGCGTTTTTTTCGCATTTTTGCCGCGGAAAAAATGCAAAAAAAACGTGAAAATTCCTGACGTGGGCACTTAGCCTAAGCCTATAGATAAAATAACAAAAGAGTGGCTTCAGTACAACTCTGTGACCATTCTTCACTGGCCCAGCCAGAGCCCTGACATAAACCCAATTGAGCATCTCTGGAGAGACCTGAAAATGGCTGTCTACCAACGTTCACCATCCAACCTGACGGAACTGGAGAGGATCTGCAAGGAAGAATGGCAAATGATCCCCAAATCCAGGTGTGAAAAACTTGTTGCATCATTCCCAAGAAGACTCATGGCTGTACTAGCTCAAAACAGTGCTTCTACTCAATAATGAGCAAAGGGTCTGAATACTTATAACCATGTGATAATTTAGTTTTTCTTTTTTAATAAATTTGCAAAAATTTCTACATTTCTGTTTTTTTTAGTCAAGATGAGGTGCAGAGTGTAAATTAATGAGAAAAAAATTAACAATTTGCAATGAAGAAAAGAGTGAAAAATTTAAAGGGGTCTGAATACTTTCCGAACCCATTGTATATGTAAGGAGATGGACATACTGCCTTGAAGAACATGTGCATTGTTGTATAGTGTAATGTCATCTGTGACATGTTAATAATGTTGGTACTGTGTTCTGCCCGACTGTGAGGAGAGTTAGAGTTATTGATTAAGGTGAAGGGAGAAAAGACCCAGTGTGCATCTGAAGTAGACCTAAGATCTGGACAGTAAGCAGTGCCGCATGACATGGAAATCCCTGAAGTGAGGAGAGACACAGACTGTGGTTAGCGTGAAAAAAAGAGAAAAACTGACAAGAGAACAGAGTGATCAAACGGAGAGAGGTCCTGGAGAGGATGCCTGGCAGTACAGAGTTCATAATTCAGAGAAGTAACGGGCCAAGACGAAACAGAGCACGTGAGACTAAGAGAATGTCCCAAGTGGGAGTTCCAGTGTAAGGTTCTATGTATATATTCCTGAAACTCAGTTTGTTCGTCAGCCATTTTACTTTCTGTCTTGCTGCAGCTATCTTGCCCTCAGTCAAAATGGAGTTTCCAGCTTGCATGTTCCCACCCTGATTCTCTCCTTTGCTTCTTAAGCAGACACAGCTGAGCAATCAGTGCTTTCAGAATCTAGCCTGCAGTGAACCTGTGACTTGACTCCTGTAAGCCTTGGACCTTGTACTCCAGCTATTCCTACTGAGGAACTCTGAAGCACTTGTGGACTCTGAACCCTGCTCTTTGAAAGACCCACGTTTGCATGGACTTACGGTAACAGAGAAGAAGATCCTGAATCTGTATTGGAAAGTGATTGCTGAGCTTGGATTACTCTGGCCTGCTGTGTCTCCTGTTTCTGTGTCTGCAAACTGTGTGACTATTTCTGCCAACTTGTATGAAGTAATACAGGACTTTTCTATATCAAACCTGTGTCTCATGTATGTTCATCGCACCCAAGCACAAGACGCTATATGAACTGTACTACATACATTACAAGATTCTGAAGCCAAAACGTTAGTGTCTGCTGGGTCTGGAAGGCTGTGTCTGCTGTACTGTGGATATCAGACGTCCGGTTGTACTTTCTGTGATGACAGTGGTTGTGACTTCTCACAACCATTCCAGGTGAGCAATTCCCTTAAGTTTTTTCTTTTTGCAGTTTTACCACAGGTAAACACTATTGTTTTTTTTTTTTTCCTTTCTTTCTCTTTTTTGTCTGCTGTAACTCTGGATATCAGATGTCTGGTTGAAACTTTCTGTGATGATAGTGGTTGTGACTTCTCACAACCATTCCAGGTGAGCAATTCCCTTAAGTTTTTTCTTTTTGCAGTGTTACCACAGGTAAACACTATTGTTTTTTTTTTTTTTCCTTTCTTTTCTCTTTTTTGTCTGCTGTAACTCTGGATATCAGATGTCTGGTTAAACTTTCTGTGATGATAGTGGTTGTGACTTCTCACAACCATTCCAGGTGAGCAGTTCCCTTAATTTTTTTTTCTCTCTGCAGTGTTGCCACAGGTGAACACTATTGTTTTTTTTTCTCTCCTCTTCTTCCAGTAATCCTGTCTTAAAAGATCTGGAAAATGGAGGCCCGCATAAAGGAACTTTGCGGAGTGACTGATAATATCCTTGCAGATTTGCAGAATATAAAGACCCGTTTTACAAATCTACAGGACCTCAATAATCACAATTTGCAAGTGGTTGGACAGACTACCCAGGATTTGCGAGCCAGGATTGAGGTTCTAGAGGGGCGAGTCCAGGCTCCTGCCGTAGCCCCGAGTGCTGGGATTCCCAAGTTGCCCCCTTTTCGTTTTGGCGGTGAACGTGAGAAATTCAGAGGATTTATTAATCAATGCAATCTTTTTTTTTCTGCACATGCTTCACAATTTCCCACTGAACGATCTAAGGTGCTTACTATAATTATGTTGCTTACCAACAAGGCTTTAATGTGGGCAAACCCTCTGATTGAGACTGAGGATGATTGTTTGAATCACCTTGATGATTTTATTTCAGCCATGGGGCAGGTGTTTGATGACCCCAATCGAGGTGCAACAGCTGAAGCAGCCATGTTAGCTTTGTGCCAAGGTAAGCACTCGGTAGCTGAATATGCCTTGGATTTCAGGAGATGGGCCCTTGATACCACCTGGGACAGTTCCGCCAAAAAATCTATTTTTCGAAAGGGGTTATCTCCACTGATTAAGGATGAACTTGCTCGTGCCGACCCTCCCACTGCGTTAGGTGACTTTATTAACTACTGCATCCGTATTGATACTCGTCTGACTGAACGCAGGCAAGAGAGATGGTTCGAAAGCAATCGTACTAACCTTTTCCTACCTTCCTCTCCAGCTAAGGAACCTTTGAGTAGGAGTTACACGGGAACCTGAACCTGAACCCATGCAGGTAGACTCTTTACAACGACGGGTTAGTGATGCACGCAAGGAATATCGTTTTAAGGAGAATCTATGTTTCTATTGTGGTAAGTCAGGGCACTTCATTATAAACTGCCCCAGCCGTTCTCGTAAGACTACTGCAGCACTCATTCATTGTGAGTGTTGCGAGAGGGGATCTGTCAGGTCCGAGCCTCAGGCTCCAGAGAGATCTGCAGCAACAGATCTTGATTTCTCGGACTTAAACTCCGTTACCTCTGAGGACGTTGACTGTGTAAACGCTGCCATTTTCCAAGTTTCCTCAGCGGTGTCCCAGCTGAGTTGTAAGAAAAACAATTCTCATTGCTTTCTTTCCATCAAACTCTGGGTTGACTCAGCTTGGGTGTCTAGCTCTGCTATGATCGACTCAGGGGCAAGTGGAAATTTTATGGATGTCTCCTTTGCTCTGAAACAGGGAATACGTTCAGTGAAGAAGGCTACTCCAGTACAGATGGAAACTGTGGATGGCTCCCTGCTGACCTCTGGACCAGTGGATCAGGAAACAGAGCCTTTGAGGGTTCTTATGGGTAAAGATCATCAAGAGAAACTGTCCTTTATGCTTATCTCTTCTCCCCACTTTCCCATTATTCTAGGGCTACCATGGCTGCAGGCTCAGAATCCTACCATTAACTGGGAGACCAAGGAATTACACTTTCCAGAGAAACAGATGAGTCCAAAAGTTTCAGCTTGCTCTGTTCCTAAAGGAACCATGTCAGTCCCTGAACTACCAGCTGTATACCAGGACTATGTGGATTTATGTGACAAGAAGAACGCTGACCAGCTTCCTCCTCACCGTCCATATGATTGTCCAATTGAATTATTGCCTGGAGCAGAGATACCTTTTGGTAAGATCTACCCCCTGGCGGGGCCCGAGCTAAAGGCTTTAAAGGATTACATAGATGAAAATCTAGCCAAGGGCTTCATACGCCCCTCTTCATCTCCTGCAGGTGCACCCATCTTCTTTGTAAAGAAGAAAGATGGATCTCTGAGACCATGCGTAGACTATAGGGAACTCAATAAGGTTACTATTAGAAACCGTTATCCATTGCCTTTAATCCCTGAGTTATTGGAGAGAGTGCGACATGCCAAAATTTTTTCTAAACTAGATCTTCGTGGGGCCTATAACTTAGTCCGTATTAGACCTGGGGATGAATGGAAGACTGCATTCAGGTCACGCTATGGACACTTTGAATATCTAGTTATGCCTTTTGGTCTGAGTACCGCCCCAGCCACTTTCCAACACTTGGTGAATGACATCTTCAGGGATCTCCTAGATACATTCGTGGTAATTTATTTGGATGATATTCTAATTTTTTCTAACTCCACAGAGGAACATCATGGACATGTGAGAATGGTCTTGGAACGTCTAAGACAAAATCATCTTACATCAAACTTGAAAAGTGTGAATTCCATAGGACCGAAATTCAATTTCTGGGGTATGTACTGTCTACACAAGGAATTAGTATGGATGGAAGCAAAACCCAAGCCATCAAGGATTGGCCAAGTCCTAGAAATGTGAAGGAGGTACAGCGCTTCATCGGGTTTGCCAACTTCTATAGACGTTTCATTAGAAATTTCTCTGAGGTAGTGTCACCCATCACTCAACTTACCCGGAAAGAGTCTAGGTTTTCCTGGACTCCCCAAGCCCAGGAAGCATTTTCCCGTCTAAAAGATAAATTTACCACTGCACCTATCCTAGTACATCCCAACCCCGAGCTTGCCTTCATAATAGAGTGGATGCTTCAGACTGTGCCGTTGGAGCTATACTCTCTCAGAGAACAGGTGAGAAGAATGTCTTGCATCCCTGTGCCTTCTTTTCCCAGCAGTTGTCTTCGGCTGAGAGGAACTACGATGTGGGCAATAGAGAGTTGTTGGCCATTATTGCCGCCTTCAAAGAATGGAGACACCTTCTTCAGGGAGCTGCACAGCAAATAGTCGTCCTGACAGACCATCGTAACCTTGAGTTTATCAGGTCGGCTAAGTGCCTGACTCCTCGCCAGGCTCGCTGGAATCTTTTCTTAAACCAATTTAATTTTATCATCTCTTATAGACCAGGATCGCGCAATGGAAAGGCTGATGCACTCTCTAGGATTTACTCAGCAGAGACACGTCCAATTACTCCTCCTAAGACTATTCTTCCTGACTCTAGATTCCTAGGAGTAATTCATAATCAAGACCTACTTAAGGACATCAAGGAAGCATACCATGCGGATTCCTTTTTGGCACAACCCCCAAGGGACGTAAGTCTTGTCTTTAAGAATGGTGTGTGGATTCAGGGACAACGCCTGTATATTCCTGAAACAGTCAGATTGAGAGTATTGCAACTCATTCACGATTCCAAGATAGCTGGGCATAGAGGAATTCTAAAGACACAGGAATTTCTTTCTCGTTTCTTTTGGTGGCCCACTTGCAGGAAGGATGTTTTGAATTATGTCACTTCATGTGAGGTCTGTGCAAGATGCAAAACACCTCGCTCCTCACCAACTGGTCTGTTACAGCCTCTTCCCACCCCGTCCCGCCCGTGGGGATCCATTTCTATGGACTTCATTGTGGAGTTACCAACCTCTCAGGGGAAGAACACCATTCTAGTGGTGGTTGACTGTCTAACAAAGGCAGCTCATTTTATCCCTTGTGTCGGCTTACCCACTGCAAAACAGACATCAGATTTGATGATTAAAGATGTGTTTCGCTTACATGGAGTACCGGATGAGGTTATTTCGGATCGAGGGGTGCAATTCACTTCTAGGTTTTGGCAAAATTTCTGTGCAGCATTGGACATTAAAGTAAACCTTTCTTCTGCTTTTCATCCCCAGACTAATGGACAGACTGAACGAACCAATCAAACCCTGGAGCAGTATCTCCGCTGCTTTATCTGCCACCTACAGGATGATTGGGTGGATCTACTTCCATTAGCTGAGTTCTCGTATAACAACTCTCAGAGTGCCTCCACTAAACAGTCTCCTTTTTACTCTAATCTAGGTTATCATCCTAACATTCTACCACGATTTCCCATAGAAACTCCTTTACCAGCAGTGGCTGAAAGAATCACGTCTTTACAGAAGAATATGGATTTCTAAAGGAAAATCTGGAATCGGCTCAAGAAAGGTACAAGAAAGCAGCAGATAAATTTCGTAAACCTGCACCAGCTTTCAAGGTAGGAGACTTGGTCTGGCTGTCAACCAGAAATCTTAAGTTAAGGATTCCATCGTCTAAGTTGGGACATAAGTACATTGGACCCTATAAAATCAGTAAAATTATAAGTGCCGTTGCTTGTCGTCTTCAACTGCCCAGAACTATGAGAATCCACCCTGTCTTTCATGTATCCCTACTAAAGGCTGCGACACCCAATACGTTTCCTGGACGTTCCTCTCCTTGCCCTGACCCAGTGCTAGTCGATGGTCAGGAAGAATTTGTGGTGGAAAGGATTTTAGATTCCAGGTTGTATAGAAATCAGTTACAATATCTGATTAAATGGCAGGGCTACCCATGGAGGACAACTCATGGGAACCGGTCAATAACGTTAATGCTCCTCGCTTGCTCCGTCAGTTTCATCAGAGGTACCCACACAAGCCTGGTCTGAGGTCATCCGGAGGTTGTCCTTAAGGGGGGAGTAATGTAAGGTTCTATGTATATATTCCTGAAACTCAGTTTGTTCGTCAGCCATTTTACTTTCTGTCTTGCTGCAGCTATCTTGCCCTCAGTCAAAATGGAGTTTCCAGCTTGCATGTTCCCGCCCTGATTCTCTCCTTTGCTTCTTAAGCAGACACAGCTGAGCAATCAGTGCTTCAGAATCTAGCCTGCAGTGAACCTGTGACTTGACTCCTGTAAGCCTTGGACCTTGTACTCCAGCTATTCCTACTGAGGAACTCTGAAGCACTTGTGGACTCTGAACCCTGCTCTTT